>PYHW01010247.1:1379799-1402535 GCA_013186435.1 Turdus rufiventris | reverse complement strand
AAAGAAAAAAGAAAACCAACAAAAAAAAAGGCAAGCCAAATTAGATAAGAGCAGAAAGAAGAGCAGCTTGGCAAAGAAGTAGAATAGCAAAGAGAAAGTACTGCTTCTGTCCATGCTGGCAGCCTCAAATTCTGCCTTGCCTTGCCCTGCTAGCCTTCGCTGCTGGGAATGATGAAAATCTGGTGGTTACAGAATAAATTGCTATGCCCCAGAGAACAGTGGAAGCAGCTCTTTGTCCTTGCAGCTCATCCAGCCTCACCACCAGTTTCCTGCTCAAGGACTGCAGACAAGGCCATTTTAATCATTGCATTGTTCATAACTGTCCTTCTGGAAGAACAACTCATTTCCAGTTTAGACTAGTTCAGCCTCCTTGCTACCAGACAACTAACTGGACACCAAAAAATCCAGCTATGAGCACTTCGCATTATCTCAGACAAGAGAGTATATGCTTCAATTTGCTTCTCAATTTGAAACTGAAATGTTGGCCACAAGAAACAATGAAAAAAAAAAACTTAAAGTGGCATATAGCAACATCCTGCAGGTTGGAAGAACTGGTTGATCACAGTTATTGCCTCCTTCATGATACAAGTATTGAATTACTCTCCTACTCTGCCTTTGAAATCCAAAACTAGCAAATATAAAGCTCAAACAGCTCTTCCCTAGTTCTCTCTGAGACCCTTGATCTCACAGATTCCATTCATGGATTAACATGGATCATGTTAATGCTGCTCCTACAAGATGATTTTTGCACCTGTCCTCAAAGACTCCTTTTTAAAAGCAATTCAACCAAGACAAAGAAATTTCACCTCCCTACAATTATTTTCTTTTTCTTCTTTACAAATCATAAAGGCAAGCAGAAATGATTACTCCAAATCTGAGCTCAGAGAAAGCAGTCTTTAGCAAATTACAGCTCATGCTAATTTCATGGTTGTAGATATGAAAGCGCACTTCATCCCAACAGTTTTATTTAAAATCATCATCGTCATCAAGGCCAGAGACAATTGGCATTCTCTCTCAAAGAAAGAAACACCTATAGCAAGAGGCAGGTTTGCATCACTTCCCTGGACACTGCAACCCAAGAAACCCTATCCTAATACACGAGAGAACTAAATAGTGAAAAACACTATTGTTCTACCCACCACTGGGAAAAAAGGTTGCATAACTGAGCTACAGACTGCAAGTTCATTCTAACAGCAAAATGAAAAGAAGTTCTGGATCATCTGTAAATAATGAGGTTACAGCCCAAACTTCACACTGCCTCCAACTGAGTGTCATCCCCCAGAACAGCTAGGCATGCATGACTGACATTCAATCAGTTTCTTTGGTTTCTCAGAACTGGGGAAGTGTTAATCTTCCATTGTTAAGAGCATCACTACATTCACGACACATATTCATCCAGCATGTCCACACAGCTGAACAATTTTACAAAAGACTGCCTTTGAAGGAAAACTATCTGGACTTGCTTCCAATTCTCCAGCATGACACACAGAGACATTCTGCCAGCTAATGCTGGTGTTAAACCCTTCTGTGGGGGATACAACAGGGAATGTGTGATTAAAAATCAAGCTCAAATCAACCACATGTATATAGGGAGACACTATGGCTGACAGATAATAGGGCAAAAGTGGGTACAGGTCATGACCAAAGGTCATGAAGCCTAACTCTTCCATAGTTCCCACATACCCAGACAGCTCTCCTTAGAGGATTGCAAAACACTAACCAGTGTAAACTGATACACTGGACAGAAACTCCTTTTGGATCATGCATTTTGAATTGTGCTTTTTTTTCTAGAGTGTGCTCTGTATCTTGCAACCCTACCATAAATAGAGATGCTCTCTTTCTTTACTAAGTTTCAGACATGTTTTTCCATCCTCAGACAAGCTACATGCAGACAAATTTACCTGGATGGATGACTCACTAGGTCAGGGGGATGAGTTACACAGGCAATGGCAACACTTTCTGGTATGAGTCAGGAAGGATAAAATGCTTTACCGTATGGTCTGTAAGAGGAGGCAGCACAATCAGCTTCTCCATGGTGTTCATTACCACCCTCCAGAGCTCTTTCAGCACCCGTTTCAACACTGTCTTTTCACACACTGTCGCAAACAGTGTCAGGCTGCAGGGAGAGAGCAAGAACTGAGTAAGTTCAAAGAGCACAATATGCAATGAAAAAGGAGCTGCACATGGAAGAGTCAGTGCCCTATCCAAAGTAGTTTGTCATAATAATTGCTTCAAAGGTGAAAACTCTTTTCTAAAGCATAGCCTGTGCTCACCCTTGGAGTATTAGCACTAAAAACACTGGCCAAAATGAATGATTGACATTTCTGATCTCAATAATTTCTGTTTATTGACCTGGGGATTATAGAAGGTGTGACTTGGTGATAGGCGGTTTGGAATAATACATTTAATTCAAATAAGAGTAGGTACCATTGAACACGATCCCTTTAAGAAGATGTATTTTGTTTATAGAGTATATTAAAAATTACAAATATGGAATAATAGATTTTAAGCTTCAAGGGGTTACTATAATTATTTTTTATGAAAACCTAAATTAATACTTCCCAGAGTGTTGTGCAGAAATTCCTGCACAGCTTCTGAAAGCTGCTGAAGTACCTAAATCTTTCACCTCGAAAACCACCCCAAAATACTTCTCAGACAATTCCACATTTTCTTGTGATTGCATTCACCTGCCATATGTTTATCTGCTCTAATACAAGGAGCTTTATATCTTTTCCTAGGTTTTTATTTCCTAGGTTTTCTTCCTTCATTATTGTATAGGCTATAAAACAGGCCAAGAAACACTAGAATCCTCTTTGAAACTTTTGTTGAACTTCAGCATTTACTGATCCCACTGTGAGAGCTACAATGAACTCTGTGGCCAGCAGCACTCAGACAGCTGACTCTTCTCCATCATGTAACATCTTCTCCCAGCTTCCCTTCTTCCCACATTTGGTTAGACAGTAAATGAACAAACCAAACAGGGACAGGACTGATGTGGGTGGAATGCGGGAGGCATTAAAAAAACCCACTCTCCTTCTGTAAAGGAGGGAAGAAAATAATCAAGCATGGATTATCATAATCAAAGTGACATGCTCCACAGCTGGACAACAAGCCTGTAGCTTGTAGCCATTCCCAATGGTACAAAGGATTATGGCTTTTCAGGATTCTTGAAGGCATGCATGGAAAATGATCACGAGAAGGCTCCTAGATGCTGCAGAGAGTCACTTAGCATGCACTGATCCAAAACAAAGATGGGATAATCAACACGAAGAGCAATCAAACCCCCTATATTTTATACTTGTAAAGCTTCTAAAGCTTCACATATCTTGCAGCATTTATTATGAAAATTGCTGGCCATTCCTTATTAAATGAAGAACTGATGTGCATCAGCATTAAGTTTAACTTGTACAGAGACTAAAAAACTATTTCTCTTGCAGTTCAAGATTTGGTTTGAACATTTAACTGTTCTTCTCCAGCTGAATCATGCTGCATGGTACTAATGCAACAGTTAGTTAAAGCAATAGATCAACCATGTGCACGTCCCATGGTTCAGAAACTTATTTGCTAGTCAGAACAGCAGCAGGGTGACTAAAACACATTTGACAGGACTGTGATACTGAATAGCATATGTATCAAGTACATAAGCACTGTTTGTAATATGCTTGATAACTGACTACAGTAAAATCTCTATAGAAAAAAACATGGCTAGAATATTTACAATTTCAGTCTTTTTCACTACTTGATCAGCAGTGTGCTTTGCTGATTGCTATAATTGCCAGAGTTAGACAGAAGAACTGAGAGCATGCTTCAGCGCTGAATGAAGGCTCAAGAGCCCTTCCATGGCTTGTGAGAGGCAGATATGAGAAGAAAAGCTATTTAATTCTTCTTGAAAATGTGGAGACTGGAAATCTCAGTAACTATCCAAGAACATGGAGCTATTTTTTCCTCTGCCTCATTCTTGTTCTAATCCAACAAACCGTATGTATAGCATACATTTGAACACTCTCTTACTTTCCATCCAGGAAGTCCATCAGTGGCCTCAGGACATTATCTGCATCTTGTGCAACTGTGTTTCTGGCATTAGCAGCAGAATTTGCTGTCCCTTTCACTTGACAGAGAATATCAGACATTTGCTTGACGCACTCATCAATCCGAGTCTGAAAGCTGCACAAATAGGAGAGAAGCAAAAACAGTATCAGTGGCAGAAATACAAGGTACAAAATTTCAAGTTCACTCAGTTTCATACTTTTCTTTCATGACACTTGCTGCTCTTTTCCTTACTGTATTGTTACCAAAGGGCATACTCTCCAGTTCCTTATGCCCACCACCCACACACAGCTGACCACCTCTGAACACAGGACATGAGCATGTTTCAGAGGACTTTGTTCATTCATCTTGCAGCAAGAAACAATCCTTTCCTGACTTCAAGAAATGCAGTTATTCTTAGCTCAAAGCACCCTGCTGTAGCCTTTGCTTTCTCCACCACAGAGACTGGGATATCACACGGAGCAATGACACAATGCACGCCCCACTCTGAGCACCCAGGAGTCCATCAGCAGAAATCCAGTTATGACCCATCAGAGCTTAAATCTTTAAAATAACAGAGAGAGCCTGAGGGCAGGCACCAGCTTAAACCAGTTCACTGCCATACAGTCCATGCCAAGTGTCAAACTGGGATGTGGGGCTCAGCTGTGCAAAGTGCAGTCTCCCTGTAACAAAGTGACACATAAGGCATTAAAGAACAATTACTTTTCCACCTCTTCCTGCTAAGAGGCGATTCAAAATTAAATAATGCAGTGATTAAAAATTATGAATAGATCAGCAGAGCTGACAACTAATCAATTCAGCAAATAAAGGAAAATGCTTTGACATTTAAAAGAACAGTTACTAACAACAGGCACTACAAGTGACATTTAACTATCCATTAATGGCACAGAGGTTTGAAACTAGGAAGAGGAGCCAGTGTTAGAGCTAGGGTAAAGATTTAAGACAAAGGGTACAGTTTGGAAGTCAGCTTTACATCTGCATCTGAACTTCTATGTGTGAGCCACTGGACACCTATGGGTCCGGTGTGAGTGTCCCATGGCTCTCATCTTCCTTCTTCACCTGGTCACCTTTCCGGCTCTGCCACCTCTAGCCTCATGGTCCTTCTTGCTCAATTCTAGCCTGCCTCTCACTGGAAAATTACAGAGCTGTCTCTCACCTGCCCTACTTCTAGCAGAAAGAGTCCTGCAGCACTCAGTTGTGGTTGCAATGTCAGCCTATTCAGAGACCTAAGCCACATCAAATCAAAGAACATAAAAAATTTCCTGTGCCATTAATAATCCCTATTCTGTCACAGGCCAATCCCACCCCACAGTTCTCCCATCACTTCATCAATTGCAGGACCTTGCTTCAAGATGCTTTAAACTCCCTAGGTCAAGGATGGAAAATAACAGTGCCTTCATAGATGAAAAGTAATATGAGTCAAAATGGTTGCCAATTTTATGAAAAATAATAGATCAGTTACTGTGGCAACAGGTTCACCTGAAAGTGAATCTTGTGTAGATGTACAGCTTAACAGGAGCCCTTGGCAGCAGCAAGCTAAAAAATAACTTCACCTATGCAGTCAGACAGGGCCAGCTATTCCCTAGTCCCTCCAGGAATTTCTTCCTTCACTCCTACAGCCTCTTAAGAACAAAACAGTAGCTAGCATGAAGGATAAACCCTTCCAAGACTTATCTTCTCTCAAGGTAGAAAATGCTTCTGTGCCGAGACAAAATCCTCTCTCAGCACAAGGGTAGTGAGGCTCTCTGGATGTGTGCTGCCTTCTCAGCAAATACAATTAATCTCACACAGATGAAGAAGAGTTAAGATCTGCAGTGTCAGGCGTGCAGAGAGGTGAAAGACTCTGTTTACAGACTCTGCACAGAATATTGTGGATATCTGCCTTATCTCCTAAATTTAAATCCTTTAGGAGATCATGCTTATATAGTAAACTGCAGCTCTGCTTTTCAATCCCTAAAACTGTTAAGGAATAAATGAAGCACCTTAAACATCTGACTGTCTGGATCTCTGGCTGGCTCACCTCTCTAAAACATGACCCTCTAAGCATGCTGATACTAGAAAATCTCTTTAGATCATGCTATAATTTGTCAAGATTGTCCACAAATTGTTTTGCAGCAATGACACTATGGAGACAATGTTCAGATAAAAATATTCACCGCCCTAATCACTGTTTCTCAGTCACTCTCTATCTAGTGATGAACCTTACTGATTCCATTCAGTTACAATTTGAGTCTTTCCATTTCTTTCTGTAGCATCCATTACTGGCCATGGGAACTGCTCACTTATCTCCCTGCTTAGCTTTGCGTGCTGAAATCCAGTCTTTGACAAATCCCACTATAATCTTTTAGCCATAAGAATTGCAAACTTGTCAACCCAGGGAGGACAAGTTGGTACAATTTGCTCTGCCTTGCCCATGGTCAAGCTACGCTACAGTTCAAGTCTGCATTAATCTTGTTATGAACATGAAATGAATGGGGTTTGCAATGAGAAATGGTTGTTTTCAAAGATCACTCAGGAGCTCTGTATTTTTAGATTTCACTTAATTGACATGCTCTATAGTTCACTATATGAAAGTCCTGTAAAGTTCAGCACATTTTTATCCTCAGGTAAACGATAACATGATTTGCAATAAAACCTAATTGCCATCAATTACTCTGGCAATACTTTAAAGAGCTCCTTGAAACACTAGATAACATTTGTAGAAGCTTTAGAACTAGTCTATCTCAAATTCTAAACCTGTTTCCTTCTTGTTCCAGTATTCATTTAACAATCAGAAATCAGTCAGCTGTTTCATACATTTAGAGCAGAATGTTTAAACAAGAATGTTGCTTCATAAATGCTAAGCTGGAAACTGCTTTTTGAGCAGTAAAGGAGCAGGCAATTCTGTTACTGACAAGCACTACTTACTGAAAAAAAATAAATCACTCTGTGTAATTCAAATACATTTCACAGTTGAGAGATCTCTGTGTTACATTTTCAAGCAGAGAAATACAGAAGAGAAAGATTTTAAAAATGTTTCTCACTTCTTCAGATGGTCTCTGTATCTGAAAGGCCATGAATTTGGGACAAAGAGAAAAATACAATGCAGTTCACAGGAGTTTCTTTCCTTTTGTAACCTGACTAAATGAGATTAGACAAAAGAAAGGAATGCCTCAAGGACAAGGACCTTATAATACTGACCTGTTACCAAACACTGCACTGAGCTCATCCAAAACATTGTTCAGCTTCACCTGGAGCTCTTTGAGATGGTCACTTGCTTCTGCATCCAACTGTGGATGAAAAGAAGAATATTTAGTTTGAACCCAGAGGGCAGTCTGCTGTCCTTTGCAGTGCTTCTCTTCACTGTTGAGGCTACACTTAATAAGCAGGTGAACTATCCCCACTGGACTCTGCCAGGTAGGATGTTCTCCCTCCAGTGCCTGCTGCTGCTGCTACAGAAGCTGTGAAATCATCAGCAGATATTTGCCTAAAAAGCATCAAGTAATTTCCCCAGGCTCCTATACCCTTCAATATCCTTCCTGATGTTTGTGAAATTGAGGAAGAAAGGCAATGTGAACTCCCTGTGTCCAAGAGTGTATCTAGACAGAGAAACCATCAAGTACTGTGCTTTACCCTGGGCTCACAGACCATTTCACCCCACTGAGTCTAGAAGGACACAGGACTTTTCAGACTGGTTGTTACTACTTGTGCATTTCATGCATGACCTTGAAAGAAACTATTTCACCTTCCACCCTGCTGACAAGTATTTCAATTGAAGATTGACCCAGTCATTGCTCTCAGAAGGTTGGATCCCAGCTGTTTTGAAAATCTCACCACAATATTATGTCAGGAGCTGTTGCGCACTTCTGTTGATCATTTTTGGAAAGTAAAATCTCAGCTACTGGTATTGAGCAAACATAGCTCTACTCTCACATGGAATCAGATAGCTTTTTGTATACAAGTGTTCAGAGGAAAACAAAAACCAAGTTCGCCAAGCACTACATGAATGCTGTTGACACATTGGCAGGTACTGTAAGGAAGTGCTTCCTCCATTCTTATCAGTCCAAAAATATTGTTTTTAAATTGAACATGATTTACAGTGTCTTGTATTACAGCTGTTGTCACTCCTCCAGCCTCAAAAGAGCCACTTCTGAGCAGCATAGCTGTGTGTACACATAGCAACACAGGGTGAATGCTTTAGGATCATTTGCTCATAAAAAGTAACTTGTAAAACAGATTTGCCTGTGTATGCAGGCAGGCAAGACATTTGCGAAACAAAAAGCTTCCTCTAAGGCAGAGAATCTCTTTAGGAATGTAATGAGCCAGGTACCAGTATCATGGTTAAAGATCAGTTTAGATTTTTATGGTATATCCATCTATACAGGATTTGAATACGATGGGAATTCCCACCTCTAAAATCAGTGCTGAAGCCCTCTTCATATTGCTTTAGCATCTGTCAGAGAAAGCCAAGCCTCAGGGGATTTGGAATCTGATCTGCTCATTTTCCTGTTGTAAGCTGGCATGGAAAATTGACTCTATTACGCATTTGAACCTGTGCTAATGAAACTTCTGGATCAGAATTTTAAAAGTAATTAAAGTAAGATCCAACAGCCAAGCAAATGATGATTACTTAGGCCTTGTAACTTTAGGCATTGCTGCCTCTGATTATTTTTCCCTTATTAAAGTAAATTTCTTTTCCTATTATCTTTGTAACACTTGCTCTGTGACGGCAGAAGGAAGCTAATGTCATGCCAATCAGCATTCATTCTAGCCAAGCTTGTAGGTAACAAAATAAAAACAGCATTTGGTGGCGGTGCTTTCTCTTGCCCCTACATTAATCCTTCCCTCCTACTGCGTAAAGGCACAATGAGTCAGAAGCTGCCTGATTTGCTCTCTACTATTAATGGCACTGAACTGGCCTCTGATTTCAGCCATTTCTGACATATTTGAGGTAGGACCAGTTCATGATTCATCAAAACATTTCAACTAACTGCTTTTTCAGTCAGGAAACAAAAAAAAAAAAAAAAAAAAACAAGAAAAAGCAACCAAAAAAACCCCGGAGGAGTTTGGCACAAAACAATTATTCTTTATGATATACTTCTTTATAAGCTATCAGATGCACAGCCTAGAATATGCTTGAGGTCCAGATCGACAATTTGTTGCCTTGGTTCATGAATTCTGCAATCAATGATTTATTTTACTGTGAGGTGGCCGGGAGAGCTACTGGTTACCTCTAAGCTTTCCCTCACTGATGTATTTTACAGTAAACTGTTCTTCCTCATAGCAGATGCACTGTTGTCCCAGTACCACAAGAAGAGACACCTGACAAAATGTTTTGCCAAGGGGATGAGCTCCATTATCTGTTGTAAAGAACTCTCATTCTTCCAGAACATCAGCTCACAGCTCTCTGGGTGCAACTGGCAAGACAGCTGCCCAGATTTAACTTTGAGGTGCTCAGCCCCATCCTTAGAAAGCCAAACCCTGGTAGTAAGCATTCTGGTTCAGCATCCACAAAGTCCTCTGTCATGCCAGGAAAACTGTTTTCTGAGCAACTGCTACTAATGAACAAGGACTCCACATAACACATTACTTATGGTTAATGCTTAGGCATCGGCCTGCTTTTGCTCAAAAGCAAAGTTTGGGGAATTATCTGAGTGTGATATTAAGTTCATTAGCAAGGTGCTGGTAGGTGTGTACTGCTGTTTCCCACACATAAATCATATGTCAGTTACAGAGCACTGCAGCATGTGGTATTAACTGCAAACTTAGCCAATGTGGTGAAGCACTGATAAGAGTGCTCAAATGAACTCACAACGGTGTTGCTGCTCAGTCAATGAATTTTAAGCATATCAGCTATCACTGATAGCAGGAAATGCTGCTTGGATTGCATGATAAATCTGGCTGAAAACAGGATTAGGCAGCTGGGTCACTGCCACATGTCACAGCCACACCATTTTTCTCAGCATGCTTATGATCTCCATTCTGTGGGTATGTGAGAGATAATTCAGAGGAAGAATGAGAAGTTCTCTGTGCACAACATGGGACAGGAGTCAATGAGGTGGCTTCTGATCTCTGAGCAAATGGTTCAATTTCAATGGAAATACTGGCACAGCCACAGTTCTGTGTCTGAGGCTAAATGTGTGATGCTGAAAACTGAGGTGAAAAGATGGAAAAGCTAATCCTTTATTTAAATTTCAGGACAGAAATCAAGTCTCTCTTAATTTTCTGAAAATATCTGGGATTTTGCTTTTGAGGCAATCTGGGCCTCAAAGTCTCATCTGAACCCACTCAGGGCTGGAACCTCAAGTCTGAAGCTAATCTGAATGGTGGCATTTAAACTGAAGTGATAGCAACTTGAATTTAGGATGATCTTCTCCTTTCCACATGCAAGAAACAGAACTCCTGAGCCTAAGAATTTGCAGTGATGGGCAAGTTTTCCAGGAGACATAATTAGTTCTTCTTTGGTTTCCACACGCGCGAAGCGTGAGTGGCCAGAACTGGAAGGCTTCTCTGTAGGTGGTGTAGGTGGAGAGACATGACTCTTGCCTTCTAGAAAGCTGAAGATGTTAATCAATTCCTATCTATAAAAGGCAGAGACTCTGAAATCATCAGGTCTGATTTGGCATATCAGCAGCTAAAGAATTATGCCCCGCTAACATATTCTAGCTTTGGCAAGTTATGAAGTTCATCTGACTCCAGTTTGAAGCTGCTGATTTTTGTCCTGCCTTCCTCCATCAACCCTTGGGAGCTCAGTAGATTCAACCTTCCCTTTAGGGACATGCACTGAATTTTCAGACATCTCCCCCAGTTTCCTATAGGATTCAAGAGTAAGAAACATGGAACACTGAATCCAAACAATAGCTGTCAACTTCTCAAATACTAGGGCAGCCTTAGCTATGCCATGTGGGATGCTAAAGTGGAGCAAACACTAGATATCACAAATTATTCGAGAATATTACTATTTAAGTCTTGGCTGTTTCTAAGCTGTCCTGCAATTTGTTATTCAGCTGGCCAATTTAGGATTTAAAATGTGGGCTAACCTTGGCTAAGCATGAAGAGAAGAGTTTCCTGAAGCTTTAATTGTGAAGATTAGCTGGAAACCAAAGGCATGAAAATTGCATGATGACAATATGCTGCTATTCAGCAGCCAATACCTTGGGATCCCTAGGCAGTGCTTGTCTCTGATACTCACCTCGCACCTTCCTCACAACAAACTCACAATAGGGGATACTTCCCCTCCCTTGTAGAAAAACGTGTAGAAATGCTTTAAACTAGTCTTTCAGACTACATCTAGACTCCAGCAGAGTGAAATGCGGTATAGCACCTTTTAATTCCACTGCCAAGAGTTCATTACTCATGAAAAGATAAGCAAAATAATAGACAGCAGACTGAAGTCTTTTGGAAAACCACAGTGGTGTGCAGAAAATGCAAGCCACGTTAGGTTTTATTAGGTAAAGTATGAATAATTAAATCAATGGGGCTAGTGCTACACACTGGCACTGAATGTGTGCAGCCCATCCCAGCAGAGAGCTAATCTCTGCTCTGCAAGTGCAGTGGAGATCATTCAGAGGAATTAAAGGTTTTAAAAGGTATTCATGACCCAGTTTTTATCCAGGAGTCACCTTTCACTATTTGCTATGCTTTTAATGCTATCTGCCACTTCATATACACTCCAAAACATGATTTAGGATGTCTGAAAATGCTCCTGAGTAATGATGAAGCTGTTTTCATCCCATGAGATCAATACAGCTCAGAAGGGAAATAAAAGTATTAATCTCAAAACTTATTTAAGGTACTTTTCTCTGTGTATGCATGTGTTTAGGCAATTGTGTGTATATATACATATTTGCCTTGACCCAAGGGAATCCTTCCAAACAGAGTTCCCTAAAGCTCTGCTGTTGTCCTTATTGTTTCTGATTAGTAATGTTCACAGACCACATGATGTTGACACATTAAACCCAAAGATGCTGGGTAATTTTGCCCTGGGTTGAGTACTACAGTCCAGAAAAGAATAAGAAAAATGAGGGGAAAAGGTACCATAAATCACCAGGGGCAGTGGGTGGAGGAGAGAGTAAAGAAAGGCACTATACCCAGGAGCTCAATCTCAGAAAACAGTATTGGGCAAGAACTTCTGTTCCATATTATGCTACTACACTGCAGAGTGATCACAGATGAGCCCTGTCCCTTCATTTCCCTTGCTGCTAAAGGGAATAAACAACCTGAACTTCCCTAGGGATGTGTTCTGGACCCACTGGCAAAGAACCACCACATAGCAGCAATATTTCAGAGCTTCCCAGAGTTGTGCAGTGCTACAGCTACAGCTGCAGATCGAGGTGGAATCAGAAGCAGATGAAGCCACAAACACACCAGTCACACATGGCACAAGTAACATACCTGCCACAGGAACAATGGAATGTTTGGTACCTGGCTCTCAAGAACAACTTTGAGAATACAAGAAGTTGAATTGTTCAAGAACCAGGGCACACCAGTATGCTAACTTTTCATTCTCCCAAGGAACTTCTTTTTTTGGATAGAGTCAGGATAATCCTTAATTTTGTGCAAGCTACTGTGTCATGGATAGATGACTATAGAACAGATCTGCCACAGAAAGCAACAACTGTCCTTCCCGAAGAAGAATAGAACCCACAGATGCAAATTCAGTAAGTTCTATCGTCAAAACTGTTGTCTCACCTATTGTTACCCAATTGTCATGTTCAATCTGCAGCCAAAAGACTATTAAATCTAGGACGAAAACCTTGTTTACAAAGAATCTGGCAGATTTCGAGTCAAGAAGCGATGTACTACACAGTCACCAAGCAGAAAACCCCCAGGACAGCAGATAATGCAGGCACCTAACACAACATGATTTATTTCTGGTGATCAGTGGCAGCCCTGTGAAGTGCAGTAAATATCATTTGAAAAGAAAACGGAAAAAAAATCCACTTCCAAAAACCAGCTTCCTAGTGTGTTTGCCACATTGCTTCTGTTTTACTCCTCACTGTCTGGATTTCTCTCCCTTTCCAGTCTTTTGGCTCCACA
The DNA here is from genome assembly GCA_013186435.1 of Turdus rufiventris. Lineage (NCBI taxonomy): Eukaryota > Metazoa > Chordata > Aves > Passeriformes > Turdidae > Turdus > Turdus rufiventris. Next base: position 1,389,470 of record PYHW01010247.1, on the reverse strand, counting down.
GTACAGGGGAAATAGTGGGTTCATTACCCCTTTTTTACCTTAAACCTCTTGTGGAGGGTTTTAAAGGGCAGAATGCAGAGAGAGATCTAGTCTAGGAAAAGTAGCCAACAACCTCAAGAAACACCTTTTTTCTCCATTTATTTAATACAGTATCAGGAGATATTTTAAATATAAGGAAACCCTACTTAATGGCCACCACTACAGAAAGTAGTAGTAAATCGATTCCTTAAGGGAAATTAAATACACAGGCATTAAACTTTTATAGGCCGCTTTCCAAACATTTCGTTGCAAGTTTATTTTTTCCCAAAAATTAGTATTTACCTACTGCTGCTATTACAGCGGGAAGCATATAATGCTAGTTCTTGAGGCAGGACTCAGAAATTAGGAGCATTGAGGTGACATGTGAAAGAATGACAGCAGTTTTCCTTGCCTCATAGGGCAAATCTATTCGTTGAGATTTTTGCCACTTCATAGAATTCTGCCACTGAGCACAAGCAAGATTTAGAAAAGCAATACAGGCAAAAACTGAACTGTCCATCAGCAAAGCTGACTTTCCTCTCGGCATACAGGTCATAGCACAGAATCTATCACAACACAACCAAAAAAATGCACTTGAAAATAATTTTTCCTAACATCAGCATCAGCAGGCTTTTCTCCATCTTCCTGAATCTTGAAAAGCAATGAAAAAAGAAGAGAAAAAAAAATATACATATATTACATCAGCACAAAACAGTGACCTGGAGGAGAAAAACATTATTTCTATAACAATTACCATCTCATAACAAATGGACACATCTGAATATACCTCAAAACACGAGTAGAGAACTCATGTCTGTAATGTATTAGATATTGCAGATTTCACACTAAGGGCACTGTTCCACATTTATATGCCATATAAAATGATTCAATGTTCACAGTACTGAGACCTCCACCAACCACACCCATGTGAGCACAACAGGCAATCTTTTCTTTCCTTTTCTATGCCATTCTGTGCTCTAAAACATTTTCCCCTGCATTTGATGACAGATTTAGTTGGGAAGTCTTCATGCATGGCTGTCTCCCCACACTTACAGTGCCAGATGTCACAAGACTCATGACTGCAGTCTTCAAGAACCAATATGATGCAAACAACCCAGCAACAGTAGCGCAGGAGGAATGAGGAGTAATACCCAGACTCTGAGCTTTCTTACCTCTTTACCACCCATGGCTTCAAACATCTTCTCCAGCTGCACCCGCAGTTGTTGGATGTTGTTCATCAGGATGCAGGGCTAAAGAGACAGAAACAGGTGACTTTTACTGCTCAGGATGCCAACACACTGTCACCAGGAAGAGACCTTGTGCCTCAACCTCCTTCTCCAAGTACCACCAGATCTGAGAGTTACTAGAAGACAAGGCATGCTCACATTTCAGCACTCAAATATTAAAAAAAAAAAAAAAAAATCCATTTTTCTCCAGCTTGAAACAGTTTGGTCTCAGTTGCAGAATACCCAGATGAACAGACGTCTCTAAGTACCAGATCTACAGAGCAATCTGTGCCTACTTTTATTATTTTAAACCACACAACACAGGCCATGTCATCTCAAGGGGACCTGACAGCCTCCAAACCCTGCATATTATCTTCGGGAAGCTGTTTTTATTATAGGTCCAAGCCAGAATTTAAACTTCAAAAGGATCCAAATGATGATAAAAGCAACACTGAAAATACTTACATCACCACCATGGTCAGGTGCAATGTGAGACTGGATTCATCATGGAAATTGCACCACTCTTTGGGGGAAAAGAGAACCTCAGCTTAACTCACCAGTTTTTCCTTGGAACAGTAGGACTCAAAGCTCTTGGAGAGTATGTCAGCATACTGCATCAGCACTTTCCCAATAGTCTGTGAAGACAAGATTTGAACACTGTTACTTGTCCTCTACCACTGAACCCCAGGAAGCAGAACAATAAAAGTCATACTGTCCTACACCCTCTTAAGAAAAGGTAAACATCTGGATGCTTGGAGTATTACCTTAGCAAATCTCCTATTGTAGTGGGCAACAATGACAGGGTCTGGGCACTCCAGCTTCTTAATGATCTCAAAGCTCTGGTTGAGCTGGGTGAACACATCCACCACTGAGCAAGAGAACAGAGCGTGCTCAGATGTTTGCTGGAACTAAAACAGAAGTACAAAGAGTCATTGTCAAACGGAAAGACCTGAAATATACCCATCCATGGATGTTTCCATCATCTGTCACACTGAAGGCAGGGTGACTTTAGCAAAACCTACATCTTCCTCAGAATTAGTCAAAAACCCTTCAAAAGGCCTAGAGGAGATAAATAGTCTTTTTTGGTTGGATTATAAATTTACTGTCCTTCACTAGCTACAATCATGACTAGCACCAGGGAAATGTACTATGATGTTGAGATCCTTAACGCAATGCATGGTTTGTCTGTCAGTTAATGAGGGAAGAAGGAGAGAGTAAAGAGCTTTTTTTTTTTTTTTTTTTTAGCTTTTAAACAGAATGTTGCATGAGTATAACAGACTACAGTGCCAACAGTCACCGAATAACAGGAAAGCTGTTCTCTCCATTGGCAATACTCAGCAGCAAATTAAGAATAAGATTTGTCTGTCAGTGGATTAAGGTCACATTCTCATTGCATGACTAAGTACATGCAAAGTGCCTCAATTTTCAATTTCAATTACTTCTCCCAAACGGAGACAGTCAAGAGAGCACCAAGCCACTGGCTGACAGATTAATAGCAGCAGAACAGACAAAAATGAATGATATGCACCTTACTATTAAGAAGTTCCCTGTGACCTGTAAAGTACGAAAATAAATGAGTTTTTCACTTGTTTAGCATGTGAAAAGGACCACATCCTGCATTTGTAAGACAGCTGAATTTACAGTGCTTTATTTGGTTCTGTGCACTGAATGATGTATCACCAAGTCATGCACTCAGTGACCTACATACCCCATCTTTTTTATCTCTCTCCAGCGCACCATGCAGGAAATCTAAGGAAACATCTTCATTTTCATCCAGCCACTGCATCACAAACTGCTCAAACCACCTGCAGGGGAGCAAAGACAGCAAGTCACAGCAGGAGGAGGAGCACCCCAACACCAGCAAGCCATGTGAAAGCTGTCAGATGTCTGAATGCTGCTGTCCATGTGTGCAGTCCAAGCTCCCAAACATACCTGCACCTCTACACAAGCTAACAGGGCCTGTACCATCACTTGGGTTGGTTCTGACCCATTTTTGTCCTTCTTCCTGTCTTTTCTCTTCTTGGTACCTTCCCCTTTAACCCCTTGAGAGCCTCCTTTAATCTTGCTTCACCTCAAAGCACTTTGTCATTTTTTTCCCTTCCATCCACATGCCAGAGAGCTCAAGGAAGACCTCCATAGCCACAGGCACCTGTCCTGCTGCTCACTTGGTGTACCAAAAAGGCAATGTGAAAATAGGCAAGCTGAGAAGCAGCTTCAGTGATGGGGTCTGACAGCTGGTCCCTCTGTCCTCTGCTCCAAGGGACACACACAATACAAAAGGGGGTGTGTTGTTTTTCTTTTTGTGTTTAAGCAGTAACACAGCCCTCACAGTGTCATTTAAATGTCTGTCGAGAGTTTGTTGCATGCAAGTGCCAACACAGCACAGCTGAAGCAAATCTTAATTTCAAATATTACTAAACAGCATTCACAAACAAGAGAAAGAAGTGTCCACGTGTAATTTAGTCCATACAAAAGATTATTATTATATGAGCTTAACAGAGTACAGCCTTCTCTACAGAGGCAGCTGTGTTCATAGAGATTGTGCTAATTGTGGGCTGAGTTTGCAAAGAACATGAAAGCATGTGCCAGACATGAGAGGGAGATCAAATTCACAGGCAGAGCATACTAGATAGCCTTAAATAATCTCTACACTTTGAAATATAAAGCACATCAATGCTAATATTGGAAATTGTAACTGACACAGTGCTAAAATGCCAACAGCAACCTGTCTATGCAGCCCTATTTATTATAGACAGCAGCAGTGGAACACTGTCACAGACATATGGACTTCCTGTATTCTGGAAGAATCCCTTTTGAATGGCACTTCAGGCTTCTAAAAGTCAGCATATGTTGAAGTCTGCTGTAAGTTTCTCAAGCTCTCAACATTTTCTTTTAAACTGCAATAGTGTATTTTAAACAGCTTAAGCCTTAGAAAGGAACTCAGGCAGTTTACAAGGAAGTAACTATACATCTTCCACCTGTTTCACAGTTCCCAGACTGTGAGTTGCTGACTGTTTCACATGTCACAGGTCAGCATGAAGGGAAGATTACTTTTTTGTATCAGAAGCCGTAGTTTTCACTCTCAGAAGGAGAGCAACTTCCTGATTATCATTCATCCTTAGTTATTGCACACATTCACAAGAAAGGGCCATTTGCTGTTGAGAACACTGCCCATTTTTACGGACACCATATGTTGCTACACAAAATCAAGCATCAGGGTATACCTAACTGTTTTGCCAATTGTCTAAGCAAAGGTGGCAGAGAAAATGGTACTGTTGGATGGGTGGGAGCGGTGTATTTGCTCCCCCTCTCACAAAAAAAAAAAAAAGCATTACCTTCAGGAAGAGATTTACTATCAATGTTGAATGAACCACTTAGATTAAGAAATTCTGTAAGCACATCTGCAAAGTCAGCCTCAATTTTGTCCTTTGGCTGACAGAAAAATCTGAGAGATGCAAATAATTTATAAATACTTCCAGTCCAGGTGTACATTCAGGGCCAAACTATGCTTTGAGCTGTAACACAAACCTAGAACTATCTTAGGCCAAAACCCTCTTACAATATTTTACTGTCAAGCCTTGGGCTGCTGAGCAAGTCAGGGGGACTCCGAGGACTACGAAGGCAACATATCCACAACAATATGCAAAATTATCTAGCACAGAAATGAATAAAAATAATCTGATTTCATGCAGAAATAGCTTCAAAATGTTGTTATATGGTAAATATCTTCTTCATCGGCTTCAATTATTGGTCAGGAAGCAAACGCTGTAATGACTCACACACCAGCACACAGCAGCGGCTCGCGGTGCTGCTTCAGAGACATTCTGTGCTCACAGGGGTCAGCACAGCCTGGCTCCAGATGGCACAGCCAAACTCACCAAACAAGATCTGAACAGAGTACACTTCAGTCCTGCCTGCTGGGAAAAGCAGCAGTGCTTCAGGACTAAATATAAGTTCACCTCTGTTGGCTGCACAACAGTGAGGTAACACAAAAGGCTACCACTTCAGCTTGGCCATGAGCCTGGCTCCCCCAGGGTCACACTCTGCAGGTGAATTAATCTTGTTCATTTGCTGTGGTTATCTACAGGACAATCTGAAGGCAGGCAGGGTTCCAATGAGTAAAAGAACAAACGCTGTGTTTGATGAAGAAAGCCAGAATAAGTCAACAGGATCTCAAAGAAAGGAGTATCTTTCTCCACCAGGGAGGAGATAGGCTCCAGTACAGCTACAATGCTACCTGCATGCTAAGATCAGTATTTAAACAAAGCATAAAACATATATTTACAACCTAAAAAGCTGGGTATTTTCAGGAACTGATACCTCACAGCTCTTAGCTGGCACAGAAGTAGTTTTGAAGATTCACTCCCAGTTACACAGTTACTTCCATTTCAAAAAATGTTTCTGAGTTTCAGAAAATAAAGGGAGTACAAAATTCAGCTTCAATACTTTAGACCCTGCACTTTGTTCACTCATATCTCAAGGTTACCAGGAACGTGGTTTCTCAGAGTTTATAAATTAGAAAAGTGAATTTGTGTATAGCCTTTTGTCTGACAAGCAGACAGACGGCCCAACCGTCGTCTGGACAGCAGCAATTTAGTTTCATCTAAGGAGTTTACCAATGTGCAAATGTGATGCATGGAGTCCTTTGTTTAAAGAAGTTCTGAGGCTAAAAATACTTGTGATGAAACAAATCAAAAGACAATTCATATCAAGGGGATATTTTGTGACAGGTGAAGGTTATGGTTGAGATAAACATCACGTCTGTCTGACAATGTGGCTATTGTACTGAAACAGGAGGGTGAAGTAACAAAGCCACTGGCTGCAAATGCACATGAGTACTGAAGCTCTACCACAAAGGCCAGCAGAGCAGAACAGACTGCAGAACAAAACCGAGCATCATTACCTTGATTACACAGGAGAAAAAGAGAGATTAAGAATATCTGATGGCTTGCATGAAACTGCCCTGACTCAGAGGCACAGCAAAGAGAATGGGGCTTCTGAGACTGTCACTCTAGCACCCTGCTCACTGAGCATCTTATGCCTCTTGCTGACCTGATTTCTTAATCAGGCCCAGAGCCCACACTGAGCAATTATGCCCAACTGGCTCAAGCCTGATTAGTATGCAGCTAGCACCAGGCTTGAGGGACTGCATGCACAACAGCATGGCAAGAGAATTCGAAGTGCCAAACTGGAAACACAGTCCAGGAAAAATGTGTTTGTCAAGAGGGGCTAAGTGCTGCATTGAGACAGCACAGAACAGTCATGTATATGGTGGGAACAGCAGTGTGGTGGGACACAATGCTGAGGGTGCCTGCAGACCAGCCAGTGGCCCACTGGAGCATCACCAGTCAGCAGTATCTCTGAATAAAACGAAAAAAAAGGTTGCTATCAACACAGCACATGAGAGCAGCAGCACTGCCTGTAAGGCAATGCATGGCAAGTTCTAGATGAAACATCAATATTTAAGGCCAAGTATTACATTCAGACACAAATTGTCTGGAAAGAGGTGAGTAAACCTTACTTAGAAGGAAAGCTAAGAACAAACAAGAACCAGCAGAAGACCATAAAGAAGCATAAGCAAAGCATTTTACTCTTGTAAAGTAGGTACAATTTATTCTCTATGTGCAGCCTATAACAAGCTCAAACTGAAGCAAGAAGGATTTGGAGGGGGTAAAAAGGAGAGTGTATGTTAAATCCCCAAAACCCAGTGGAGAAGTAACAGTGAAGCACAAAAGTAACAGTCTGTCAGCATTATCTCCCGATTGCACAAAAACATTTTGGTCTCAGAGGCGTTCTCACAACCTTTTGGTCTCACACACCTTCTCCAGGTCAGAAATATATTGCTGCTCTTTTAAAGCCAGAAATTGCAAACAATTGCTTAGAGTGCAAGAGCTGATCTGATTCTTTCAACTAAGTCACTCAATCTTACTAAGAAAGAGAAAACATCATGTTTACTTACAGATCCTGTGGTGTGTGTGTATATAGGACATCCATGTACAGTATACATACATAAAGCCTATCCGTAGGCACACGTGTTCTATTCGAGAACTGCCCACACTCCCACAGGCACCAAGTAGCTTAAAGTCTGTCCATGCCATTGCTAAGCTTTGGAAAGGCTGGGTGATATTGTACAATAATGGACTGAGTTGGGTGAGAGACAGTGGCACAGAACACCAGAGGGGACAAACATGCACACAAACACAGAAAACTGGGAGGTAAGAAATTATGTATCTTGAAAGCAGCCACAAGACAACCAAATGGCCACCTTACTGTCACGGTAATAAAAGGAAGCAGATAATAGGGATTTACTACAGCAGGCAGAGAACACTCACGCTGGATATTCAGGCACTTTTCCCTTGAAGGCAGGCAGATCACGAACGTATTCGTTGTACAGCCACTTCACTTTGAAGTGTAAATTCATATAGTCCGCACTTTTACACAGTCTGTGTTTCTCATGCTCTGTAAGGAACGAAAAAAAAAAAGTTAGGTCTGAATTCACCACTGTCACCACACCAGGCACGGGAAGCACTTATGAAGCATGTCTGCAGAATGCAAGTGTGTAGAAGATGAAGCATCTGCAGAGTGGCAAAATCTTCACAACACAGGATTTTGGCAGCAGGCAGGAGTTCTTGGAGGTTGGGACCATTTGGGGCCCCGGAGTTTTTTTCTGTAGCTCTAATTAATACTTCCATTTGTTGAACATTTTTTGTTGTCAAAGCAATAAAAGCAGAGCAATCTCTCATGGCCTTTTCATTTAACATATCACAGTTGAGACTCCATCTTTGCAGGGGAAAAATCAAGGCGAACAAATCTGTTCATTCTTGGATATAAACAAAGGCAATACCAACATGCTAAATTGCATTCCCTGTGAGACAAGAGTAGAAAGCACCAAGAGTCTGTCAGTGTGACTCAAGCAAGATCAAACGAGCTACACAGGAACTGGAGCCTTTCCTGCTCCTACTTGGAGAAATTAGTATTTCTCTTCCCCACAGCAGGGTCTGCTGCTGAGTTTCTTCCTCCTGCCAGGTTTCCTTACGTTTTTGTACCCAGGCAATGCTGAGAAAACGCAGTTTCTCCCTGTATAATTCACAGAATGACTAGGTTGGAAGAGACCTTCAAGATCATCAAGTCCAACCCATGCCCTAATATCTCAACTAGACCATGGCACCAATGCCACATCCGGTCTTTTTTTAAATACATCCAGGGATGGTGACTCCACCACCTCCCTGGGCAGGCAGTTCCAGTACTTTATCATTCTTTCCATGAAAAACTTTTTCCTAATATCCAACCTGTATCTCCCCTGGCACAGCTTGAGGCTGTGTCCTCTGGTTCTGTCAGTACTGCCTGGAGAAAGAGACCAACCCCACCTGACCACAAACACCTTTCAGGGAGCTGTAGAGTGATAAGGTCACCCCTGAGTCTCCTTTTCTCCAGGTTAAACAACCCCATCTCCCTCAGCCGTTCCTCACAGGGTTTGTGTTCCCAGCCCCTCCCCAGCCTCGTTGCCTCCTCTGGACGCGCTCAAGTGTCTCCACATCCTCCCTGAGCTGAGGGGCCAGAACTAGACACAGCACTCACGGTGTGGCCTCACCAGTGCTGAATAGAGGGGGGGAATGACCTCCCTGCCCATACGTCCACAACACAACTCTTCTCTCACACCTATACCACTAAAGCACTGGACATAATCAGACCTACATTTCTACAGGGATTATCTCCACACACCACTGCTCCCCCTCTTTATCAGGAGAAAAGTATGGTCCATATCTCCACTCTCAAGGCCCTTCACAGCCTACGTCCACACTACCATCATTCAGCAACTGATCAGCCCACAACTATGCATTTACACGACTTGCTAAATTCTCCCAAAAGCAGCTCAACACTTTCTCCCAAGCCACCCCTCATGTGCTTACGCAGGCAGATCCTTCTACTGCACTGCTTTTCTTCAAAATCTTCCCTAAGAGATTAAAATTGATTCCTTTTTCATGATATGAGGACTCAGCAGCTGGCTTTTGCCTGCACTATGACCCTGCATCATCAGGTGATCAATTCTGCACTCCCGCTCCCCAGTGCCTCCTATCCGTATCCATCTCTTTCTTCTGCCAAGCTTCACAGCAGGAATACACTGTGCCAAGCTTCTTTGTTCACTCTACCATTCACAGCAAGCTGCTAGTCCTTGACTACAGTGTGAAATACTATACTAAAACATACATGATTTTGGCTTAGTCTCAGGTTTTCATCCCAGTATTTGACTTTAGACTGTTCTTTCTACCTTTAACGTGTAAACCTCATCACTGATATAACTTTCCAATGCAGATAGGTTTCAGTTGTGTTAAAAAGAGTACAGTAATTTCACGACCATAAGGCGCACCGGACTATAAGGCGCACCGGCCGGCAGCCAGCAAAATTCACAACATGTAGATCAGATAA
>PYHW01010247.1:1361353-1379407 GCA_013186435.1 Turdus rufiventris | reverse complement strand
ACGACCCCGATGCCGGCAGGCCCACCTCGCGGAGCCCCTCTCCCCTCACATCCCGATGTTGGCTGCGGGGCCACTCCCCCTCGCAGCCCAGCAAAGTCCCGCAGGGCCATTCCTCCTCCGAGCCAGCCACAGCCCCGAAGAACCCCTCTCCCTCCTCCCAGCCAGCCACAGGCCAGCGGGGCCACTCCTCCTTCGCAGCCCAGCAAAGCCCCGCAGGGCCATTCCTCCTCCGAGCCAGCCACAGCTCCGCAGAACCCCTCTCCCTCCTCCGAGCCAGCCACAGCTCCACAGGTCCACTCCCCCTCGCAGCCCGGCAAAGCCCCGCAGGGCCATTCCTCCTCCGAGCCAGCCACAGCCCCGAGGAACCCCTCTCCCTCCTCCCAGCCAGCCACAGCCCCGCAGGGCCACTCCCCCTCGCGGCTCGCATTTCCGGGTTGGCAATTTCTGCCACTATGTAGCTCAGATAAAGCGCACCGGACTATAAGGCGCACTTCCGGGTTCGAGGGAAAATTTTAGTCAAAAGGGTGCGCCTTATAGTCGTGAAATTACTGTATTTTCCTCAGTTTTGAATGGCTTATTAACTAATAGGCATGCTTATCTTATAACATTATCTATTTTCAGGTAAACGTGAATTCTTGCAACTAATTCAAAACATTGAAACCTCCACATCTCTCCTGAACCTTCATTAACATGCAAAAGAATAAAGTCCAAATCAAGTGTGAATTATCCAACTGAAAAATAAAGTCCAAATCAAGTGTGAATTATCCAACTGAAAACACAAAATCCAGAGTAGTCTTCATGCAAAATTTTTCTGTAAACCTGTCAACCAGTTGAATGTTCTAGTGGTTTGCTTGCAAGCTTTTGTAACAGTGTGATACACATTTCCTTCTAGTTCATGTGTCAGAGCACAGACCCACACAGATACAACACAGATACAATCTCAAAAAAAAACAACCAAAAAAACAAAAAGAAAGAGAATGAAAGAAAAAAGATAAACCCAATCTTTGTTTAAAAGATATTAAAATGTCCAATATCTGAGAGACATAATCCTCAGGGGTGACCATTCAATGGACAAATTACATGTACTATGGTCCATTTCACTCCACAGGGAACTGTGTAAAGTCCATTCCTGTTTTACATTAATAACCTCATATCTTTTTTGAGCACTAAAAAAGCAGGAGTATACTCTGTGTCTGAACTGCTGACCCTCTACTATCCTTCAAGCAACGGTAGAAGAAAATGAGAACTCCCTCTGCAGATCTAAAACTGGAAACAAATAGAGCAATAACTGTGCCTGCTCTGCTCCCTGTGAGTGAGGAAACTGATGGACAATTATAACTTCATTAACTCGGATGTGTGCTGCTGCCAGCTGCTGCTCCCGCACGTGGAAAATGCTGTTCCTGCCAAGGAAAGGTCTGACTTGGATGTAAAAACGACTTAAACCAGATTTAGTTCCTCAAAACTAAACAATACACTAAAAGCAAGCAATCCAAGCCTTTTACTGTTTTCTAGGACTAAAATCTAAAATAATCTAATCTAAAATGCATCTAAATTGCAGAAAAAGAAGATGCAAAGCAGCCACAGAAGCATTTACCCAGGTACAGCTCCTAGGACTACCTAGCCATCTAGGCACTAATGGAGACACTTGACACTAAGGGATAAAAGACAGGAAACTAAAAAAGAAAGGAGAGGTCTTACCGCCATAAAAGAGAACTTTACGTATTCGAAAGAAAGGAGGGGCTTGTGACAGAGAAAAGACAAGAATGAACAGCTCAAATGTTCTGGACAACAAAGAAAGCCAACAAAGACTCAAACCCGCCTCATCCCCAGCTTGCATCATCTGCCCTTCCCTCTTCAATGGACCCACATAGTTTTGATCAGTTGCTTCCTTTCTAAGTGGAAATGTTTAAGACCACCTGAAGGTGACATGGAAACACATCAGTCAGAGGCATATATTGAAAACCCATTTTAGAAAAAGTAAAGTGAAGATCCTGGTGGCCATCAGTCTTAGAACATTTCTGTTCTGCTTTATAACCTGCTGGCTTTTAAGGAGTTTAGCAGCAGCAGCAGAATAGCACACAGATACTGTGCAGCAACTGCTGTGTTTTATCCTGAAAAGACCAGAGAGTTCTGCAAGTCTCCCACACTTCCTTAGCAGATTTCAGCTGCAAACAGCCTCCTACAGAGAAAAGCTTTTGGAGTCACCAAGGCCATATTATTAAGACATTAATAGGGAATTGCTACCTAGCAGCACACTTTCTAGTATCATGTCCAGTTCTCCTTTTCAGGCAGGAAACAGGACTTCTACTACACTCTTCAATCACAGTATTTTTTTCCTTGATAGTTATTTTCATGGGTTAATTTGCAGCAAATAATGCCAAATTTCTGTAAAGAAACTCTCAAAGGTACCAGGGCTGTTGAAGTGTCAACACTTTAGATAGCTGGCATCTGAATGTGCCTCTGATCCCTTTCTCCGTATTAGAAGTGAGAAAGTGGCAGAATGATTTATTTCAATCCTGCCTGCCAAGTCTACTCAGTCTCTTTTCCCATCAGAGATGTTTCCAATTTGCAGCTCTCCTAATACTGATGTGTCCAAACTAAGATGAAATGTTGCTGTCAAGGATGATGTTGATTTTCTATTACTGTCGTTTAAGGTGTTCCTAGCAAAGGAAAAGCAGAAGCCTCTTTGCTTGGGGTGTTTGTGCTTTCTGGGTGACAGAGGTTTTCAGGGTGGACAGTGAGAAAAGTACTAACTACAGTTAGTGTGCTAACAGAGAAGCAATCCAGCTGCTTGAGCACCAGGCAGTGTCCCAGGGGTGGAGCCTACTGTATGGCTGGGAAAATCATCCTCTACCCTATAGTGATTCCAGGGTAATGTGAGCCTGCCAACCAAGTCTGGGACATGTGTGTCTGACCCGTTTTACTCTTAGGCTGATAGGAAACAAGGGACACTTCTCAAAGACACAGCAAATAGGGAAGTGCTGGGTCTGCATGGTGCCTTGAGGGAGAGAGAAAACAAGTGGGCTAGATCCTGGAGCTTGTGCTGTGTCTCAGACACTGAGTCTCCTTTTGACAGACAAAGGTGTAAGATCCAGCAATCAAACACACCGCTGTCACGACTACTGCTACCAGCTGCTGATTTATACAGAGAATAGGTGTTTCATTTTTATGATTCAACATTTTACACAATAGCAATCTAGCTCTTCAGAAGGTGCCCAAAGGACATATTGCTGCAGCATCCACAGGCTGGCACAAATTCCAGATCCGAAGCCCATAACATTCTAGGTATAAATTAGAATTTATGCGTTGTCCTGCACAGGCTACACAGTGCATATGGGGTAAGCTCCACTTGGGAAAGGCACAATGGGGAAAAAGAGAACAACTCAGGCAGCCAGGCACTGCATTCCAGTTCAGAGAAGCCATCTCCCACTTATACCTCCCAAGTCTCTTCTACACTGCCTACTAGAGAGCAGTGTGGAACCATCAGGCTGGAAGGAGGAGGGGGCAGTTTCACACAGCCAGGTCTAAACTCTGTCTACTCCAATGTCTCCTTACAGCACATGCCCTCCATTTCTATGGCAGCAGTATGGTCTTTCATGTCTTCTTTGCAGGTCTGTTTATTGCTGGCATAAAAACTACAGAGCACTAAAGCTAGTGTTACACACTACATCCAAAGTGCTAAGACTATGGGTAACAGATCAAAGTCTTTGTCTACTCACAGCTACAAGCTCCACCAAGGAGCATGAACTTACCACTTGGTGAGGTGAATGAGCTCATGTTATCCAGAACTTAGGAACAGAACATAAGGGAAAACATCATGAATAAAATTAGGGGCATGTATTACACTCTGTGCTCATGCGCATATACCTCAAAAAAATACATTAGCTTTTGTTACAGAGACCTCCTGATCTCAGAGCAGACAAGAAATGTACCCAGGGATTATGCCACAAACTGGGAAAAGGAATATGAACCTCTTAGTGTGGGTTAACTGGTAGCAAAACCAGCAAGTGAACCTGAGAAATGACTGAGCCAAGAGCTGAGGTTGGTAAATCTAATTATCATCCTACACATCATTTAATCAGTTTCCTTTAATCCCTTTCCCCCTAGTTAAAAAAAAATGCAGTGAGCTAATGCAATCATCTGTATTTAAAATATATGTAGTAAGGCCCGTAATTGAATTATTGTAGAGCTTGTTCTAAAGGTTATCTTCACAAGTTTCTGGAGAGCAAAGTAGTGTGAGGAATCACACTTGCCTCAAATAGAATTCTGCACCCTAAGCATTTCTTGAATATATATTTGGAAGACACACATCCTAACACAGACTCTCTCACTGTTCAATCTTCCTGAAGAACTTGAACAGTTATACTGCAAATAAAAAACCAGACAGTTTTAAAATTTTTGTTCAAAATGCAAAACCCCTGTCCACCAGCTGCATTTGTATCAACTTTTGCCACCAAAATATTTTGAAGAGTATTTTTCTCTTTTAAGCAAGTATTTACTATGCATTGAGGAACTCAGGTGATACCAATGCTTGCCTTAAGAAGCTCACAGGCGACCAGGAGGATGTCAGGAAAAGGTAAAATAAGCCCAGAGTTATCAGTGGGGACATGGTATGAGACATGAACAGAGAAAACTTGAGAGACCAATCTGGGCACTAGCAATCAAATAAAGAAAAAAAGAAAATTTAAAAAAATATTCATGCCCCCTTTGACAGTCACACAATTTATAATCTTTTTACAACTGCATTTTACAGCAGGATGCAACAGGGAAAGGGGGTCTTAGGAAGGTGAGCAACTAGATCTGGAGACATGCAATTCTTCCTGCTGCAAACAAATGAGGAAGATAAGGCACTTTTAACATGTAGGAGAGCAAATTGCATTATAAATTCTTGAAGGAGACCACAAAGGAGTAGAAAGAACCATAGAGTGGGTTGGAAGGGACTGTAGAGATATCTCATTTCAACTCCCCCACCACAGGCAGGGTCACCTTCCACTATCCCAGGTTGCTCCAAGCCCCATGCAGCCTGGCCTTGAACACTGCCAGAGATGGGGCATCCACAGGTTCTCTGGGCAACCTGTGCCAGTGCCTCACCACGCTCACAGGAAGAATTTTTTCCTAATACCAAATTTCAGTCTATTATCTATCAGTTTGAAGCCATTCCCCCTTGTCCTGTCACTATACACTCTTGTAAAAAGCCCCTCTCCAATTTTCTTATAGGTTCCCTTCAGGTACCCCCAGTGAGGTCACCCTGAAGACTGAACAAAAGCAATTCTCTCAGTCTTTCTTCATAGGAGAGGTGCTCCATCCCTCCTACATAAATAAGGACAAAATTGAAAGAAGAGCTGAAATGTTTGCAGGGGCAAACAGTTCTAGGAAAAAAAATACATTAAGTTATCACCATTGTGTTATTTCTAACACATGAGCAAGCAGTGACAATCACTATAAAAGAGACTCTTCAACATAGTTAGTAGGTCATAATCTTTCTTTCTAGTGTCTGTTGTTACATGAGCTTGACCTCCCAAGACAAAGGCACTGTAGGGTACAAGCATATTAAAAAAAAACCATAACACAGAATTGAAAACATTTCATTCCAGCCCTGTAGCTTAGCAGATTCAAGCCTACACCTGGTAAAGCATGTCCCCCCACAGCATAGTCTCAACATTTGTTGCACTGGCAGAGATTAATAAAAATACATGAAGACAATCTTTTTCACCTACAGAGCAACCCCACAGACTGTTTCCAAAGAACAAAATGCAGGCAGCTCTCTTACTGGCAGCATTTTTTCCCTAGCAATATGAAGAGTCTAATTGGCTGTCACTCCTGTAAGTGAGTTCAGATCAAAGTGGGGACGAGTGGATGGAGCAAAATTTTGTGAGTGGCCAAAGCAGTAGCTTGACTTGGGTTTGGAACATAAATACAGCTAGCATGCCACAGACAGGACTGGCACTTCAGTTTTATCACAGTCTCATCTTAGGAATGATCATAAAGCCCACCCCTGCAGAGACAGTGGAAGGTGGATGCTCTCTGAAACTCATGAAAAGTTGGTGAGATTGTGAAAATCAAGGTATAGAAGTACAATCAAGTTCAGAAACCAACCATCAGAAGAGTACTGCAAGCAGAAGAATTCCTTTCTGGACATTTGCTGGGTTCTGCATGACTAACTAATTTTCAGAAACAGAAAAATTTCTTCGTGGTGGTACATATATGTAAAGACAAATTTGAAACAAAGATGCCTGCAGCAGGAATTGTTCTAAGAGGATCTTTCTGCCAATGGCTTAGACAACCTGTGCTGTATTATCCAGGGAAACTAAAGCCATGGCACAATCCAGAGCCCACCAATTTCTCCAACCCTTTCTAACACAATACAATGGTACATTGTACTGTGGATGCTGCTGGCTGTTGAGCCAATCCATCATTAACTTCTGGGCTAAAGAGAACTTCTGATGTCAAACCAGCTGGGACGTCAATAAACAGCTTGCAACACAGCCTAACATGGAGGTCTACAGCTCACACAGATCTCAGCCTCACTTCTGACCCATAAAACAGCTGTGCACAAACAAATCACTAAAAATCCCTGCTCCAATCAACAATGCTACTCATGAGCTTAAGCCTCATTTTCACCAAATGGATGGAGAACAAGAGACCAGCACAAGTCAGCTAACAGTAGTGAGACATTCTCTTACCTTCCATGGCATATTTCATATCCTGGGCAAAAAGACTCCACATCACCTCTGCACTGATCTTCCCAACTGCAAGCTCCTGAGGAAACCTGAAGGGACATTTGGAAAAGGTTTTGGCATGTGTCAAAGCAAAGGGCACTTCTTTATTTAGCTCTGAGCTATGCTACAAGCTGAAAAGCTCAACATTACAGATGTTTCCTTCACCCTAGGTAAAGGACCAGGTGAAAATCAGAGATCTTGGACTGGACTTTGTGGCACAGATTAAGTAAATCCAAAAATTTGTTTTAACTCAAAAAGACAGGTCCTGCATGTCTTTCCTAGAAGAGGGGCACACAGTCATTCTGGGAATGTGATCTCAATGCCCTTTCACCTTTCTCCCCTTCTTTGTCCATTTTTTCTTTCTCCTTTTTGAGGGTTACTAGGTTGACAGGAAACCGCTCATCATGTTAGATCAATGAAGATTAGGGTATAATCCAGGTCTTTGTGTGCAATACCTTGTAGGATCTCTGTCTCTCTCTGCCCTGTGGGACTCTAGGAGGGGTATCCACCAGATAAACAGACCCATTTCAGGGGTCTTTCAGGGCTATGCAAACTCCACCCAATGCAATCTCCCAATGCTGCGCTGAACACCACACTCCTAAACCACAGTGTAAGGCACCACAGCACTACTGTGTGCATTAATGTGCACCCCTGAACTGCTCAACATCAGAAAAAACCAAAAGAACTCTCACCCCAGTTTCAGGTGCCTCCCTGAGTTCAGGATTGTAATAATCAGGGTGTTTGTGCTCGAACGCCATCGTAACTGAACCTTTTGAAACTCTTCCATCCCAATCAAAAAGTTATTTATATAGACAGAGACAGATAAGACAGAAAGACAGACAGACAAGATAAGTACTTCTATAAATGCACAAGTGACAGAAGAGATAGAAAGCAGTTTAAGAAATAAAGCAGAGCACACACAGACTAGCATTAGTCATACATGACATGGATGATTCTTACTGATTCAGGACTGGGGTATAAGAATTCTTGTCCTCTTCTATGATGG
The DNA here is from genome assembly GCA_013186435.1 of Turdus rufiventris. Taxonomy (NCBI): domain Eukaryota; kingdom Metazoa; phylum Chordata; class Aves; order Passeriformes; family Turdidae; genus Turdus; species Turdus rufiventris. The sequence goes on along the minus strand of PYHW01010247.1, from coordinate 1,371,682 downwards.
AAACTATCAAAGTGATGAGCTTGGGCCAGAAATCAAGGTTTCTGATGCTGGGGCCCTGTTCCTCAGCAGGAAGGTCCTGGGTCTTGTTCTGAAAAGGAAGCCATTGGAAAACCAGCATAAAATGTAATGGCAAAGAAAAAGCTGGCAAATGCAGACCACCATGCAAACCCCAAGCACACCTGTGGAACCTTTCTTCCAGAGAGCTTAAAATTATTAATGACTGCTGGCAACTTGTCTGATCTAATGCAAAACACAGTAACATGCCAAACCATGTTGCTAACTGGTGGCATCAAACCCAAATAATCCCTGTTTTGTTATCTACCATGCCAGGAACAGGTCAGGCTCCAGCAGACCTGCTGAGACATCATTTTCCCCAAGCCTATTCCAAATACTTGTTCTTTAGGCACCTGGTTGGTGATATGTTGACATGCTGTGTGTGCATTACTACAGAGAGGCACACATTTGAGAAGAGTTTGTGTCTAGAGGCACCCCCTAAACCCAATGCAGGATACTGGGTGCCTGAAAACAAGGCAAAATCTCATTGCTTAAGGTTTACATATGCTAATGACAGCTTCCTTGATCAGCCTACATTTGCTGTAATTGGCTTTTGCTCTCTCAAAGCTACATCAAACCTTCCCTTCACAAATAACTGCTGAGGCTGGCAAAACACATCGTAATTAGTTAGTGTAAAACAATTATCATCTTTCCCCTTACTAATTAGTGCTCATTAATTGATTACAAATTTTGTGCATTTGGAAGATAACAAGTCACGCAACTTTGTTTGTGCTGGCTTTTTGTATTAATTAGTGTTCATGTTATTATCTTAAAAAATCAGAAAACTTAGATTTCTGCCTGCTTATCAGCAACTCACAGGATCTGTCTGGTACTCCCGACTGTACAGCTCATGACAGTTGTTGAAAATGTACTCATAGGTGGAGTTGAGGCAAGCTTTTACACAGTCTTTCACCACCTGGCTGGCTCGGGGTGGACTCTGCAGCTCCTGGACCTGGCAAGGGGACAACAAAGAGAGTCAAACAAAGCACAGTTCATAAAACATACAGGGAAAGGACACATCAGATGTGGAAACCCCTCAGGGCTTGGTGGATCTGCTTTCGGCAACTTGTGACCTGAAACCACAAATGGGGCACTGTCCCCAGGCATAAAATGCAGTGACAACGCTTATCTCCCCACAGGACCATTTGAAGCATAAAAGGGATCTTGATGTGCCAAGGAAGATTCCACGGAACAGACAGATCATGTGACTTGATATGTGTATAATCTGAGCCAAACACACAATTTCTGCTGAATTTATAGGACTTTGTTACAAAGCCTGTAGGCAATCATCCCCAGCATTGGAAGAAGGTACAACACACCAGCAGAGCAGTTTACACGTGATCTGGAAAGTCTTGCTGAAGACCAGACCACTCATCTGCCTTTAAATACAAAAAACTTCCATTAAGTACATCGTTCATCACAAGCTTTATTGAATTTTAAAACAACCAGAATCCTTAGGGACATGCCAGCTGATACACCCTCTCCTCTTGCAACTGCAACTGTTTTCATTATTTAATTGTTACATTTTTTTATAAGAATGCTGCAGGGGTACAGACAGGTTAAACAGACAGGTAATTGTCACCCTGCAAACAGAACTATAACCTGACAATTCTGATATTTTCAGTACCTCTAAACTTTTTGGAGTATTTCTATAAATCAAGCTTCCAACACAGACTGACTGTCTGAATGAATACTCTTAAAATAAAGTTCTCAATCATCATTTACACTGAGGCTTAGGAGTAAAATTTTAAGCACTTCCTGAAGTATCTCAAATTACTCATTTGCTTTGTTTTTGATAAGATAAAAAATTTTAAGTGACGCATACTAACCAACAATAATAGGTTGCAATATTTTTTAAAAGTTTAGAATACAAAAATCAGGAATATAAAATAATCTCATTACACATTGCTAGGACAATAAACTTCACTACAAAACCAGCACATTAGCATTCATAAAAACCCTCCTGGATCCCTAGTGAGAGATAGTGTCCCATTTTAGTATCTCATCTTCCACAAGAGAAAATCTAAAATATTTACTAGACCTTCCTACTGTTATTAAAAAAGCAAATTATCCTCCTAAAACTAGACAATTTCCTTTATTCTTCCGCCTCCACTTTTCTTCCTTTTTTCTTTTTCTTTGTGAGGGGAGGGTGGGGGAGAAGAATAATAGGGGAAGAATAATGACTGAAGAATAATAGGGGAAAAGCAATTTATATCGTCATAATGCAAAATACAAAAGTAAAGGCAAAATGTGGATGTTTATACACGATTATTTCCATTTACCTTAAGTGTCTAAAGCACAACAGCATTAAACAATGGTTTGAAAATGGGAAATCAATTCCTGGGGGAAATAATGCAGAGATGCCACTCCCATCCCTACCATATCCCTACCTTCATCCTGAAAAAAGTGATGCTGGTCAGCAAATCCACTGTAGACTTCAGGTCCTGCAGCCTTTCACGGCTGCTGGCTGGGAAGTTATTCTGTTGACAGAAAAGGGAAATCCTGTTGGAAAGCACAGTCAGATCCATGCAAGGCTTCAAGCATGTGCTAAATAAGGAAACTGTCTTGGAAACATTTCCTGCTCAAGAAGCTTGTACCAGTCAAAACAATGCTCAATAAATAAGGCCTTTTTGCTGCAGAAGCTTATCTGTTTGCTTAATTAAATAGCTTCTGTAAAGTCTGTGGATGCCAAGAGACTGACAGCCCTAGGTGGCAGGAATGCTCTCCTTGGCTGTAGAAGGAGCAGGCAGGGAACAGCCTCACCACTGGCAGCCCTGGCCTTTTGCCTGAGGTTATGTGAGCCCTTTTTCCATTCTGCACTCAATGCTTGCATTTTTGGCTCCTCTTCTGAGATACCGAGGGGTGTGGTATATTCAACACCTCTCCAGAGAAATAAACAAGACCAAGAAGGAAAAATTAGTACTGTTCCCATAAGACAGTGTTGGAACTAGCCAGGACCCTGTGATACGCCAAATGTAAATACATATGAAGAATGCAGCTAACTTTGCTTCTTGGACAAAACTCTTCCCTTTCTGACCTCAAGTACTGTGCCCTTTCCTACATTTCCACTGTCTCCTGTGGACCTGTGTCCTTTAACAGCATTCCTGTTCCTCAGCATGTTCTTACATTCAAGCTGATGTGATTGGTTTGCTGCAAGTAGAACAGCAGGGGCAATCGTCTCTTCACATCTGCAGTTCAAAAATTATTAGATATGAAGGTGAAAAGAGCAGATGGGAACAACTTTCACTTTTTACTGAGGACTTGCAGAAAAATATGCTGTCTCTTGACAGTAGTAATTGAGTATTACTGTAGTTCAGCTAAGTACTGCGCGCAATTTGATGCTCTTTGCAGTCATTTGTAGATGGCCCTTCTGAGACAACTCTCCTTTTAAGAGTTAAGCTGTCCACACATGGGTTCTCTGGAATTATCAAATTCGAAGACTTCCATGGGTCATGACCTGAATACAAACCATTTGATAAATATAAATTGCCATCTCCTGTCTCTGGAAAGTTGCAAACTAACACCTTTTCTTTCAGAATTTAACCTGCCCCTTAGGGGTCTTAAAATAATTACTAAATGCTCCTATAATGCTTCAGCCATTTCTCTAAATATAATGGCAATTAGATTATTTAAATTACACAAATTATTTAAAATACACAAATCCTTCCTAGTCCTTTATGTAAGATCTTACTTGTTTGTGCACATTTCAGTTGCATTAGCCAACAAAAAGCAGCCTTTACTGAACACCAAGCAAACACAAAAGGCAGCACTGCTACAGATTACTATTGTCATGGGTTGATAATTTTCTCTCTGTTACTGTGTGGATCAGTTTGCTCTGCTCAGACCTTCTCTTTCTAGTAATGTAGCTTTAGAACAGCTCTTCACACAATATTCCTTTTATCTTCTTTTGCACCTTGCCCCTTTTCCTTTTTGTTTTGTCTTCCTAATGCACTTCTATTAATCTGCTTGTGTTTTTCTCCTCTATATGTTTTTCCATGTTTCAGGAAAATGCTAAAATATGAAGTGGATAATAAATAAAATCAAAGCTCACATTTTGCCAACATTTTCAAAATTTTCAAGGAATTAGGCACTGATTGAAATAATATAGCAAGGAATTTCAGGGAAAAAAAAAACAGCTAAGACACATGGTAAGACAATATTGACTCAGGAGGAGTAAAGAAACAAAGTGGAAAGTTTATGAAGCCTGTTGGATTAGTGCTAACATGTGAAACTCATCTCTTCACAATCTGCTGAAGTGGGGGGATCTGAAACCTGTCCATACATCACGATTCAAGTTCACCAAACCTAAAATAAGTGACAACGTGGTCCTCTAAAATATTTCTCTCATAGTAGGGGAGTCTATTTTCCCTTTCTAATTGATACTCAAAGTAGCTGATAAGAGTAATCCAAATTATTTAATCTAATCCAATTTAGATTAGAAACTTCCAGGAAAGTATCAGAGATGAGCACAGTTCACAATGCTCAAATTATTTCAGAAGTCTTGAGGAAATTACAATGGAAGAAAAAAACAAGGTCTAAGTTCTGTTCATGAGGAAAACAAAACAGTACATTAGAGCAACAAGCTTGTCACGACAATTCCTTAAGACACAAGCTATGCAAGAAGTTAGAAATGTAAGAGAAATCCAAATGGTGTGTTTCTCTTCTGACCACCAGAATACTTGAAAGGATTCTGTTTATTCCCACTCACCCTGTACATTGAGAGATCAATGCGAAGTGAATTATGAAGCTGATCCAGAAGCTTCACAAATCGTTCTTTCTGTTGAGCAGAAAACACCAATGAACATTCACATATCACCACTGTCCAATCCATGTCCAGAGTAAACAGCAAAATATCAGGTAATCGGTGTCAGATCTCATGAGAGCAGGAGAAAGCAGTGTGGATACATAGCATTGTGCTAACAATATTTTCTTTCAATTCTTGGATTTACTTTTAAACTGCAATTATTTCTGAAAGCTGTGAAACATCAGAATTGTCAGAAAAAACACTCCATTACCACTCTGAAGTAGAGGCAGAACAGAAACCATTCTGACTTTCCATCTGAAATTTACATCAAACTTGTATTTGAGAGAAAGTATTTATTCAGAGATGAATAAATTACAGGCAGGAAAGGGTCTATTTCAGAGCAATGATACCGCTCTATGATCTTATCTAGATAAATGACAAATACTATAGACTTCTTGTGACATAACTTCTTGAGGTCAGGTCTCTCCACTGAATTCTGATTTGGCATTGTGAACACCTCCTCAGTCTATTAATAAATTCTCAATCTGATGGCAAGCATAAGCTTTTTCAAATACTTTTCCAACATGCTCAACTCCACAAGTTATACACAAAACATTTCAATCACTAAGGGGATAATACTTCTTTTGTCATTGGTGCTTCTTTTTCCTTAAAGCATTTCATGTTTTCAAAAACAAAATTCTGAAATTACCAGATCACACGGTATATTTTACCAGCAGCACCAACATGCAGAGTTAGTATTGTTTGCTCGTTCCATACCATCTGTGCTCCATTGTAATGTGAACACACAAAAAACAAACATCACAATGCATTACACTGAGTGATATCTGAAATGTGTGATGATGAAGACAATAAACCCATGCTCTTTGTCTGGTGTAAAAGAGTTTCACTGCTTCCAACTCCTCACAAATTTAATGTTCCTTAAACAGAACAATTTATTTACTGAAGGGTGGAAGCACTTTAGGCAAATTTAAGGAGTCCAATTGCAATGTCACCAAACATACAAACCTACCCCAAAATTGGAGGCTGCAAAGCGATCCGAAGCAGACACATTTGTGGAGGCAGTGGTGTGTGCATAATAAGCATTAATATTGGCAAGTAAGGTGCTCATCACAGCTGGCACGCCTGGGCACATGTATTTAGAGGAGAGACATGCAAAATGCCTGCGAAAGGACAGTGATGTAAGTCATTCTGGTCTCTTTGGTGCCGTTTGACTTTATCCCAGTAATAGACCCTTCTGCTGGCGGGCACCGTGAACAGATGGAAGTTATGTTTCATCACTTTATAGAACTCCAGCATCTCAAGAGTTTTTATTCAGAAAGATGCCATCTAGACAACAGCTCAAAACAAAGAGAAATCCCTTCACTGCAGCCATTTCCAGATCATAAAACAACTTCTCTACCATTTATTCCCAGCAGTAATTGACTTAGCAATGCCCTGGGTCCTTATGCCAATTCCTAGAACCAAGCCTGACACAAGGAAATGGACATGATTTGCTGCTGCTTGAGGCAGACATAGGTTCTGAGATGTCATGAGGCAGCAGCAGCTGGAAAGCATTAATGTCCAGTGAGAGCACACACTAGTATTTCTGTGCTGCACTGATATGTGATTCCCTATGGCTAACCCATTCAGTCTGCAAGAAGTGTGTGCACTGATTTGCATTTTCCCATTCTCTCATTAAATGCAAGGAACCCTCCTCCAGGAAATCTCAAAATTATGCTAGTAGCATCCAGGCTTGTGAAATGATTAAAAAAAATTTAATGATCTGTTAGACCTAAAAAAAAAAATTAAATCAGAGCTTAAGAGGTCTTCTATCATGGGAAATGGCAAGTAAAGTTCATTCCAAGAGGCGAAAGAGATGGGCCATCTTTATGCAGAAATACTCACTGAGTTCCCAGATTAGATCTGGGAACTACTTTCCAAATGTAACTTTCTCCCTGAAGGACTCATAGAATAACAGAATAGTTTGGGTTGGAGGGGACCTTTAAAGGTCATCTAGTCCAACCTCTGCAGTGATCAGGGACCTCTTCAACCACAACACATTGCTCAAAATCGCATTCAACATTACCTTTAACACTTCCAGGGATAGAACATCTACCACCTGTCTGGGCAGCCTGTTTCACCACGCTTCCTGTAAAAGACTTCGTCCTTTTATCTATCCCGAATCTAACCTCTTCAAGTTTAAAACCATGCTTGTTATATGACATGTACCAATTGGTCATTTAGGCACTGGGGAATATAAGCACATGAAATGGCTTTGTTCAGCTTTGAGAAGCTGTGAAGGGTGGGGATCTAAAAAGCAAGATGGTAGACCTTCATCTTGGAAATTTTTCACATCCCTGAGCAGCCCAGTCCAACTTTCAAGTTACCCCTGGTATAAGCAGTCACTAGATCTCCAGAGAAATCTGCCAATTCTTTTCCATTTTGGCTTAAACCAATAGGCAGAAAAGCTGCTTGCAAGGTGACATAAGTATAGTTCATAACTCATCTAAGGACTCATAACCTAAAACTTTCAGCTTCTAATGCAAAAAAGTTCACTTTTGTCTGCTACATTTTATATTACATTTGAAATAAGAAATGCGCTAAGCATAGCAAGACTAGTCTTTAAGAATGACTAATCCCAAATCCAAGTAAAAGTATAGTGACAACGAAAAGGCTCTTTGAAGATACAGAACTGCATAAGCCTAGCTCCAAAAAGGACAAATCAGTGGCACCATTACTCAACCTTTCTGTAAGTGCTTTCAGCAGCAACTGGAAAATTAGTCACTTCAAAGGACTGTAACACTTGGCCACAACAGACATATAGGACATATGCTTCCACAAAACCTCATCCCTTCCTATATCATCAGAAATCTTCACTGGAAACCTTGAGCAGCACCTTTTTACAGAAGAGCTCTCAAACAGAGATTTAAGAGTCTCAGAACAGAAATGGCAGACAATAATTTCTAGACTTTGAGGACACCAGTGATGCAAAGACAGGAAGTCTCTTCCCATTCACAGTAAGCCCCATAAAGAGAAGCTGTCCCTGCCAAGCTTTCCATTACCAATACACTTAATCTGCTAAACAGTGAGAGTTACATCTATTAGTTACACTAATTATCTGCTCTAAAGAACAGAGGAAATGCATCTTACGTCATGGCCTGGTATATTGACTCAATGCCGTAACGCATTGCAAATTCATCCACGATCTCTTGGGCTGTCTCATCAAAATACACCTTCCATGCGTCATCTCCTTTGGCATCAGGGATCTTCACCACCCCATTCCCTTGCACATCTGTGAGATGGTGAAAGAGGTTCTGAAAAACAAAACAGGAACAAGTTTGTGTGTGAGGCTGCTAAAGCCAAGTAAGATTCATGAAGAGCGTGGAACTGCTGACGTGGTGGCACTAACACAAATTTCTTTGTTCTCCTTCTCTTTTTCCCCCCTGCCCACTCTGTACTGTCTGATTTTACCTTCTTTTCTTCTTGAAAGAATCTCATAGCTGAATTTTTCACATGCATACCTATAACCTTACCCAGTAGACAATGTGAATGATGCAGAAGAGTGCTTCAGTGCACCGAAACCACACTCTAATTAGTTTACCTGAAACCTACGCATTTCTGTCCTCAGAATGAAAATACCTTAAAATGGACAAGATATTGAACTAGCTGACATTAACAGTTCTGCATCAGCATTGCAATTATTATTATACAGAACAGTCCAAACATTTATTTTCCTGAAAAGGATACCTCTAACATCGCCACTAACAACTAGACAACTTGCATTATTATTCAACATAACTTTTCACTTCATCTAGTTCAAGTTTTCAGCTATCATCGCTATGCAGAAATTGCACATTCAGCTCAGTGGGTTTCTCAGTAATCCTCAAATTCATGTCACTTACAGATTCATCTGCCTTTCAGACAGCTGGCTCCCTACAGTAAGCAATGCAAAAGCCTAATGATCTCATTAGGAGCCAGAGGACTGCTTTACAGTACTATTTTTCCTGATTATATTATTCTTGCTGCAAATCATCGTCATTTTAGAATACACAAAAGAAAAAAAGGTGATAGTTAAGAAGATACCTATTTGCAAAAAAAAAGGAGCAGCAAGTGATCATGCATGTTCAAAGGACAAAACCAAAACAGCTTAGCATATAGTAGCCATCACTGAAACAAAAAAAACCCCAGTAAATATGTACTGAAGGACACTGCCTACTAAAAGAAGCCTAATTTCTGAGCTTTGTGTTTATCATACAGAGAGCTCCTTAGTAAGGCCAGAAGACACCAGAAGGGTCATCCAGTTCAGTGTCCGGATAAATATGCTGTAGATGAACATTCCTCTCTGTGATACAACTGTCTTTCTCTAAGCTTAACCTGCACTGACCTCAGGATATTCTTGTATACAGGGCTCTGACTACTCTTCCTTATTCAAGCACTTTTGAGACTGACCCTGCTGCCTGCCTTTTCTTTGACACAGACAGAATGAGCATCTCTCCAAGACAGGGTTTTTCCTTTAGTCTTTCTCACAAGTCTTCTTTGGATTTCTCCCAACTTCTGCAGCACTGCCTGTCCATCTCAGTCCATCCTGAGACAGGTCAGTACTGAAAAACATCAGCCTAATCTTCTGTTCCCCATCAGTTTTTCGTAACTAGACATCATTGCAGCAGCACAAAAGAATTTATACCACCAATACCCAAATCACTCAACAGCCCAAGACAGAGACTCCCTCCTCAATCAGAATTTACTCATAATGCATTTTAGTATGCTTCCTCTAAAGAAGGAGGTAGAGTACATGTTGAAAACATCACTCAAAAACTTCAGAGGTTTCTCCATCTTAAACTCATCATGGACTCTGAGTGGAGTCAAAGCCTGATCTCTGCCTGACAGTAGCACAGCTGTGACAGTGGGACAGACTGAGGCAGCCAGTGTCCAGTGTGGCAGAGACAGTTTAAAGCTGCCTTTGCCTCCCTGGTAAATGTGGGTTTCATGATTCAGTGTCTTATGAGCAAAAAGAAAGCTCACCTATGGCAAGGAGGAACATTTCAAGGAAATAAAGGTCAGAAAATTGCTTTTTCAATAGCCAGAATGAACAGATGTTCCCACTTCTTACCTCATGAAGGCAAGTGTACTGAACATGATACGGAGCCACTTTCTCCTCGCCTTTGATCTCCACACTGATTTGAAGGCGAATAGCCCCGGACACTGCAGACTTATCTGTTCGCTTCTCTAGAAGGCAAAACCATCAGCCATTATATGCATTGTTCATGATCAGAGCACAGCCATCTCAGGGTGACAACACCGGCAAAAGAAACTGCTGGAATCTCGGGCTGAGTCACCAGAGAGAAAACTTTTTCTTTTATTTTGAATCATTGAATAATACTAAGTAGATATCAGCAAAACAACTGCCATGATACAACCCCAATATGACACATCTAATTAGAACTACAGTAGTTTCACGAATATAAGCCGCACCATTTTAACTAAAATTTTGCTCCCACACTGGAAATGCGGCTTACATTCAGGGGCGGCTA
>PYHW01010247.1:1307039-1361172 GCA_013186435.1 Turdus rufiventris | reverse complement strand
CCCCGTGCTGCCATCGCCTCGGCCCGTGGGGTAAGTGGGGGACTCCTGCCCCCGCCTGCCGCGGCAGGAGCAGGCAGGCTGCGTCCCCGCCCGCTGCCATGGGAGCAGGGGTGGCTCTGTCCCTGCCCGCCGCCGCCACAGGAGCAGGGGTGGCTCCGTCCCAGCCCACCGCCGCCATAGGAGCGGGGGTGCTCTGTCCCTGCCCCCTGCCGTGGGAGCGGTGGGGGGGCTCCGTCCTGGCCCCATCGGCAGCCCTGAGCAGGGCGAGCCCGCATAGCCTTAGCCGAGTCAGTAAACCCCCCGCCATGCCGCGATTCTGTTACTATTTGGCAACTTTGTTGCACGCGGGTCCTCGCTGTGAATGACAGAGAGGCTTATATTCAGGTGTGGCTTATTTAAGGACAAAGAACTAAATGTTTGCCAACATCCAGAGATGCGGCTTATAGTCCGTGCGGCTTATATTCGTGAAACCACTGTATGTACATTTTTAGACATAAGACAGCCTTTTTGCCAGCAAATGTGCTACAGGGCCTTGGATTCAGCCAGCTGAACTAGAACCACCATGGACAGATTTCTTTTCTGAGAACACGGCTGACTGCTGTGGAGTTTTCCCCTAACGCCACCACAGCCCTGAACTCCCGGGAACTGCTGGAAGAAGGTTTTGGATCCCCTAGGAGATGACAGTTCCACAATGCCTATCAACTAAGCACCATCTGGTTGCTCGCTGGTACTTTCTACAATAGTCACTGGAAAAGTTCTCAACAACTTGCCAGCTCAGTGCAATGCACCTGATGTTCTTACAGACTGGTAAAACAATTGTGTTGACACCAAAAAAAGGAATGCAGGACAGCATTCTCCAGCAGAGGTGGAATAGAGTCTTGCCCTAAGCATTTTTCCCATTGTACTTTTCAATGGCTGACAGAGAAAAAAATCAACCTTCTGACACATTACACACCATTTCAACTGGGATCAGCTTTGCAGCTGCTCTGCAGCAACATCATATGCCCTTGAAACCATGTAAACTTTCTTTCCCTTTCTTGCAAATTGTCCACATGCATCCAAGTGCTCTCAAATATTCCCAAACCAACACAACATGTTTTCAGTCCCAAGGCCCTGCTCACCGAGGTTGTACCACACATCCATTTCTCCGCTCAGAGTGCGAACTTCAATGATTGTTTGCCCCAGGAAATCATCCGACTCGCGTTTCAGCCTCTGCTTGACACGAGACTTGATGTCATCATCTTCATCCCACACTCGCACCTTGATCCGGTCAGAGGAATTATGGCACTCACTGCAAACAAGAGAAAATGTAATTTAAAGAGTGCACAATGCAGCCAGCATTTATTCACTACATGCTCTGTACTCCTCTTGACCCACTCTTCCAGCATCAGAGAGATGTATTAGTAAAGTGTAAACAATGCACATTTATTCAAAAATGGAGTGTCTGAAATGAACCACACAACAATTTGTTGGTGCTCTCTAGATACTGCATTCCAAATGCATGCTGAATGAATCACCTTGCCCTGACCTCAGCCACCAATTTCTGACTTCCCAAGTGGCTGTGGCTCTGCTGCTTGTTCTCACTCTTGGCAGCAAGTCACAGAACCTGGGAATTCTCCTAACAGCTGTCAGTTCTGCTGTAAAGCCCACAGAAACCTAGGGATAGCCAGGCTGGTTAATGCTAGCATACACCCCTGCCAAAAATGACAATCAGCATCTAACTGGTTTCAACAGCCCACTCCATCAATGACCTCCTGTTCAGCTGTAGGCTGTAAGGGCTACCTGTCTTTATGCAGTTCTAGGTTAGCACAGACCTGTGACAAACAACCTTTGTGCTGGTTTCTAACAAAGGATAAATAGCTCAGGTGCAGGTAAATCTCTTTCTTCAAGACAGTCACAAAGCAGTAGTGTATCAATGCATAACACAATCAGATTATACACCACATTGCCTGAGGGGAACGGGTGTGATACAGTATTTACAGCATTGGTCTTTAATTACTATAATTGATTCTGCCTATTATTCACAGCTTAGATACTTGGTGCTCTGGGCAGATCAATAAGGACACTTCCATTAAAAGAAGCAGTTTACTGTTTGATGAATCAGCACCCTCCAGTTTAATGCACAGACAGGATTTACAGAATCTCCCTCTTTTTCAGGTGTTTCAGATACCTTTTGTAGATCCAAGCAGGGTTTTGGATGTCAGAAGTGGGTAGAACTGTATTATAACAGCTCTGCTCATTTACAGAGCATGCAATAAAGCAATTTGAATGCTCATATGAGACCATGACAAGGGTGATTACTCACCATAACCACTACAAATGTCTACCCTCAAGCAAATAAAACCTATGAAAACAGGCAACGGCTGTTGAAGGCCTGTTTTCCAGCCTTTTTAACATTAACATGCTGCATCTGTTGCTAAGCAACAGGGAGAAAGAAGAAATGGGTCAGAAGAGCTCTGCTAAGCCTGGTCAATAGGATGTGGCAGTGGCTGGTTATGAGCATGCTCTCTGCCAAGAAACCATTTGGGCTCTTATTGCCACCATTGCGATTCAGGACAACATTTAACAGACATCCACGCAACTCCTACTGATTTTTCCAGTAGAGAGGAATAGCTGGGAATTATATAGACCAGATCAGAGGCACTTCCATGCCGCTCAAATCACAGGCAGAACACATGGCTGCTCCCTGTCTTTGCTGTGCAATCAATCTGTATTTAGAGTTCAGAATAAAAGAAGTTCAATATTTGTCTCCCATCTTCACTCTCCTCTCCCTCCTCCTTTACTTCAATAATGTTTTCCCAACTAAACCATTCAAACAAGTGTTCACAAGCAGGGAATGGCTGGAATTGCTGCTCTTTGTAGCTCTCAAGCTTTTCTGAGTGCTTTGCCATGTCTGCCAGCAATACAGCCTAAGCATGTAAAAGAAATCCTCTGTTCCTGACACAGTGCACTGCTGTACAGCCTGGCAGTATTGCAGAGGTTCAGTGTTCAGAAATGCACAGGCGCCTCAAAAGACAACTGGTACACAGAGCCATTTACCAAGCATCAGCAAATAAACTCCTGACTTCTGCAGACATCACCCTCTGGCTGACAGCTCTTTGCTAGGACCACTTTGGTCTCCTTTCTTTGCTTCCAACGGTCTTTCCTTAAGGAAAACATTCACTGTTCAAACCTAAATCTTACTTAAGCAGTCCCACACACATCATCCCCCACTCCTGAGGTGGCTCGTTATCATCCTTCACTCAAAGACAGCAGCATCATCTCACTCACTGCAACATCCTACAGGAAGCCTTCTGATAACATTTACTTAGCTACTAAAGCTTCTATTTTACCACACCTTTCTTTGTTGTTTTCAAGAGACTGCTCAACTTGCTTTCTTTGTGCTGGTCCCATGCCAGTGAGTGAGCTTTATCACTTGCCCACTCCAGCTGAAAGCCTTGAGCTGGTGGATTATCATCAAGCATCTAAGTCTGTAGAACCACAGTTCTTGATTTGGTGAAGCAACACAGTGTGTCAAAACCAGTTCACTTTTCAGTGATCACCCCAAAACAGAATCATGAACACTAGAAGACTTGGACTTGCTGATGGGTAAGAATTTTCTAACTAAGAGAAACAGCTTCCAATTTGTGACAGTGACATGACTGGTTTCTGGCTAACAAGCTCTGCTGCTAAAAACTCTCTCCCTCATTAATATAGGAGCTAGCACATTTCTCAAGATTCCTGCCCCACTTCTTGCTATGTTTTTATGAAGTTTGATTTCACCGTGTGCACACGTGTCTGTCCACCCTCCCACAGCTGAGCTCCAACAGCTTTTCCAAAGAGGATGCAGAGAAAAGAAACATTCTGTGACCCCACCAAAAGGAAGAAATTACCAAATACTTTCAGATCCATTTCAGAGAGCAAGAGACTGAAAATCAGGTTTGCTATGTACATGGCACAGACACTTTATTTTTTATCCATATTGTCTCACTGTTTGGAGTGGTGCCATTTTTATAAAAGAACTTACTTTTACACTTCAAGCTACCAAATGAAGTAACATTTTCCAGAAACAGCATACAAGATCTAAAAGAAAAACTAAGATCAGGTTTTTTTTCCATTAAGATTTTCTCCCTGAAGCCAGTCGTTGCTGCACTGGAAGCAGCTGAGTTTAGCTCTGCTGACTTGCTCACTATCCCACTCTCTAACTCCATCTATTTTACCACATTCCCCTTTAGTCTTACACAGCACCAAAGCCCCAGCACCCACACACGTCCCCTACACTGTCAATATTTGGGTCTCTTCCCATGCCCAGCTGAGGGGAAGCACGAGAGCACACGAAGCTGTGGTTAATTCTGGTCTGCTCACACAGTGACATGCCCACACACACAGTAATTAGTATATTGGTGGCTAAACAGAACAAGCAACTGTTGAATTTACACTATAGTTCCTCCCACAATGAAGTTAGCAATTTGTATCCTTCCAATGTAGCTCGAACTTCTAAAAAAATCTGGAGGAAGTGTTCTTAGTTCTGAGATCTCTGCCCATCTGTAAAGGCTGGGCCAGATGGGCTTGGATGATGTCAGGGATCTGGGACAGGTCATTGGCTGTGCCTCATCTCCTTTGAAATGTGGAGAAAAAAGGAAAGAAGAAGTGTCCAAAAATGCACAGAATACACTTCTGAACCAATGATTCATTGTTTGAACCAAAAACCCCAACAACATTTGTGCTGAATTTGCTAATTTTACCCTGTAGAGCTAACAGGCTAATAAAGACAAAACACAACACGTAGATTTAGGAACAGACAAGCCAAGTAAAGGACCAAAGGAAGCAACAACATTTTCCAGATTTTAAAGTAGGTCAGTCAAGCCCAGAATTGAACAGTTTTATTGCATTTTTGTATTTTTTTGTATTGAACCAAAAATATTTATGGTTCAAAGGGTATAGTGAATGTGTGTCCAATACTCTCTGAGCAGTTTCCTTTCTGCTGACACAGTTCTCAGGAAGGACCTGTAAAGTTCCACAGTCCAGGGCACATTTCATACAATGGTAGAGAAAGAAAAAGAAAGTAAGTGCAGAGCTGCTTGCAGAAATAATGGATGAGAGTACAGGAGACAGGAATAGGACCTGTGATCATCTGAGGAGAATAGTTCTGCTTCTGTGGAGCAAAGCCTAAGAAAAAGATGTGATTTTGTGGAAAATTAGAAAGGAAGGAGTAGTTGTAGTAACCAGAATGAGAAAGACCAATAAACATACAGAGGGGGAGCAGAAAAACGTTATTTGGGGAAATGGTGCAGCTGAAAAACCCAGAGGATTCGCATGTGGTTCAAATGAAGTGTCAAAACATTGCAGGGTCCAACTGGCAGCTCAGCTGTGGACAACTGCAGCAGGAATGGAAGGCAAAAAACTTCTCAGAAGAGGCTTATTTTTAAATTATGACAAGACTCCTCTTTTAGGAAGAAAAAAGGACAGTGGAGAAAACACTGAAGGCAAAATCAGAGTGGAAACAGAATGAAAGAAAATCCTCAGTACTTTATAAGTTAAGCACTGCAGCACAATAATATGCCCTGAGAACCTGCTGTTGCTGTTGAAGAACAAAGAAATGAGTTTTCACTTCTTACTAGCATGAAGCTCTTTTCTTAGGAGAACAAGTGCAATCATTTGCTGTTACCCAATGTTACAACACCAACTGACAAATTAATGGTGCAGCTGTTCTAACTACAAAGAGCAGATAAAGTGATTCTGTATTTTACATCACTAGCTACATTAACTCAGTTTTCCAACTGGTGCTTGCCACGAGGCATCAGGTCTGCATTCAGATTTAAGTCTCATGTTGGTAACTGAGCAGAGAAACAAGTGAGATTTTATCAGAGAGCCAGTTTCAGTATTGGCAGTACCTGGAAGATTAAAGAAACCAAGACAAATTTGATGGCCTCTGCCACAAAGTGAAGGGAGTCTGAGCGGGGAGAGTTACAATGGTTATAAACACAGTGATCTTAGAAGGGGAACTCTAAAATACAGCTCTGGAACAGCACATATAATCACAGAGATAACTGAATGATGTTGAGCTTGACAACACACTCAGCAGCTAAAAGGAAAACTGCATAACGAAACAGAAGCCTTTGGGTAAGTAGCCAGTGGTTAGATGAGCAGCATCCCAAAGGATTAACAGGTATGTGTATCAAGTGGGTTCTGCATGTCCCAGTAAAATACTGGCTGTCTGCTAGCATGAGGCCCTGCATTCATTTTAACGTGGTTATTCTTCTGCAGCGAGAAAGAATAAACATGCCTCCTGCAACCTGTTCAGTGACAATGTAATCTGTTCCAGGCAGTGACTTCACACCCACCACTCAAAGCTTCAGACACAGCTGTACTCAGACCATACAACTTCAAGGGGATATTACTGTAAAATGAACATGTAATTTTGCACCTACGCCAGGAAGAACAGTAACACTTGTGTTCACAGTCTTTAAAGACTATGGCATTCCCTGAACAAGCAGCCTCCAAACAACCCCAGAGCTCTACCTTTAAAACTGAAATTGCCCTGTGGTCAGGTTTATCCTCCTAAGCACTGTCAGCTATTGTAACCTATGCAAATGGGTGCTCAGCTTCAGCCTTTACAGAAAAAAAAAAGATTCCAGGAACCCTGTAATTTCCACTGACTGTCTAAAACATGCCTAAATGGGGAATTGCTGTCTCGTTCTAATTGCACTGAATATGGCAAAAATAGCTTCCTTCTAATATTACTGGACTGCTTCATAAGGAAACTAGTTATGCAGACTTGTTATGAAAGCTTCTACATTCCAACAGGTTTTGCGAAAAAACGACAGCTAGATGGAGAAATCCACACCAGCTGCTGTCCCTGGAGAGCCTGAATCCAGCTGGCTCTCATGTACCAACCACTACAGACAACTCAGAATCCAGCTGCAGGCAGGACACATGCTGCCTTCTGTCCAGACAGAGCTAAAGGCAAGGAAAGAGTGCTGAGGGCATAGGGGAGAAAAGTACATAGTAAATGGAGAAGAACATCTGTAAGCCTGCTCATCACAACTAAAAGAAAGAAACTGGGATTTACTGCAGGAGGGAAGGGGATGTAAACCCAAGGGAAGCAGGGTTTCCTTAGTGCATGTTCACAGAACATTGTGCTGCAGCAGTGGCTGGAGTCCCCCACCAAGCTTCCTTCTGCCAAGCACCACCTATGCAGGGTCTGCATCAAGCCTGCCACACTTCGAACAGAGCAGAAAAATCAACACCTAGTGTTTTCAAAGGTCTTCAAACGCTGATGAAATATAAAAAAGTCTCTCCATAACAACCTATATCCTAAAGCTATAGATGTAAATATACAAAGAGAGAATTTTCAGAAACAGCCTGCAAATCGCTTGCTCAGGCAACATGAATACACTGCAAGAACTGGTGATTAATCTAAGCAGATGCCTACACTTATACAGGCTAGTAATGACCTAAAAAGCACTTATAATGGAAACCCAAAGCATTTTCAACCTTGCCTTTTCTAAAAGATGATTCTAAATCTGGACTTTACAATTGGGTCAAATCTACCACATTATTTTTTTCCTGAAAAATATATGGAAACTGAACAAAGCCATTTTTAGGGAGAGAAATTTAACTTTATATACTTTTCTATCTATCACTGTAAATAAGCACAAACCCCACTATTTAGAATAGGCTACCAGAGACACAAAATTTTCCAAACTTATTTAAGCTACTTTTAATAAACTTTACTGAGCTTGTAGAAAGAATTGTATCACTAATCTGTACAATGTGTGCCTTCATGCCACGGTTATAATACCAGTGTTATAGTTCTAATGACTGATGCACACAGATGTCTGGCTCTGCATTCAACCTCTGAAAACACACTGGAATTGTGATCATATGGAAGGCACTAGGCATCAACTGAACCTCAGCTACAAACAAGTCCACTAAGCCAGCAATGCTGACACACACATTAATACCTGACCTGACCTCTCTACTTAGACATCTTGCTCTTTTTGAATTGTTTAGCCATTTTGAGCACCAAAGCTTTCATATGATTACTGCAAGGCTTTCAGTAACTACCAGCACACCTTTCTCTCACTACAAAAAATTAACCTCATTCTAAGAATCAAAGACACTTCCCCACCCAACCCTTTAAAATTTGACAATCTCTTGATTGACCTGACAATCTCTTCTAAAAATGCCTGGTATGTAATGGGTATTTTGGGCCTGAATGTGTTGATTTAAATTTCCATTTGATTATGGGTTAGAAAATTTTAGAACTTAAAGAGCTGTAAGCTGCAAAAAGATCCATAAATGCAAAACAGAAACATGAGTGTGTAGAAAACCAGAGCTGCAAACGCTTCTAAATGACTCCTCATCCAGCAGAAGGTAAGCTTTGACATCGACTAATGAAACAACACACTGATTGCAGTACTATGTCCTTTCCAGACATAAGCGTGGACACTGTGCTCATTCCCTTCACCTCCTCATGCTATTCCAAGGAAAGGAAGGCAACCATCACAGGCAAGACAGAAAGTAACATCAACCCTAATGGCCAAGAGAATGTTATCTGCTGAATCACAGACATGGCAATTAAGTCCAAACAGTGTCACTGTTAAAACGGTGACATTTATCACACTCTGCTATCTATCTTTAAACAGAGTATTTGCCGAAGCTCCTAAAATTAGAAGGGAGCACACTGCAAATACCATGGTAACTACTTGGCATGGTAAATCAAGGTCCTTAAGGCTCCCACACAGACTTGCTGCTATTGTGACTAGAGTTATTCAAATGGCACCTAAGCATTCTTACTACTTACCAAGCAGAAATGTTACCTTGGATTAAACTAAGAATAAAGCCAGGGGCTTACTCACTCAAAATAGCAGTAGGATTTTTCTGACGTTAATGAGTAGCTCAAAACAGGTTAAAAATAATTTTGTTTCTACTGTACATTGTAAGGAAAAAAGCTAGACTGATAGAAAACTGATTTTAAATCGCAAACAAATTGCACTTTGCAGAGAGAGCCCCTCCCAAGCAGTTTAGGAAAGAACAGAGAGGAAAAGAAAGGAAGGAAAGAGATAGTACAATTGAAGACTTTACACAGTAAAAGAAATAAAGATTGTTGATATTGAATGAGATCATCTAGACTCTTCAGAAAACAGTTGTTGCATTTCATGTCTCCATTTTGGTTTATAACATCTTCAATGACAGACTGAGGGTATTGATTACTTATTCAATAAAAGCAGGATGGAACAGTATATTTTGAGTGTAGCTGTTATCCTAAGAATTTTGCCTCCCGTCTTTGCATTCAATTCAGACCTGAATACATTGGTCATTTTGGAAGCTCTCTCTCACAACAATAACTCCTTTGAGTTACTGTTACACTGACGTTCCAAAACTGAAAGAGGTTTCGGGTGTCACAGACAACTGAAAACTAACTGCCTTTAAATTTAGTTGCCAAACAACAGTAGCAGATCCCAGAAATAGGTCACAGAAGTTTCCTTAGTCTTTTACACAGATTTTACTCTCATATTATAAGGAATTTTTTAGCCATGAAAAACAGCTGCTGATTTCAATATTTTCCTTTCTATTTAGCATTCTCTAGGAACATCAGTATAGAAGTGTTCACGAAGCAGACAATTTGTATATACACAAACAAGACAGATGGGATAAATAGGTATGCACTACCTACATTGTTAAAGATGTCAACCCTCCACACACACAATGCTGAGCAAAAATAGAACCACCCAGATTCCCAGGTGATGTAGGAATGCATACAGAGAGAGAAGACACAAATGTCAAAGCACAGATCATACAAATAGGTGACATGGAGCTGAAAGTCCTTGTCAGAGCACTCACAAGTAAAACTTCTCTTCCCATACAGGGTTCAGATTTCCAAAGATCGTTTTTGTCCTCTTCTTTGTTTTACCCACTTGAACAGTTACATACGGATCACTGGACCCCGTCTTATCTTTGGCCTGCAGACCCTGAGCACACACCACTGAAAGGAAAAGAAAAGGGTTACCACCAGCCTGCAACAAGACAATGTGTCCAAGCACCACGTGAAGAAGCAGCTCATAATGGCAAGAGAAACAGGAATATCCCTCATGAGAACACTTCTGATGAGTCTCAGCTCATGGTGCACTACAGCACCTGCAATAGGGCTATCTGCACGTGCTACCTGTATGTGCACTCAGCAGAAAGACACAGAGGTCAGAGAAGCCCTTCGTCTCTGTCCTAATTTCACACCAACTCTCTTACTTGAGACTCCCAAGTGAGACCAAGAGAACCCACGACTGTCCCACTCACCAGTGATTGTGATCTTTGCTGACCATTTTGAGGTACCATCAAGCACGCTCTGCTTCACTGTCTTCATCTGCTGAGCATGTGTCATCTTGCTCTCACAAAACACATCTCTGATCAAATCGAAGATCTCGGGCTTGTTCCGCTCCCGGATTTTCATGCGATCCTTCATGGCCATGATGAAATTCTGGGTCCGGTCTTCAGCTCCATGCTTTGAGCTCTTCTCTGCTGCTCCTGTGCACCAGAAAATACACAATGCTCATCAGGAGCAAACACACGCAGAATCATGTCTCACTGAATCTGGACAGGGGGATCAAAGCTGCAAGTTACCCTTCACATGATGGCTCCTGATACTGACATTGACATTCCATCCCCCCTGTTCCAAACATACAAAGAGAACTTGGACCATTTGGAGGCAGAGGGGGTAGTTCCTCTATAATCTGGGATCAGATTGCCCTCTTAACAACAGGGTGACTTAATATCCTTATAGCTGAGGAACACCCAGGAATTAGGTTCTTAATTTAATAGCAGGCATCAGCATGGCACCACAGAAGTTCAGATGGGCCTGAACTGTTGGTATTTTCTACCCACGTGTATCACAAACCTCCCTGCTGAGCTCAGAATCACTGCAAACCTATGTCTCCTTCTGCCTGGAACCATCCTGTTTGCATCAGACATCAAGCTGCAGAAACACAAAGTACCTCTCTGGATGCCATTCTATTTTGTCAGCTCATGTGGAGACAACATAACAAATCCGTATAAGATAGCAAAGTCAATACTCCAAAACTTGGGCCATTGTAAGCATGCAGTGCTGCCACAGTATCCAGCAGCTGGAAACACAAGAACCAGGCACAGTCTATAACTGCAGAGGCAATCAACTCCATCTGACAAAAGAGAAGACTCTTGTCGCTTGCATGCCTCTTAAAAAATTCAAAGTTCATGTAATTGTAAGATAAGATTACTCCCACCATCAAATATTTCCTACTCAATTCTGACAGCCATTTTTACTGTCAAAATTTAGAAATTGACTACTGTGTCAGATGTGAGACATACATCAATAAAAGCACCAATGTGAGCTAACAGGGCAGATAACTCAGGTGTGAAATGAAAAGCAGAAACTCAGGATTGCACACAGTCTCTCTATACACTGTCTGCAGCAATTTCAAATTATGATCTTAAGTCAGATTAAGTTAAACCACTACAAAAGTCCTGTGAACACATTCAATCGTAACCTTTCTGTTTAATGTAATATACTTTTGTTTGTTTTTCTTCTCCAGGATAGTTTCATTAAAGTAAGCTTAGTCCTAGGAAAAATGTCCCCATTCAGGTATTCACCAAATATTAAATTACCTTAAAAATATGTATTAAAGCAGGTGCAAGGTGTGTGCAAAGGGAGTCATCAATCACAAAGATACAGGAAACTGTCTTCTTACAGAAGTGGGCAAATATGGTATCTGAAGTAGCCTTGCTATAAGGAACTGCAGTTTTGCATACAAAACTGCTTCAGCAAGTAGTGACTAAATACGAAAAATGTCCTATGAACACATACACACACACACACACACATAGAGGAGCCCAGCAGTACATAAACAAAGAGAATAAAAGCAGTTTGCAATAGACTGTAACCACTGAAGTGTCAGAAGTTCATTAAGGACACTGTATACCAAGGCACGTTATTAAGGACCTGGGTGTGAAACAAGCTATAATTTTACATTACCTGAGTACTTTTTCATTTTTCTTGCTAGAGGCTTGATGTTCAGCATTTCATTTAGTACAATAAAAAGTACATGCCCCAGAGTTTCCTGTTGTTGGCTTAAGATGAAATGAAATCAAAAATACTGGAATTAATTACACAGTCCCCGCTGTTTCTACTCACCGGTGATGCACCTAACATTTATTAAAGGAATATGAAACTGAAATGATACCAGGGGCTATGCTTTGAACTTCAGATAAGAAGTGCTATTCAGCTTTAACAGAACTAGGTCTCCTGAGGATGGAGACGGACTCTATGCTATATATGCAGAACTACAGAAAATTACTGGGAAATTGGGAAAGGCCAAACTGAACAATTTGCCTTCCCTAGCTGGAATTCTGAGATCTGTCATCATCCAAAGAAGTCAACTCTGCCCTGACCTTTCTGACTTCAATGAAATTAAGAACCAAATTAAAACTCTCCTTGATGCAAGCATTGCAGGAGCATCAAATGAAGCTTTAAAATGCAAATTCAGACAAATGGAGGAATTCTAATTAAAAACATGTTTAATACCCCCACAATCTCCAGAGACCTTTCACAGTGGATTTATCCCTCTGGAAGCCTAGCAGCAGTCCAGGGCATCCTGGGTTGCATGATGTTCAAGCTATGACACACAGACCCCTACAGCCCTCGACTCATCTCTGCCTTGTGACTTCAGAGGAAACCCTTCACCTCCATCCACGCTGCTTCCCCACTATGCCCAGATAATCTGCCCAGGCAGCTCCATTATTCCTTCTCTGGAAAATATCTCAATGCCTGAAGAGACCATACCTGAACTGCAGGGCAAAATCCTGAATCAGACAGACACCTTATTTAACAATACTGACTAACAAAGAACAGACAATGTCTGTTCTGCTGTCTCAACAACACACACTTTCTTAATTTTGACACCTGCTTCTTGGTACAAAACCAAGAGAGTTTCTACACCAACCACTGGGGGGCTAATTAACTATGATGTATGTGTTCTAAATGCAAAATACGTCACTATACTGAATGACAGAGGGTGCTTTTCCTGCTCTTGGAGTGGGATTGTGTTTCTTTAATCTTCAAAGAGGTTTTTTGTCAGTGGATCAGCTTCTCAAATCCTGTGAATGGCAACAGAAAGGCATGGGAATACACAAGTAATGTGTACAGGTTCTGGGCTTTCCCTCTTCCTCTCTAGGACTGAATTATTAGTCAATTTATGACTGGAAACAGAAAGCAAATATATCTATATTGGGAATGGTATTGATACAGCTATTAGTAAACTACCAGGGCTGTTATTCTATGCTTTAAGAAGAATTCATGAGAGCAACACTGTCAGAATAGAAGGCAGATGTTCAGTAGGCGGATAATGCTTAGAAATTACATATTCCAGAAACTTAAAATAGATATTCAAGTTTCAAATAAAGGTATCCTTCTTCCTTCTGTGCAAATATTTTCCTACACAGGACTCCAGGAGCAAACAACTGTTCATCACCATGGTGTCTAACCATCATTCAACTCAGAAACCAAGATGATTAGCACATGACTTAATTGGTCTGACTAACCCCCTACTCACTGACTTGGTCTCAGAACTGCAGCCTCTGAACTCAGAGTACAACACACACAAGTTTCTCATCCAAAAAGCAACAATCACACCTGCCTCACAGTCCTGAGCCAAAATGCATGGAACAAAAAAGCTAGCCCTGAACTGTACCTCTGAAGGCCTCTTACCAGGCTCTTGCTCACATAAAGTCCTGCCCTTCCACCCTCTTGGCAATTGCTTCTCTACATTTTTTCCTTGGTCTCTTACACATCCAGCCCCGGATTTACTCATTCTTTGATACCAGAATTGCTCATCCACTGTAATTCACACAGTACTACACCAATGCTCAAGGCAAGAGATAAAAGCTCGGTTTCCAAAAGCTTTGCATGCCATGGGGATGTTAAGAACGTCTCTATATCCACTCTCAGTCAAGTAAGAAAAGAAAGGTACCCATTCAGAAGAGATTTCTACTACTTCCAAGAACAGCAGACAGCTACAAAGAGAGCACTGTCCCTTGAGCAGGTATTTATGAGCTTATGATAATAAGGCAAGTGCCCTATCATCACAGTAATAACTCCTAAGTACCTACAACACTATGAACCAGGAGGCTGCAGTACACATACTACAACTGATTCCAGGTTATTGCACCTTCAGACACCACCAATTCATGGAACAGCCCTGCTGAAGCAGTCTGCAAATGGGTTTTGATTCAAATTGCAACACAGCATTGCTGAATTTTTCACCAGTGCAGGCCCACACTGATAATAAATTTGTTCAGTGTATCAGATAGTTAAGTTTCTTCACAACACAAAGAAAAATACCCTCAGAAGAGATAACCAAACTTAATTCTAAAATACTTGGAGAATTATTTTCCCCAGAAAGGTATGAAGGATGGAAAATGAATAAACATCACACTCTAAATCAAAGGAAAGAAATCCCAGATGTCTACCCAAAATTTTAAGGCATAAACAATGGAAAAGTATTTGTGACCAGCTGAACATTCATTTGACTCCAGTGCAACATGTTCTGGAAGACTAACACAGATTGAAGTGAATATATATCCTGAGGCATCAAGGTATAATCAATAGAATTGTATTTGCTACCAGTCTGAAAATTCATTTTACTCCACTGTTACATTTTCTGGAAGCCCTAAATAGACATAAGTGAAGATATGTCCTGAGAATGTTTTGGGTTTTTTGCCGACAGCAACAATAAAGCTTCTGTTAGGAAAAAATCCCTCCTGAGTTCAATATACAAGAAAGTTCAGTCTTGAATTTATGGGATCGCTAAACTGTTGTTTGTCACCCAGATACCCTGTTTCTCATTC
The DNA here is from genome assembly GCA_013186435.1 of Turdus rufiventris. Lineage (NCBI taxonomy): Eukaryota > Metazoa > Chordata > Aves > Passeriformes > Turdidae > Turdus > Turdus rufiventris. Next base: position 1,346,313 of record PYHW01010247.1, on the reverse strand, counting down.
CTCAAGCACAGACTATGTTCTTCAAACACATGTATAAAAAGAAATTTAACTTCTCCATTTTCTTCTGGCTTGTTGGGTTCCAATTGGAAGAGTTTTAGCATGAACACACTGAAGCAAAGAACACAGTTGCCTGAAATTGCCTTCTAATACATTTCTAGTATTGATAACAGTTGTTTACCCATTCCAGAGGGACATTAATCCCCTTCTCCAACTCCCACTACTCTCCTCTGTCTTTTCTATCTTTTCATTACACCATTACCATCTCCAGCTTCCTCTACATTGTACTCCAGCTAATGACATCTTCCACATTCACCATGGCTAACTCTGCAGACTGCTCACAGTCTCTCTTCCTTGATTCTGGACACCTTACAAGTAACTCAATAAGTAGAATTTTTTATTGGTTGGATTCTACCTTTCTACATGCTTCACACATTTTGCTCTCTCACATGTTGTACTCTCAGCTGTTTCCTCTCTGCTTCTGTAACCCTGCACAATGAAGTATCCTGAGTTTACAATTTGAAAGAAAATATGAAAACATCTGCAACCCCCTGAATAAAATAATAAGTTCATACTTAATGCTTTGCCATATATGAAAAGTAATTTTCAGTTGTTTCTTCTTTCTACAGAAAAACACAGCCATCATCACATCCCACAGCCCACTGTATAAGATTATGTAATTACAACTGGAGATAAGAAAACCTTCCCCCATGGTTATTCTTCAGAGTCTCAGTTCCAGAGACTCCCTGTTCTAAGGGAGTCTGAATCACTGAAGTTGTCTTCTACCTTTAATTTTCTCACAGCAAATTCAGCCCTTTTTCTCTTTTGTAAACAATAAGATTAAGAAGATCATCTTTCTCCCTGTAGTTTATCTCCCTCATCCCCAACATCATGAAAGTATAAACAAGGACTAAACCAATTCACAGAGCCACTACTCCCAGCTATGAAACAGTATCTACTGCCCAGAAAGGCTTAAAACATGGATATCAGTAAACCATAAGAGCAAGCCAGAGTGTAGCAGGCAACCTACATGCAGATGTCCTACACCTCTGCCCCAGGGTCTACAACATCCCTTTAGAAACATTCTATTAGGACCATTCTATTAGGACCTAGTACAGCTTTTTTTTTGTACAGCTTTTTTTTTTTTTTTTTTAATAGCATGATTCCTGCCCTCCTGTCCCAGGTTGACAAACCTCTCTTTTGAAAGATTAACGATTCTTTATCATCCTCTCTCAAGACATGCTCGTATTTCTCCCATTACTACTGAACCCTCCCCAGTATTCATTCCCACCTGAAGCCTCCCTTCCTGAACATGAACAGCCACAACCCTCCTCTGCAGAAACACACTCCTTCTCAGTCATTAGCTATTTCTTTAATATGGAGTTTTTTCTCTGTTGTTTTCAACTTCAGAGCCACTGCTCTGTACCTGTTTCATCTCCACTGCTGGTGCAAACCTAATCCTCCTCACTTCTTCAGATTTCTCTCTTTCTGAGATATCACAACTCCCTTGCAACATTACAGCATCATGGGTATGCATCTGAATCAAGCCTGGATGCTTTGAGCTTTTCACCCCAAATACTGAAAATTACCAGCAAGCAGAGGAACAGGAACTGATCCTGTGCACTAATCAGACTGTGACAGAAAACTGAGCTATGACCAAATGAGCTGTGAGCTATGACATTCCCCTGGACCAAATGCAACACCACAGCTCTTAGCTTAGTCACAGAAAGGATCTCAACAAAGCCAAGGTGCCAATGATGCAACAGTTCAAATGCTATAAACTCACTTCCCAACCATCAAAGAGAAATGTAGAACTGCTAAGCAGCTGGGGGACAGAGGTGTTGGGCCAGGATTTCATGTGTCTTACAAATAAGCCATTGCAAATTGCCTTAGACCTAACTATGACAAATTTAAGACTCTGCACACATCAAAAATACACATCAAAGTATAAACAATATTCATTTGGAGTGTTAAGAAGAGTTGTAAGAAAAAAAAAATTACCTATGATTCTCTGGTTTCCCTTCCTGAATCACTCAGCTTGGCTTTCCCAAACTACAGTCTAAGGCAGACACAAGACCTGACTTTTTATATTCCTAGAATTGCTGGCAGGAATTTGTAATATGTCCCTTTATACTTCACAAACTTTTCTGATTCCTTAGACTTAGTCCATCAAGCTACAATGACAAGAAGAGTGGACAGAAAGAGCCACACCTTCCTACTCAAAACTTAAGAAATTTCTGTTCTATTTAGACTGAGATATGTTGCTCTCAAGCAGGAATGTAAATCTGACACTGAATTATAAAATGATATTTCAAGCAAATAAAAACAACTGGACCAAGGCAGATGCCTAATTCAATAACTTTTTTCTCTTTTTTCTCCTTTAATCATAATTCCTTTTAAACTTCTCCATTGTTTGTATAAGGTGTCATTTATTCTGAAAAGTTACAGAGTTCCTTGAAGAGATGACTTTGTTTTTTACTTAGTATTTTACACCAACAAAATAATCAGAAATGCTAGAAGGAAGATTAAAAATTGTCCGTGTACTCAAACAACACCTTTGTATCTGACTCACCATCTCTGTTAACTCCACCCTAAGTCTCTAAAGTGGTTCAGCCAAGCCAGCCTATTGTCGAAAAGACAAAATGCCTTCCCAAGGCTGCTGCTGGTACAGATAATCCAGGCTAAATCCAGGGACTCTACACCCTAAGCAGAAACCAGCATTGCTCTAAAATGCTTAAAACAGTGGCACAGACTGACAGGTAGAACAAGCAACCTGACTGCAATACCAGGGCAGGGAGGAACAGAACAAATATCAGAATATTCAGCCTCATACCCTATTCATCCAACCCATACTTCAATGCAGGATATACTGGCAAACACACAACCTGAGCAGACACAAAGAGAGCAAGCAAAACAAAAAACCAAAGCAACAAACACAAAATCAACCAAAACCAACAAACATGTCAAAGAGTAAAGAATTAAAACTTCTTTTAAAGGACATCAAGCAGAATGCTGCCAAGGTCTTCTGCACCAGTGGAGCTGTCTGTGCCCCCAGGAGGTAGGTTTAGCCCAGTGGCATCTTTTCAGAAAAAACACAATCACTGCAGCTTCACTGATCCCTGAGATGCCAGTGGTACACTTAGGAAGGCTCTGGCAACCATTTCTGGAGCAGCCACAATCCACTGGCCACTACTCACTCTGCAGGCAGTCAGCATTGAGCAAGTCTTGGCACTTCTCGTGGCACTTGACCCCGCACTCCCCGCAGCGCATTCCCTGCCGTGCGATGCCCCACAGCAGCCCCTCACATTCGTAGCAGTAGGTAGGAGTTGTGGCTGTCCACACTTCAAAGTTGTGTGGGGTTGTACAAGAGATGGGGTAAATTAAGGCTTGCAAGGTCTTCTTGTAGACATGAGATTTCTGAAAGGCAAGAGCACATGTAAACCAAAATTCAGGAAGGTGACAGAGCCTATTTGTGGTTACACAAGTTTTACAGAAAAAGACATGACAGTAAAGCAATGCAGTGCAATAAAGCTACACATCTGAGGTGGGAAAATGCATCAAATTTTTACATGGAGCGTCAGAGGACACCTCCCACCTTCCAAAAATGTCTCCTCAGGCATTAAAAAAATTGGAAGACAACAGGCACTAAAAAAATTGGAAGACAACAATTAATGTTTGTGGATGGGAAATATATTGAATAAAGCAAGCTTCACACACTGTTCCTTATGGCAGATAGCACAGAAGGAAACTGTAAGATTACTGAGATCAAGAAGTGTTTGGATAACACCATCAAGGCAACACCATCAAGGCAGATGATGTCTCTTGGGGTGTTCTGTGCAGGACCAGGAGTTGAACTCAGTGATCCTGATGGGTGCCTTTCCAACTCAAGTATATTCTGTGATTCTGTGTTTCTACATTTTTCAGGATTGTATCGATACATTAAATATTATTTTTAAGTGTTTAATTTCTTTAAACAGATGATACAGGAAGCTTTGCATCTATATTTCTAGACATCTGTGAAGCTGGCTCTGAATCTCAGAGAGCCAAATCCCTTTAATTTGCTTACTAAGAATTAACAGAAGTCAAGCAATCCTCCCACTTACCAGCTCTTCATCTTTGAGAGATGTTCTAGTAGCCATTGCCGAGGTAATTCCAGCTTTTCGGGACTGAACCAGTGACTAGGGAGGAAGAAAATTTCCTATTCACCACCAACATTTACAAGTGCAATGCCGTTACATGCCCAGAGATGTGAGCAAGGGGACTGTCATGCCAAACACCAAACCAGCAATCCACTGCAATTAAGTTGGTTTCTTAAATGACTGCTCACATCTCACAGAAGTCAAATATATACTCTGAAAGGTTGCCAAATTGTTTCCATCTGTCCATAATCAGTCTCACTCTAGTAAATTTCTGTTTGTTTCTCTGAAAGAATTGCCAATGAAACCTGGATTCCCATCTTCACTTTCACATTCTGGTAGCAACAGTAGCCCTTCTAATGTCTGAGGTAACTACAACAGACTCACTTTTCTAGATCTAACTTCATTCATATCCAAAAGCAGATTATTTAATCAGCTTTACAAAATATACAACACCCCAAAATGTGACAGTAAAGAGGCTGCAAGTAACAAGGATAAAATAAAGGGGAGTGAGTTGGGAGCAGAGGTTTGAATGTGATGACATATCACATTCATCAGCCATCACTGAACACAATGAACTGCATTTTCCCCTTGAAGAACTGCTTTTCACATCATTCCAACACTGCTTTGCAGCTCTGGACAGCACAGGGCATTGTCTTTGCAGCACCTCACAGTGGCATAAAAGGGATTTCTGCAGCCCTCCAGTGACATGAAAGCAGAGAAGGATATTTAAAGATAGCAGAATTTTCTTTGAAATCATCCAACTTTAGCAGTTTTGTACCATTTATGTTCTGCTTGATGCTGTTTCAAGAGAAATTGAAAAAGTTCATTCTAACAGTGATGGAGCAGGACAGAGTGCTGGATACGCATTCACTGCAATACTGCAGGTACAAAAAAAAAGCAAAAAGCAAAGAAGTAGAGAGGGAAATAACATAAAGTAAGGGGTTTTTTTCTGGTGAAAACTTGATGGATAGTCTTCACCTCCACTTACCATGGCCTGTGAAGAGAGAGAATGAATGCATTCAAGGGAAGTAACACAAGTTAATGCCATTATTGCAAAGACTTAAGATACAAGCAGTTAGCTAGACACATACCAAGCTGCCCATGCATAAGCTGGCAGACAAAATTGTATGCATCTTTTCACATGAATTACAGGATATAGAAACTTTGGTCTTTCAGCTGTTACAGCATTTCTCTCAAGTATGAAATTGCTATGTGTACTGAATACAACCAAGAGAAAACCATTTGTCCTGCAGAAGCCTTATTTCACCATATCATACAAGCATATGAAAGTTGTCCTCATTACTCACTTGGTTCTCATGCTTCCCCAGTGCAGAAGTTTACTGGCAGTATTGCAAATGGCTTTTAAAATCCAAGCACATATGCTCGTTTATCTATCCTCTAAAATTCCAGCCTTCTGGTAAGCTGCCAAACCTCACATGGACATTTTAACTTTCCCTAAGGTATGTGATATTTAGCAAAACATTTCAAAATTATGCAGGCCGAAAAACAATAAAATATTTTGTGTAATATAGAAACGATAGAGAACATGAAAAATACCCTGATTCTGTCAAATGAATGAAACTGTCTACAAAACCACAGCTCATTCTCACTGAAATTTTTCAAGCAGTTCTCCTAAACCTTTAGCATAATAATTAATTTAACAAAACACTTGAGCTTCTTGAAGTGACAATGAATGTGCCTATATGTCAAGAAAGTAAAGCCAGCTGGATAAATGCTGTGTGGCAGAAGAGAAACAAACAAATCTCTTACCAGATCACTGACAAGTGGAATTGGCTTTTTTTTGCGCAGATCAGGCATGCTATCAATGCCATAGAGACCACCTGCAGGCCTAGAAATTCAGGAGGAAGGAAAAAAATACCTAATTAGTTTGGGGTTGGGAGGGGTGAAGAGGGGGATGCTTTACTGGAAGAAGAAAATCAGCCAGAAGATTATACTTAAGAAAGTGTAAAGTTAATGCTAAAAACAATTAAGTGTTTATCTTACGACAATATGACAATCCAGACCTTTCTGCCCGGTGTTTGTGGTTAGGAGGGAGCATATCAAAGAGGATCAGCCCAGGGGCTGGATGCTGCTACCCATCTTCAGATTCTAGTGCAGAACACACTCAGCACTGGCCCTTGAGGTCCATATAATTATTAGGAAAAAACTAACATTGGAGGAGAAAATATATTATCTTTATTTCTATAAAAGAGACCATTCATGGTGCTCAGCATTTCAAGCCATGCAGACCTGTACACACAAGAGATGGCATTTGCTGGCAGAAGTGGCAATGGAGCAAAAGGGTGATTCCCCCAGCAACAGTCATGGCCTGATGAAATAAAACACTCTGACTTCCTTCCCTCTGGACGAGACCAGTCTGGATAATTAAACCTGGATCCTGCCACTTACTGGTAATACCACATGGATGCAACCCTGCACTTGAAGATGGCCTACTAACCCAGCTTAACGGTCCCCAGTAAATGCATACGTCTCTAAGAATTTTAGATAGTGCTTTTTCCTAAAGCTGGAAACAGAGAACACATCTCTCTGCTGTGGTTTCCTCCCTGAAATGAACACCCAGCCCAGCAGGCAAAATCTGCAGCACCTCTCAATGTCTCTCTCACTCTCTACATCTCCACTCTGCTCTCAGACCTTGCTAATATTAAGAATATAATTCCTGAGGTCTTCTTGATTACAGAGGCTGCAAAGGAACCCTCTGCCTCTCCCATCTTTAGACATTTGTCCTCACTCCCTGCCACTCCAGCTTACGTGTTCTGCTATTTGTGTGACAAACTGGCAATTTCAGCCTGGTTATTTTGTTGATTTGGTACAACATACCCAGTTAAAATGCTCTGTAAGAAAATTACAAGACAAACAATTGGACAAACAATTTTTACAGTTATAAAAACTACCTTTCAAAACAATCTAGGAAATCAAACTGCCACTACAAATTCGCACATGCCATGAAAATCATGAGGTTGATAAATGACAAGAGGCAACCTGTAGCCATTAGAGAGCAGGGCCTACTCAAGCCCTCTTAAATACAGCCCAAGGCAAAAAAAAAAAGCCCAAAATAACAAAATATCCAGCATGACCGAACCTATACTACAGATTGTGGATGGATAAGGATGCTGCAACACAGTCTAGCATGAGGTTGTGACAAAAAGGAGAATAGTCCATTATTACAGAAATGTGACAGAATTGTAAGAGTAGAACTGACTTTTGTGATGGGGCGTAGGAGGGTGACATGTCCAAGCCGAGGCTGAGCTGACAGTTGCTGCTGGCTGAACAAGGCTGGTGGGGAGGTGAGCAGTCATGTGTAACTGTAAGAGTTGTATCAGCTCCACAGTTTTCCAGCAGTGCAGTTTTCCAACACTGGAAATCCTCACCGCAAGGCCACATGGCGTTTCTTACTAGAGGCCATAACCATTTCCAATAAAGAATTCCAGAAAAACTTTTTGGCCAAGTCATACTACAAAAATATCTTCTGTCTTATTATAGAAAAATCTCACTCACACCAAGAAGTACGAAATATGTTTATATTGCCACATTTGTCTGCTGCCTTTATGTTACAAAACCTTTCCAATACTGGTGATACTGTTTTGGGGTAAAATAGGTGTCATGGCAGACTACTCAGATCAAAGAATCCCATGGTTACTTAAACCACAAAACATCTTATTGATAGATAAGCTTTGCATCAAAGATTGGTGTAAATCCCTCAAATTACGAAAGCATATATAAAATCGAAAGGGAGAGTGTATAACCTGAAAAGATGCAATAAAATGATCACAAGTAAAATTCCAGAGTTAATGCTCCTGCTAACAGTTTTTTCCTACATGATTTCAATTTTTTTTTCTAATTTAATTGAAAAGAAACTGTGATACTCTGACATTTCCCAGGAAAGAAGAAGAACATTAAAATTGCATGCTTTATAAATTCAAGATGAGCCTATATAAATTATTGTGCTTGAGAAACACGTCTAGTTACAACTTGGTTTGTTGCAAAACACTTTTGATAGATTGAGGTTTATGAGAGAACCAGTGGTAAACCAGGATGACAAACGTATTTGAAAGGTGCTTGTATTTGTCACTGAAGAGAGGTGTCCTAGTAGTTACATAGTTACACATCCAGATGACCTGCTTTTAGCTTGTTAATATTAATTTTAAAAATTTAATAATTCCTAATTTTCAAAAGTGTTGTATTTTCAGCTACCTCAGTCCCTTTATTCAAGCACAACTGCTACCTCACTTAATCAAATTAGTGTTTGCACAGACAGAAGAATTGACAGTGCCTCAAATATGCAGTGTAGCTTTATACGTAACAGGGTAACTCTGCAGCAGATGTAATATTTATAGCATTATTATGGAGAGCTGTATCGAGCAGTGAACAGCATTTCTGTATGAGAAGATAATTTGCACTAATGAAGAGAAGATATAGATATGAGATACTACACCCACAGACTGATCCATAATACCAATTGTACCTTTTTTTTAGAAGTGTTATCTCCAAAGCCAGTGATAACAGACAGGGAGCTCTGTTGCATTATGCTAAAATGAAAATTGCTTGAAGCATGCATACATCTTTTAATACAAGTTGTATCACACAGAGGCTTCCACTAAATCTAGACAATCTAAGCAAGGTAAGGTGGTTTGCAATGACAGAGAATGACTACATTCTTCAAAGAACACCACAACTCTAATCTTTCCATTGAAAAAACAACATAAATGCTCTAATATACTTTAAGGCTAATAAGCCAAAATGTGGTGAAGGGTGGCATTAAAGGTTTACAATCCATAATCCCTTCTCTGGGAATCCCTTGCATGGGGTGAGTGAGTATGACAAACTTATGTCAAAACTATATTAGCCAGACTGTTTAGCTGCATCGTGCATAGAAAAGAAAAAAAAATACAGACTAGAGCAAGCAATGCCTTGAATTCACAGCACATGTTTAAGTAATTCAGGACTTGTACGTGTAACCTTTCAGGCTAGGAAATAATTTGGTGTGCATGAACCAATATACCAAGTACACTGTCTCCTTGCTAAAGCAGGAGAAAATGCTGTTTACAGTTACAATAAATCACTGCCTCCTGCTCCTGCAAATTGCCAATTCTCCAGCAGCCCCCTCACTAAGTCCCAGGTTCCTTGGGAAAAGCAGGGGGTTGCTAGGCAGCTCCAGGCATCCGCAGGTGTCGCTTCATGGGAATATCAACACCACAGAACAATGACTCCAAACGCAGGAAGCCATATAATGAAGCCTCCAATTTAACTTCATGTTTTACTAGGGAAGCTTCCTTCAGTAGTATGAGAATTAAGTGTGTAGCAAGCAAACATCTGGCTGAGATTTCAGGGTAAATCTTGCTGCTGCTGACTGACAGCTCCTAATGGGTGCCCCACCACCACACCGAATTGCTCTGCTCATGTACCAGGCACATAACCTGTAAAATGTGTCACTGTCTTTTCCTTGCCAGAGGATCCCAGGGAAGCTGCTATGCTGGCACCTATTACCACAGAGTGTCGTGCTGAAATTACAATCAGAATTTGTCTGCTTCATTTGCTGCAAGTAGTGTTCTGTGGAGAGAACACACAACCTGCTCACTCTCATCTGTGCAAAACAAGCATGACGAGAAATGCTTTAAAAATACAAATTGCAATTATTTCTAGAGTTAGTGCAGTTTTATATACTCCAAGGAATTGTTGCAAATACAGAAGACTTCCCCAAAACTATCTTCTTCTTTTAAGAGCAAAAGACACGGCACTCTTTCAGAGCTACTTTTCCCCCCTCTCTGCTGCCACCAATGACTAATCCAGGAGAAAGGATTTCATCCTGACCACTCTAAGGTGCTCAGTAGCAATTATATAATACTGGTGCCATAAGCACTCACCACCAACACGTTATAGATTATATATTGTAACTATAGCCTTGCTCTTAACCACAGGTTGGGAAGAACTGCACATCCCACCTCCAGCTGCTTAAGAAGAGACTGAAATACAGCAGTAGCCTGGCCTTCAGTGAGGTCTGGCTACTTGATTATTTCATAAAAAACATCACAAATGCTATTTTTTCTTAGACTGAACTGCAGACCTCTAAAGAGCATCTAATTATAAATACAGGGATAAAACTGTGTCAAAATACCACTTACCCTCCTTTGAGCCAGGGTGGTTTCGATGGATCAGCCTCATCTTGGCCCTGAAGTGGGAGAAGGATAAAAAAACCCCATTAAATTAGTTTTCAGAAACACCAGAAAAAGTGTATGTATTGTGTTCTGCAGAAAGCGTAACAGACCACACTGCATGCAGGGAAATGCATACAGAAACTCGTTCAAGCACCTCCAGTGACCAAGATGCCAGGGTAAGTCATACAGACGCAGACAGACTATGTAATTTCATTGAACAGTGAAGGACTGGAATCTGAAGAGCCTGTTCAGTGCAACTCCTCATTCAAAAGGCAATCTTGAAGACAAACTTTTTATTTTTTTCCAACTCCAGTTATTGAAGAGGTTCTGTTACTACAGGTCACCACTTAACATGAATGTGGTCATAATGAAGATGTTATAAATTAAAAGCCCTTGTGTGAAATGCACAAATGACAGACTGACATGCACATGAGCTTTGCTCATGCCCAAATGCAAAGACTCTTTAGTCTCCTAAGCAGAGAGGTCCCATTACAGTTTCACTCATTTGATCAAAGTATTTGATTTCTAACATGCATGAAACAAGGGCCACCACCTGCAGGCCAACTGGGATCCCACAGTGAGACAGAAAACACCACAGCCTGCATACGTGGGGATTCATATTTATTAATTCAAACCATGTTCTTATGTTCACATTTAGACTACATTTATAGAGAGATGTTCTGTTTCTCTGCATATCATGAGTGGACTAATTAGGAGTGATAAGTATTTGAACACTTGCAATGTACCTGGAAGAAACAATAGGTTCCGGATAAGAGGAAAATGGTTATGTGTAACAGGAAACCTCTTTGTTTCAGCTCACAGGTCATATGTTCTCCTGCACTCCCTGAAAAAAATGCTGCTTTCACACAGGACTAATAGCTAAAACTCCAACTTCAGATAATCACATTTGCCAAGAGAAAAAAAAGGAGGCTGTAAACTTGCACACAGTGAAAAAGAAAGTATTTCCAGCCATAGAACTCACAACCTGAGAGTCAACAAAGTAAAGGAGATTGAGTCAGGAAGTAAGATCCAACTTTATGCAAGATAAAAGAACAGAGCCTCAGATGAAACTTCTTTCGTCTTTTCTTTTTCCTAACCTGTGCAGACAAAGACTCCCAAGAAGAGCAGAAATAACCAAAGGAGTTCTCTTTGAGGTATCAACTTGAACAGAAGAAAATGTCCAAACTTTGTAATTTTGAGTCCTACAAATTAGGGAACTTGCAGATTTAAAGACTACATATTAGTAATGTTTATAATTTTATATTTAAACTGACTGAACAGTAGGATGTTATCCATAATGGAACACACAGGATCAGACAGGCCAGCAGAGAAGGAAGGGGCCCAGACCCACAGTCCAATACCATGCACGTTTCCCCACAGCTGCAGCAGCACACCAGGTTCCAACAAGCCTTGCTACCAAAACCCCTCAGCCTGAAATCTGTACTTTTTCCAGAGGGATCTGAACCAATTGCTGATCAAGAGGGATTTCATAAAGAAAATACAACCAGATCCTTCTGAGCACACATCTCTAACCTTTGCACCTGAACAAGTGTTCAGAGCTGTGTTTACACCAAAACGGACAAAGGTTTCATGCTGGACTGAGCTTGACACCAATGGCTCAGCTGTGCTGAATGACAGAGAATGACAAACACAAACGTGGCAGAAGGAGTCAATAATAACAAAGTTTACAATCATTTCACGTGAGAATAAAATATAAGTGACTAATATTTGAGACATTAACAGACCACAAATACCATGTTCACTGCAGACTGGAGAGCATCAAGATTCTGGGAAAAAGGGAGAAGGAAAGATATAGGCAAAGCTGTTACCTAGATAAGCAATTTCCTACAGGCAATAGGGTCAACAGAGAACAGCCAGGAATCTGGATGTGGGGAGGGCAGAAACTATGATCAGGAAACAAACCTACATCATGTCCCAGATTTGTGATATGCTAAGTATAATTTGCCAGAAGTTCCAGATAATTAAAATAAATAAGCAAAAGTATAATTTATTTTTACCAAGCCTTTCAGACATGCAAATAAAAACAAAAGGCAGAGCTTCTCTGGGGTCAAGATTGAAAATCATCTGGGCGTAACAGCACAAAACAAAAGAAAGAGCTTTCAGTAAGTGGCAATATTGATGCAGGGCCAAAGCAGGTGATGGCTGTGTGAAAGCAGGAGTTATCACCTGCTGAAAGCAAAGTAAAGAGCTAATTTGCTCCAGGCAGCCTTCTCCCCGAGAAAATGCCAAGAGAACCAGCACCTGACATCCATCAAATGAGGGCTGATGCCTTGAGACTGTAAAAGAGCCAATGCAGTACCCACAGTTAAAGTATGTGTGTGGAGGAGGGAAATGTGATCCAGATAAGTGTAGGACCATTATTGGCTTCAAAAGCTTGAAAAGGTTCTGAGCAAACATGAAGGAAATAATTAAGTTGGAGGCTACTGAAAAACAGGAATAAATATAACAGAGGCACAACCAATTCTGCAAACATTCTGGTTTTGTTTCACAAAGCAACTATTTTTCTCTAACCATAAAGTGAATGATGAACTGAATCTTAATTTCAAAAAAACCCTTTTGATGTAGTGCCATGTGACGTTAATAAAGGCCGGATAAGCTGAGGAGGAGGAAGGAGCTTTCAGGTGGATAAACAAGTAACTGTAACTGAGCCAGCCATGGACAACGCAATAAGGAAGCTAGTGGGAGTAAGTAGGATCTGCTGATAAAATCTGGAAATGACAAACCCGAGAATTATTGACACTGAACTCATAGGTCCAGTAGAAAGAACTGACAGCAGTAAATACTGAAACAATGGAGGATTAAATATAGAAAAAATGGCAAGGTAAAAGCCCCAAAGGCTGCCATGAATTTGACTGCATACAAGGCGCTCCTCAGTGGAGAAAAGCATGAAATAGTGGATTTGAGCTCTAGTCATCATACTGACCATATGCCTCTATGATACAGCCAGGTAGGAAGAGAATATAATCCATAGAGTATGTCCAATAAAATGTCTCCACAGAAGTAAAGACATAAATACGTTTGTACTATGCTGGCAAGATCCCTTCAGAAAAGCTTATGAAATATTTTTATTCTGCATCAAAGTGAAAAAAAAAAAAAAGAAACCCCAAAGGAAAATGGCAAAAGCAGCTGGAGGATGTAAACACAATCCTATAAGGAGAAGAACAAAACATTTTGCTTACTCTGGCTAAAAGAACCTTTTCCTGTGTTTGTTCAGCAGGTAGGTGAATGGGAGGAGAACTGCAGCTAAACAGAGGATGAAAACTCAAAGGTGTCTCTCAACAGCTCTATAGAAGCCTTTCAAAAGGAGAAGCAGACACCAAACCATAGTAGCTTTAGAGAATGAAATTGGGAGATTTATATAAAAGGAAATGGCATAATATCACACAATGGCAGCCACTATGAAGTCCTCTGCAGTCCCTCCTTGTACTGACACATGTAGTGAAAGAACCAGAGGCTGCATTAGCTACATATATTGGCAAGAGGGTTTATGACATCTCCAGCAAAACCAGCTAAACAAAGTAATCCACAGTTTGCACCGCACTTAGGAGTAAGAACTCTTTACATATTCCTCCTCATTTAAAGAAAGTAAACACCTATATGGTCCATCCAGATGTATTTGCTGCAGGCAGGGAGTTTCCAACTCTCCAGAGGCAGCACTTGTGCCAGGACACAGCAGGGCTCCAGCCCTGGGACTTGTCATCAGATATGGGTCTCTTCAAGTTCAGCCCAGGGCAGCAGCCTGAGCTGGGCAAGCAGCAGAAACAACAAGCAGGTGAGAAGAGCATAGCAACAACTGTGAGAGTTTTTAGCACTGTCCTTCCGAAGGACAAATGGGAAGGCAAAGGGAAAGCAGACACATTTAACACCGTGTCATCCATGCACATGCTGCATGTCACACGAAGTGTTTTGCTGCTTATGGCCTTCTCTGCACAGCTCTGTCATTTGATCTTTCCTTGAAAGCAGCCACACCAGACTGAATCTGAATTTTTTTTTTTTTTAATCTCCAGTAAGCATATACTGAAACAATGGAGAAACAAACATGTAAACAAAACAGACCATCACATCCTTATTTGATTTTTTTTCTTTTTAATGTCTGATGCCAGTGGATGACATTTTTATACCTACTGTCCAACAAATACTCTCAAATGGGGAAGTGCTTGTCACCCCTAGTACTGCAGCATATTCACTCACAGTAAAGCATATCATAACCAGCTGCTGAAAGGTCTTCTCCAAGGCAGTAAAGTTTCTTATCAAGCAAAAAACAGTTAGAAAAACTATGTCAGTAGGAGAGTGGCATAAATTTAAGGCCCTGGATTAAACAAGGCAACAGACATAGTCACTTAAGGCAAAGTATTCAGTCATAGGAAAAGCAGTGTTTGGTGAAGCCTAAAAAAGGAAACAACAGGAGTTTTGCTTACTCAGAAAAAGCAGCAGCTGGGCGTAAAAGTAACTTGAGAAGTTATTTAACAAAGACGCAATTTTAAAATTTTGCAAACTCCCTCATACAAAAGAAGACGCTTTAATAGACAGAACAAATAAATATGCACTTCTGTAGAAGCCAAAGTCCATAAAACAGACAGGGGGCAAAAAAAGAAATAAAATAAGAAATCACAAAGTCTGGATCAGCACAAGGGAAAGGAAGAACATCCACAGATCTGTTAGCCCTCCATATAAATCTAGCTCTCCACATAAAAGACTTCCCAAGAATGTAATTTTCCATCACATTTAAGTACTGTATCTAGCACATTATCCTCTTAAAATGTAAAACAGATGTAAAACATGTAAAGCTGCTTTATGCTGCTTTATTTAAACAGATAAAAAATCAATAATGACATCTTATTTGTTTTGAAAATTATCCTAACTTGTTTTCAAATACCATGTTTTATTATTAAACCTCAAAACCCTCAGTTAGATATAGGTTAATCTGAATCAGGCTAAAACAAGGAGCAACTGTTTCACTGACTAAATTAAACTTCTGGTCATGCCTAATTAGAGCATTTCTTCAGTGACATTAACAGAGTCAGACTGAACTAAATCTTCCCAATTAAACAAATCAGTCTTGTGGTTCAATGTCTTCATTCACTCAAGTATGCTGCATTTTACGTGGAATCCAAAGCTTCAAATCAAGGGATTATTTTAAATTCATTCTGTATTCTGCAACAGCATCTATTTAATTAAGGGCTGAAGAGCCCCAAAGGAAGCTCCTTCCAACTGATGTATCATCCAGTAGTACCCTTCCAGCTGCCAGATGAACAGTTTAAAGCAGGTTACAGTGGTTTTGTACCAAAGCCAAAAGGGGACTGAATTTAACACCAGTATTTGACACCAGGTATCACTGCATTCCTGA
Source organism: Turdus rufiventris (assembly GCA_013186435.1). NCBI lineage: Eukaryota > Metazoa > Chordata > Aves > Passeriformes > Turdidae > Turdus > Turdus rufiventris. The sequence continues at coordinate 1,330,636 of PYHW01010247.1, read as the reverse complement.
AAAACCATTAATGAACAGATATTTACAAGCAAGAAAGAAACAAAACTTCTGATACATGAGCCAATAAAGCTTAGGAACGCAAATTCATCAGATTCAAGGGATGACATCTACATGGAAGCCCAAAATTCATGCAAGGTTCGGCTTCTCCCAGACGCCAGTTTTGCCTCATTTATACAGCTACGGGAGAGAGGGAAGCACAGCAGGCACTGAATACACATAGCACAGAGTCATGAAAATAAAACAGCTGAGAATCCAAAAGCCAGTAATTTCTCTACGTGAGATACAGTTGCTAACACAACTGTTGACAAAGCACACAGCAGTCTACAAAACAATTCTGCAGATCCTCCTAGGAGGAAAGAGCTACCTGTTGCCCACAGGATAATGGGCAGAGAGGTAGCCAGTCCATGACCAGAAATACAGTAACTGTATGTATTAAGGAAAAGTTCTGCCCTTCCCATGGGGCACAGGGGCCTGCTCAAAGCAAAGTGACCACATAAAAAGGCATGGGACCTGCAGCAGACATCTTTCAGCATCCAGGTTTGAACAAGCTCACTACTACAGCCCACAAATGTAGTTTTAGACTTTTAATGGATGAAAGTGGACGCGCCAGAGAGAGATGAAATGAAATAATATAACTGAAGAAAAATTAGGAAATACTAGGTTTAAACAAGATTCATAAAGAGGAAGACTGGAAAAGCAAGATGAACAACTTGTCCTCTGCTAATGCGGCGCCTGTGCACATCACACACATCCCACAGAGCACCCAAAAGAGGAGATCACTCCAAGCATTCATGTTTTCCTCTTTGTACAAGGTCATAGGCACTGAACAGACTCTTAACTCACACACAGTGTTAACAATGACTCAGACAACCATGACATGCTAAACAATCCCAGCGCCTCTGCAGGAGCAAGTGGCTACAGGAAGACAGGACATGCACACGCAGGGGTTTCAGAAAGAGATGCTGTTACAAGGGACAACATGTACAACCTGGAGCTCTCCTCTACCTCCTTCTGCAAAGAAAGGAAGAGGAAAAAAAAAAAAAGGAGAGGAACAAAAGTTAGTATCCGAATTTCTGCCATGAGTTCTGTAAAATGGTTTTTACAGAAATTGGGGTAAAGGTTTGCCACAAGTTTATAACACGTTTGTGCCGCAGAGTCTTCCCGTATGCTTCCTGAGACATGCACCTAGACAATTAATCTCTAACAGACAACTTCAAGTTAAACTTGAATTTCATCCATAACTGCACATGAATTAAAACATATGCTTTTGAGAGCTCTTTTTAGAGTTATTGTTCCTGTTTCATTAACTGAAGAATTTTAAGCAAACTTAACACAGAATTGGAGCCGTTGTTCATCATACAGGAAAAACCCTGTATTTATATAAGGAGAAACAAATTTGTTCCCCTCTCCCCCAGACTGCATCCACTGCCTGCATCCCTGCATCTGAAACATCCCTCCTGCTCCCCTCCTCACTCCCTGTACATTTTGCCCAGTATGAGGAAACTGGCAGCTCCCACGGAACACATTTTGCTTTTGCAAATATCATAATGCAGAGAGATATTTTCTGGGTTTATACATCTAGGCAATTTTCCTCTAAGAAAAAAAAAAATCAGAAACCACCTACACTAAATCTCATGTTTATGGATAGGCAATTTCAAGGCTAGTAAAGTTACATTAGAGTCATACTCAAAACTTCCGGTACAGACATGATATTTTTTAAGTCTTCCAATCAGATAATTCTCTATCTGCACAGAAGAATCCTATTACTCATTTGTGTATGAAAGATGGAGGGGAAGGAATATCTTCATGGCAACAGGAGACACTCAAATTGGTATAAATGCAAAAATAGTTTTTCAAGTTACTGTCTATATGGGTGTAATTACAGACATGCAATCAACTAAGACAGGAAAATAGAGAAGCTATTTTAACTCAATCGCTAAGGAGAAGTCAAATTACTTTAGCAAACGAAGTGCTGGATTGTAGCTAAAATAAAAATCCCATTTTCCACCTTAAGACATGCCTGCATGGGATGCTCATTAGGGAAGAAAGCCTCTGGACCACCTAGCAGGCTTTCCCTTTGGATCTAATGGAGGAGAAATCACAAGCAGCAGGATGCTTCAACCATCCGTGTGGCACAAGTGCTGTGTTTTGGCAGTCTGCCCTGCACAGACCAGCTGACCTGAAGCAACTGAGGAAACTTGGGAGTCCCTTCCAGACCCAGATGGAAACATGTTTTGTTGGGCATGGACTCTTCTGAGTGTCCTCCACTGAAGTTATTTTCTATACCTGATTCCTGCCTTTTCAATTAAGCAAAACCTTCTCACCTAGACAGACACAATTCCACATCAAGTCCTTTGGTTTTGTCCCTTTTACACAGTCACCCCAAGCCCTTCCAACCCAAGCCAAATCGCTCCCGAACTTGGTCCCTGGTGTGGTTTCAGTGTGTCTCAGGCAGATTCAGGCATCCCTCATTCCTGGGTTTTTAATTCCCTTGCATTTGAACTCTACTCCTTCCTGGCCTCTCCTGTGGAATCCTGAAGTGCAGAAGATGTGGCAGACCTGGACTTATGTCCCCTCTCAGGTCTGCTGTGGCTCTCAGTCACATTGTGCAGGGAAACCCTGCTTGTAGCCCCCAGCTGGAAAACACTGAGGACAGATGGAGTCTCTGGCAATGCAACAGCTCAACAGTAGCAAGCTACCAGTGAGCATATGCAAGCTAAACATTTTTCAAAAGCGTATTCACTCCGCTCATTTGAGGCTGATTTTCCACAGAAAATTCCTTGACACAGGCTAGCACTGCCAAATTTTAAGACCTCAGGGCACCAGAGCTTCTCAAATATAGGTCAAATTTATTTTTATACAAACAAAAGCAATAAATCTTGCATTAGACTATTTTTTTTATAATTTAAAAAAGAAAAAAAAATTTGGCTTAAAATCCATATTCATCTTTGATTTCTGAGCCCCATCAGTTTAAGGCTGTTAGGGACAGTTTCAGGCCAAATGTAAAATTTGGCAAAGCTCTGAGTAACTGCAGACACAGATTTAAAATCTTGTGTCTCACTATAGCATGTGCACTCACAGCTTCATCAATGGTGACTAACTTGGCTAAACCCTGATCATCTTTCACCATTTCACTTTTGAGCAGTCACCTTAAATCTCATAAAATCTCTAGCATTTCAGGGTTTTACTTGAAAAAAATTCAAACTATCATCCTCTTCACTTACACTTTTTTTTTGCTTTTTCTCAAATTTAAACTTTAAAAGCTTCCTCAGATTTTCAGGGGGTATTTTATCTTTTTTCTTTCGACTTTCAAAAAAAACACAGCAATTATTTATATGCATCTGCCAAGTTCTTCCGGTAATTTGCATCTGTGTTCAACTATAAATAATTTAAACCTTTATGCCAGTGCATCATCTCTGATTCACCAAAACATGCATATTTACCAACACCTTCAAACTTCTCTTCCATTCCTTTGCTGGAGGCTGCTGCCAAACACATTTTAAAAAATACATTGAACTGAACTTTTGAGCAAATGTGAGGTTCATGTTCAGAGCCAAAAAACAGCTGGGTTTTCAGTAGACCTTTTTTGGGAACTGAAAAGACTATTAACACAAATTACATTTTTAAAGTAAGACACAAACACTCATCTATAGCTGGGAAAAAAAGCAATCCAACGTTTCATTGCATTCTAGCTATGAAGAAAATAAAGAAAATAAAAGCTTGGCTCAAACTTGAGTACACCTGAAACAGGACATAAAACTGCAGCTTCTCATTCTTGAAAAATACATCCCAAAACAACACTTTTTCAGAGAGTCACAGAATCACATATTACTTTATGTTGGAAGAAACCTTAAAGATCATCTAGTTCCAACTCTTTTCCTGTCTAGCCGTCAGAATCTGGGTTGCGTTGCTTCCTGGCATCTCTGGGGTTTTTTTCCAAAGGTCTTGCTTTTCTTATCCTTCACCCACTTTCTTCCACTTTGACTCCTCCTGTCTCTCAGAGCACATTTCCCACATTGTGACTTCATCACACTCTTATTTTTATGGCTTCAACTGCCAAATCTACCTTTATGGGAGTGGCACACAACTTTTTGTCACATCACTGGAAGATGTGCAAGAGAACTGAACCAGGGAGGATGATAAATCCCAATTCACCCTGGAGCCAGATATAAGGTACAAAGCTCATCTCTGTTCCTCCTCCTCAATTGTTTTGGCTACTTCTTGCCTTGTGAACATGCCTGTGCTGCTCAAACTCTGCTGAGATGAGCAGCCTCCTCTCACATTCAGAAACAAGCTATTTCAGTACTTCTGCAGTACTGTGGCACATGCTAATCCAAACTACTGTCTGTTCCCTCAGGTTCTAAAATTAGGATGTATGTCCAGAACTTGAGCACCCCAGAAACACTAGCAAAACAAAACAAAACAAAACAAAACAAAAACAAAAACAACAACAAAAAAAAACCCACGCCAACCAACCAACCAACACAAGAAACCCAACAAAACTGTGCCAAGCCTACTAACAAATCCCAGCATTTCCCTCATTAAAAACTTACTGTTTGAGCCAACTGTATACCAAAGACCTTGTATAACATAAGAAAGCAGAGAGGTGATTACCAGCTTTATGATCAGCATAACTGAGAAGATGACTGGTACAGAAATCAAAGACAGGTTGACAGATTGTTTCTTCACAGTGAAAGCAAAGTCACTGGAAAAGCACTCCTTTATTAGAGACTCCTTCAGTGGGGAGAGGAGCCCCCTGATCATTCTTTCATGATTGCAAGAAGAGTGAACACAGTATTTAATACAAGGAAGTACACAGTAAGTACATGAAGATTTCGAGCTGTAGTTAAAATAACTTCCACTCTTGAACCAAAGCGTCTTTCTTTAACTGTGTAGTGACTCATGGAGATGACACTGGGAAAGCCTTCTTACTGCTTGCAGAAGAAGGGGGAAGATGGACCTACACTTCCACTTTAGGTTCTGTTTTACCAAACCAAGGCTGTCAAAACATGTCCCATCAAAAGATATCAGTCAGCTTTATCTCCCACAGCCTCAGGAAATGGTTTAGGAACACTGCTTCACCACTGTATCAGATCACATATGTTATGGTCACACATTTCAAACTCCGTGCTTGGAAATAAGGGATGTAGTTCCCAAGAAACAAAAATATTTCCATCTCATGGACAAACTATTATTATTATTACTATGTATTATTTTTTAAAGTCTCTACTAGGATAACATCAAGTAGTGATTAAACACTAAGAACTCCCACTCTGTGACAGAGTCAAAGTCTAGATCCACTCAACTCACAAAACTGCAAATCTGGCTACTTATAGCTCAAATGCACACTTTGTTATCACATGTCTTAGCTATTATATTTAACAAGAAACCAAGTCACGAATTATGACGAAAAACCTTAACACCTGCTATTTTGAAGAAGCACTGAAAATCTCCCTCTCTCAAAGAAAAAAAAAAGGTGAAGCTTGTTAACTGGCATTTCAGTGCGTTACACAGTAAATTTTAGAGTGTTTTGTCAGTACTGTTGCAGAATGCATGTACTGGTCTTTGTAACTATTTGCTCACAACTTTTAATAAACTCACAGAATGTTCACAGTTCACCCACAGAATGAAGTGCTGGTCGCTGGCTGCACAAATACCAGATTTTGACATCTCCTTAAAAACATTTTTTTCATTTTACCTGAATTTGTCTCCTCAGCAGAAATCCAGTTTCCTTCCTGTGCTAATTCTTTTAAGAGTCTCCTACGCATTTGTCTCTTTTCCCTCAGCACATTTTTGAAATTGTTGATGCATTTGTTCAGGTAGATGGTCTCTGCACACACTTTGTCAAGGCTCATGGGCCTGCACTCCTTTGCTGGCTCAGGTGGATGGTTCCCATCTTCTTCAAGCTCCCCAGGAGGTAACTGCTGCCCAGTAGGGATTTCAGAGTCAGATGACGGCATCACACTGGAAACAGGATGCTCGTGTGAAACAGAGGAAAGACTGCAAGGAGCAAATTGCATCTGAGCAGATGCTTCACTATTGACATTTGTGTTTGCCTGGCTCTCGGAGGACTGACTAGGAGGAGTTTCTGCAAAGTAGTCAGAGCTGCCACCCATACCTGAACTGGTCAGCATAAGCGTGTTGTCATCATCCATCTGTAAGCCACTATCATTTTCCAAAAGGATCTCAGAATCACTTGTCTCCAGTTTATGGAACACCACCTGCAGAGCAGACCTGAAGTGGTGAATAGCTTTCCCAAGCTTATTAGTGTAAAACTTCATGTCTACAAGATCAATGTTGTCCCGGGAGTGGTCAAGGAAATACTGGGAATTTTCCAGGACATCCCTAAAGACCTGATCAGCTGGGTCTTGATCATTCAGGTCCATTTGGATCATATCTTTCAAGCTGTCACTACTGTCAGCCATTTCATCTGTTGTATGATCATAGCTAATGGTTGTCACCCCACTAGAAACATCTTCTCTTTGAACATCACCTTTCTCCGCACTGGTAAATTTGCAAGAATTATCATAGTCTGTTTCAATTTCTTCTGTGGTTATCCCCTCATCTTTTTCTAGAAGAGAAGAAGAATTCTCAGTGACGCTTCTAGTGTCAAGCCTCTGCTCACTACCATTACTTGAAGCACACATCTGGCTTGCATGGCCTGAAGAGTCAGATGAGCAGCAGTGACTTCCATCACCTGATTTAGGTGAATTGATTGCCTCTGGAGGTTCAGCAAGGGCCTGGCAAATGTCCCTGTCATCTGAAGGCTGCTCACTGCAGCTTATTGTTTGTGCTTCCTTTCCACTTTCAGGTATATAGGTGTCTTTCTTGGTCACGGCTGACTTCTGCACAGAATCAAGTCTCTCCCCTGCACACTGTGCTTTCCTATTTGTGCTTTTATACTTAACCTGGCATGAGTCTGTCTGAAGGTGCCCAATTGCATCAGTTCTCTGAGCTCCATCAGGATTTATCGAGTTCTGATTATTTTTCTTGAAGCCAGACTGCGAAGAGACTGAATCTGTTTTCTGGCCCCTCTGGCCATTCTGCCGCTTTTGCTCCTCACTGGTAGCAACTCGGACCCCTGAGTTCTGCAGAAGGATAGACTTCTGTAAAATAAAGTCTCTCTGTTCACAACTCACGAGTTTCACAACTGCTGGTCTTGGCAATAATGGCTTGCCAGTACCAATATCTGACCTATAAGCATCTTTTATATACTTACTGCACTGAATACCATTGAAACAGTGATATTCAGACAAAAGGCTGCAGATCAGCTCTACTGTGTTTTCACCATCTTTCTCTGGGATGCCATAAAAATACAATACTGGTTCTTCCTTTTGTACCTCCTTTCTTGGCTCTCGAGCATGCATACCCTGGGTTTTGCCACTGGAGCCACTTTGCAGGCCTTCTATCTCACTCAAGACTGTGTCCACACAACTGGAGACTTCATCCACAGAGCCTTTTATCAAGGTGAGGTGCTGACGGAGCTCTGCGATCTCTGTCTGGATTCGACTTATTCCCTGTAGCTCTTTAACAATGTAATCAACCACATCAGCAGACCGGTCTCTCGACTGCCTTCTTCGACTCTTGTATGCAATGGTCTTTTCCTGAGGAAAGCACGTTTGCCTTTCAGCTGCATCCCTCCAGCTCATGGTAATGCTCAAGGAAGAAAGGTCCTGCCCCTCAGACACTCTACCCTTTACTTCAGAGGAGGTCTGAGTGACACCATCAGAAGAACTCCCCTGCAAGTCCTTCTTGTTCTGCTGAACTGAACACGGTATTTTCACATAGCCACCCCAGTTCAGTTCCACCTCACCAACACACACTTCACTCATTCCCTTGGAGTCATGTCCTCCATCCTGATGAAAGTCTCCTCCAGCCATGGAAAATTCAGTGCTTGGAGAGCTCCTCTTGATTCCACAAACAAACATGTCTGATTCAATCTCCACCGGGGAGAGCTGGCAGCGATGTGCATGGTTTGAATTATCATCTACCGGGCCTTGGAGAAGCCTCTTCATTTTGTCCCGCAGAAACAAATGGAGCTTTTGCTTCCGGAATTGCCTCCTGCCCTGCAGTTTTACAACAGGCTTCCTGTGCAGAAGTGAAATTTCATTTTCTTGCTTTTTCAATCTACTTCTAGCAAACATCATCAGCTGCACCTGTGTTTCTCATAGTGCTACAAGCTGCACAAGCACACATCAATCACTTCCCAATGCACAACTTGCATCCAGATTTTATTCTGTCATGAGGCAGCTACCAAAAGAGGGGAAAAAAACATTACAGTTTGGTTCAAATAGAAATATCCAACGTAACTTAAGCAGAAGAATAATAAAACCCCAAAAACTTAAAACCAGCATACACATAAAATCAGACAGAGGACGTGCTATTTAAAGTGCACAGACATTGTCTTGGTTTTGGCCACCTCCCCAAATCAGGTTCTTCTTGGAATAAGTGCTCCTCACTCCCTCTTCAATTCAAGAGAGTGAAAAAAAGGATCACATTCAAAAAGCAATTCTGTGGTCTTTTTTTGTACCAGGTTTGCAAATTCCTCTCAAGCTTGAGCTTCTGGCAATTGTGCACTGTGTTACTTAATTACCCCCCAGATACAGAATTCTGACATTAGAAATTCTATCCTTCCACATTTCCTCTCTTTCAAGTTCACAATCCTCATCATTTCTTTCTTCAAACCAAAGCAGCAATCTAATTTAACTTGGCGCAGTACCAGCTAGCCCACAGGAATTACACAAAGTGATGTAAAGTGGCAAGAAGACTGGATGACAGATTTTAGGAGTAAAACCTTTCTGCTATTTTAGTATTTTCATCTTAATATTTTGCTACGAAGCAGTAAAAAAAAATCCAAAAAATGAACCAAACAAAAAAACCTCAAAGCTTGCAAGCTCCAAGCTAACCTGAAGTTAAATATGCCACACTCAGCATATGCACAAACAGGCTGAGCTGACAACATGAAGCTTCTGCATGTCACTTCTACTCCAGCTATGGAGATTTTGCAGTTGATTATTTTCCCAGATTTAAATCCTCTCTGTAATGAGCAAAATAAAAACAAAAAATTCCATAATGTTAACTATTTTAAACTTCCACGTGCTTTTACTGCCATACTTAATAAGCAACATACAATCAGTTTTTTCCTCTAGTGAGTAGGGCACGCGAGACCCACACAAGATCTTCCTGGAGGCAAGGTGACTGGAGAACACAAGTGTATTTGATGATTCAGTTTGAACTTGCTGCCTGAAGTACTTATTCTTTCTCACATTCTTTTTTTATTTAAGACCTATGGTAAATGTCTTTCATTTTTATTGTTTCACTTCGTGGGTAGGAAGGGAGATAGTGTTATTTTGATCTGGAGGAAGCAGCATTGTAAATACCAATCTCCATAATAAGAGCTTAATTAATATGCTATAAAAGAGGTTGCATCTGTGCTTTAGGTTTAAGTCCCATCATCAAGCATTTCCACTGAATTCCCATACCAAATGCAATACCTTTCCTTTTTTAGGCTAAACAAATTCACTGAGATTGACTGTCAGCTTATTTTCTAGAATTTTCAGGCCATTGGTCCAGAAAAATCAGTTGGGATTTTGGGGCTTTTTTTTCATCTATTTCCTCATATAACAGGGCTGACATAAGGAATATTTTCTCAGACTCTCTTCCTCCACCACTTACACAGTTCAGCCACTTTCACTTGAGTGGGTAACTGATGCTTAACATCAAAAAATCACTTCTGTACCCGTTGTAAGAAGTGAACCCTTGGAGAGCAAGCAATTGGATTCAATGGCAGCCAAGAGAAAGAGCTCCATGATTGTGGCTCCCTATACATGTTGCTTGAGGGTAGCACACAGAAATGCTCATTTCAAATATTATCCAGCATATTGAACTCCAAGTGCTAGGAGAAAAGCCTACCTATGCTTGTGCAAGGTTTCCCTCAGAAAGCTCAGTCTTCATCATGTTTCCTTCTGTATGCAGCTTTCAAGGCACCAGAGGGGCATAATGATCACTTTAGTTTAAAAAAAAAAAAAGATAAATTCAAGACAGAGCTCGCTCTCACTTCCTTTGTCTGCTACAATATTCAGAGCAGCAGAAATCACTTTTTCCTGCTGAATACTTATTTGCAAGATTCCAAAGCTGGTAGCTCAGTGCAAATAGTACAATGCTGTCATTTTTACTTATATATAGTAATTGTAGCATATGTATATATGTATGTTGAGGTGTATATGTGTATATTCATATATATATACACACACACACACACACAAGAATATCTACTTCGTGGCAGATTTTCAAAAGCACATCTTTGATTCCATCAAATATCAGCGGTACCTTTCCATCTTTCCTCAGGGAGGACAGAAACTGTTTCCTCCAAAGCTGGGAAGAAGGCCAGAGCAGAACACGTGGACAGCAGCTCTGGCTCAGAAGGAAGCTTCCTACCTCTCTCTACAGTGGGTGGAAATGACAGGAAATCACTGTTTGCCACCAAAGATCAAATCATTGCCCACTGAGTAGAATGCCAAGAACCAAGTAAGAGAATCGCCTTCTTTGTCCCTCTCCCACAGGCTTCCTCCCTCCATTCCCCACCCCAAGCCCACGCTCAGACCTGAAGCTCTGAGCATTCAGTCATTCTGTGGGCTGGTCCCAAAGTGTCTCTGCACCTCCTGCCACATTCCTTCTTCCTCCTCTCCACCCAGGGCTGTGTGCAATCTCCTGTCCCCTTCCACACTCCAGACCAGGCACTCTGCAACTTGTCTCCTATAAAGATCGCTTATTTCTCTCATGTTTTCTGTGATAGAGCCATGCTTTTTTATAGCACAGACATGTGAAGTGACAACAAAAGTTAATGCAGGTTCACCTAGGAAAAAAAATCCAAAACGTAATCTAGATGCAAATCCTTGCTGAAATCCTTTTCTCTTCCAGAATGAATCCAGGAATCACATTAACACATAACAAGGCATCAAGTCTTTAAGGAAATAATATTTGGATCCTGGTGTCCTGCCAGATGCTGCAAGCCTTCACTGACTACACAAGGTTTGTTCTAACTGCCTTGTTAGCAAGCATTTCCTTCCAGGAGAACTCCATGCCCAGTTCAGTACAGCTGTCTCTGGATGTGCAGGAGAGCAGAATGCACAGGAATCACCATTTCTATGTTCCCCAACTTCTCAAAACAGAGCCAGGCTCAAGCTCAACATGAGGAATACATTGCTGCTTTACTTGGGGATGTTTGAGTTATTTTGCCATTCCCATGAAGACAAAGCTGACATACTAGTATTTTAGAGAGGGGACACAGGTGAACTACCACAAACACTGCACAGTTCACTACCTTGTCACTGGACACACTTCTGAAATAGCCTTGTAATACATAAACGACAGATATTTTTCCTCCTGACATACAGATTTGCCATGACAACAGGAGTAAAAGGCATGTCATGCCAGCATCCATGAATGAGAAAAAAAGAACATGAGAAATCCTGTGAAGGAATAAAATGCAATTATGTTACCTCTGCTCATCAGCTGGGAATCAGTCATGTTTTATGCTGACAGCATAAAACAGAGAGCCAGGCTCTCACCAGGGAGAGGGGAGGTGACTGCAAGTAAGTAAGCATCAGTTTTGTGAGACACTGGACCAGCATAGTTCAAAACAAAGGCAGCATTGTGTGCCTTCAGCACTGCCCTACACTGCAGTGGGCTGGCTGCAGTCTGGTGGAAGAAAAGAAGGTGAGAGCACAAAAACCTGCTAAAATGAGGCATGTTTATCTTATAGAATCATAGAATTTTTTAGGCTGGAAAAGATCTTTAAGATCATCAAATCCAACAACTTATCCAGCATTGCTAGGGACACCACTAAAGTCCAGGGATAGCGACTCCACCACTCCCATGGATGGCTCGCCCCAATCTCTGACACACTTTGTTAATGGCTTTCTGGTTTTCATCACACAAAAGTTCATATTGCGACATGTTTAGCTCACAACGTCATGTGAGGAGGTGCTGGTAACCCAGAGTAGATGTGATGTTCAAGGAACCCAGCAAAGAGATATAAAAAAAATTAACTATAATCAGAAAAATATTTCACAGCAGCCTCTCTGGCTATTGACTCATGCTACTGAGTGAAATCTTTTTGATTAGATTATATTTGCAGTATCATCCACACAAAGTGGTATTGCATTATCTGTACTAGCAATTACACTAGGAAAAGCAATAATAAATAAAATGCCTGATAAATGGTCTTGCTACTTTATAAAGTGCCATTTAAACATGAAGAATATGAATAACTAAAATGCAGGACATTGTGGGGGAAAAGATTTTGGCATTTAAAAGAGAAAGAAATCATGGCTAAGGCTGCCATAGCAACATCGCCCCAGCACTCAGCATGCTGAAACATTGACTCTTCCTGAGAACATTATAGCATTTTAAAACACAATAATTGCTGAAAGAATCCTAGCAAGGCTTGACAGACATATGAAGGGTTATAATCAGTTTTGCTGTTTGACATCTAGAGATGATCCTGCCATTTTCTAATTAATACCGTGAGATTTAATTTTGGGTTGGATCATACCTGAACATGGCATTATTGCTTTGCTGCTGAGAATGTGTCTTTCTTCAAACCTTCTGATAATGAACAAAAATTCTAACTTTTGAGTCCTAGCATGGATGGTCAGAACAACAAGGTACTGAGCTGAGCAATCCTGGGCAAAAAGCAGCACAGCTGGAGAACAAAACATACTGCTGAGAAGCACCAGCTCAGGACATTTAGGCTGAAAGTAAGGTGCAGAAGAGACACATGGAACTCCATAGAGGATTGAAGAGGAAATGCATTCATGCCAGTGTAAGGGCAGTAGTGACAAAAGGATGACAATAATTTTACATAAAACAGTGAGGAGAACTATTACTCAGTCTCTTGGTAATCCTTTCACAGTCCCTCTGCTGCCAAGCTTCAACCCTTCTTGTTCAGGAATTAATGCACTAGCTGCAAAACCGCATCCCAGCCCTATTTGTAGAACTTTCTTAAGTTTATAAACACTTCCAATATATTTTACAGGTTATACCTGTACTGTTTCAATACAGCTAAGCCAAAACTATGATAAAATACTTTAATGCAGATATCAATGACAGCCAGCCTTCACACCTGATATATTACAGAAAAAATACTTAAAACCTTTCTGGAACACCTTGATAGTGACAAAAGGTCAAGTGAGGTCAATCAGCCAGCCTCAGGGTGGAAAACTGATCCAGGGAACACTGCATATAACACAGTTCTGCACCTCCCACATCACAGTTATTTCTCACCTTTTACATAAGGCCAGATGACCAAGGGAAAAAAAACCCACATTTGAATAATATTTTGCCATACCAGCAAGTTATCAGGGTAGCTATTAAGTAAAGAAACAATGAAAATCACAAACTATGAGGGTAAGACACTCACTGAAGTGCTGTGGGATCATGGCATTCACCCATGTAAAAACTTCCTGTTGCAAAACAGCATAAAGTTAAACTAATGCAATGGAAGAGTATCACTGTGTAGTAGACAGAGGAGATAACACTTCCTGCCTTAACTCCTTAATACCCTCTACTTCTACTACCCTCTTCGGGGACACCCTAGAAGTTACGTGTGTCTCAGCTCTCTGTAAAATGGGGACTAATGTCTGTCATCCAGACAGCATCCCTTCTGTGAGCACAGATGGAGAGGGACTGAGACACCCAGGCTTGAAGTACAGCTGCCTTGAGAACCCCTGCAGGGCATCTTAGCACCAGGCAGCCCTTCCATTCTTCAGTGCCTCAACGTGCTCCTTCCCTCTGCATCCTCCTATCCCAGCTTTTCCTGCAGGCTGGAGGCAGCAGTGCCTGGCACAGCGATGCACTGCCTGCAGTAACAAATGAGGTCTGTCACCACCTGGCAGCCAGGAAAAGGCAGCATCCAGAGACAGAAATAGGGGTTGTCCCCGGGCATAGAGGGGGAGGCACAGGCTGCAAGCTGCCGACCCTGTCAATGCAAAGGCTCATGCCTGGTAAGCAGCAAGCTAACTATGAGGTGCCTACCTAGTTCTGAGACAACCCTGTGCTGAGGAAAAGGCAAAAGGGATAACTGACTACTGAAAATAGACATCACAGCTGCTTCTTCCTATCTTATGTAAAAGTTACTTCACTCCTTTCCAGCAAATATAAAACCTGAGCAGCAGCTATTGGCAGTTTAAGAGCAAATGGGGAAATAATTAAGTTCAGCAGTACCCCGAACTGAGTATTTACAAAGCATGGGGGGTTTGTACACAGCTGAATCAATCAGTAGATGGCTCACCCATGACAACATAAAGCATTAATTGTTCCTTAAAGCAGATTTATCCCAAATCAGGATCCTAAGAACAAAGCATTATATCGAACACATGGACCAGGATCAAGGAGAAGCTTCTTCTTTAAAGGAAACAGCTCCACGAACTGTAACAAAATTATCAGGGCATGGTGACAAGTTGGCTGGCCATGGGATGAAAACTCTAGAAATCTCAGCCACACTTTGGGGAAAAGTTTCTGATTATTCAGCTTATTAACCAGAAAGAAAACAGACAACACTGGTATGGTATAAACACAGTACCCCTGGCTTAAATAAGGTTTGCATGCACTGTTATGAAAATTCTGAATGATGGTAAGAGCTCTGCTTAGACTAACAGGAACAGAAACGTGCTGTGCCTCTCCTCTACTTGCCATCCAAGTTACAGCCCAGTGCTGAACTACTGCTGGACTAATAGTGTGAACTCTCCAAGGCTTGCATTTCTGACAAGAACCACCATGTACTACTCCTCAGTAAGCATTTTCTGAAAACTCTGATGACTCACGGACGTTATTTGGAGCTGGTTTTCAGGTGCCAGTGCCTCAGCTCACAGGAACATTCAGGCAGGGAAGGGACAGGTAGCACTCACCAGTACAAGGTGATGAATTAGGAGAGCCAACTTCTGTTATCAGGGCAGAGAGAGCACAGCCCTGCTACAGACTGGTTTTACACAACCTTGCTCACTGATTCTGACTTGTTCTGCACTCCCTTAGGACAGACACTTGACAGTGTTCAGCCAGGTTGGGTGAAGGTACCATATGCAGCAAATGGAATAAATAGGGTTTTACAGCTCATGATATTAAAACATAGCACGTGGCAACTAAAATCCTCCTGGGCTAAAACTGCAGCTTTACTTCCATAAGCTCTCTCCTTTTCATCTCAGGGACTGAGGACCTTAGCATTCTGCATTAAGTCCTTAGATTTATCCCCAGAAGGCTTGCTCCATTAGTAAAAGAAACCTGCCTATATAAATGAAATGAAAACTGAAAAGATATCTGAAAACAGTCACACCATCTGCTCTGATTCACGAGCTTGTACAGCATCCTCATCGCTCCTGCATGCCAGTCATTCCATCTAATCAACTCACAAGCTTCTCAGCACAAGAAATCAGGCCAATGGCAAATATTCTGTGTTAAAAAAGCCCTCTTTCTTAAGTGACATTTAAGGAAGAATCAAACTAGTAATTTAATTACTTCAAGTTATTTGCTTCTCAGAATGATCAAATTTAAATTATCCCCAAGCTCCTTTCCCTTTAACTCTTCTTCCCATAGTGATTTTGATGTCAAATTCCAGCTGAGATACAAACCCTCCTAACAGAGAAGTATGAGAAGTAAACAGACACAACCTCAATTATACCAGTCATAAGAAATCTACAATTAGTGTCTAATGGGTGAAAACAAAAACTAAGAAATAGAGCAGACAAATGAACATACTAAGTGTAAATTGTTTTCACAAAGCACATTTTAAAATCCAGTCAGCTTCCAATGGAGCTATTGTATTGCTAAAGTAAACACACACACATACGCACACAGAGAACCCACTCTAAAAATAAAGAGCAATTCTCCTTGGTTGCTGCCTACTTGCAGTTTATACCCAGGCACTTAATTTGTTCTAATCTTTCACTTACCTTGCCGCTTCAAAATAAAACAAAAGGTTAAAATGTAAAGGAAATCTATAGAATTAATAGAAAACTACAGAATACAACAGCTTGTTCTCTTAGAAAATACAAGTCCTGAAGGATTCCTAATGTTGTTAAAGGTTCACCAGATAATGAACTTTCACTATGGAGATTATCAACATATTGTTGGTGTCCCATCTGAGGTATCAGGGAAAGCAATGTTAAAGGCACCGAGAGTTTCCCATTTCACAGCAGCACTAGGATGAGAAATCACGTAAAGTTGAAGGCATGTTGAAGGGAATAAAAAAATGCAATCAGCTACTAAAAATCCAAAAAGCAAAAACCAGCAGAAGCTAATGATTGCAAAAGCTAAAAATGCAGAAATCCTTTTGGTTTCCAGGAGCATCCCTCAACAGAAATTCTTTAGTTCCCCACCACAGTGCATCTTTTCCCTTTCTCAAGCTGTACCAAGTACAGTTAAAAACTTCATGCTTCTCTTCAGATGTGACTCAACAGAAAATATTGTACTTCAGAGGCAGAGAGAAAGCTGTGCAGCTACTTTACTCCTCCTCGTCAGCTGCCTACTGCCTAGCTCCTCACACACGCAGC
Source organism: Turdus rufiventris (assembly GCA_013186435.1). Classification (NCBI taxonomy): domain Eukaryota; kingdom Metazoa; phylum Chordata; class Aves; order Passeriformes; family Turdidae; genus Turdus; species Turdus rufiventris. Next base: position 1,314,089 of record PYHW01010247.1, on the reverse strand, counting down.
CTCCCCGCTTCACTCCTCGCCTCAAAATGATTCTCCACTTTATTATCCATTCAGAAGGAAATACGAACTGATGGAGCCAATCTGACTAAAGAAAAAACGCACTCCTTTGGCATTACGAGAGCAGGCAGTGCAGCGCAGCGAGTGGATCTCTGCTGGAAAAGCACTCGGCATCCTGCGGGACTGTGGAGAAGGGGGGCTGGGGGGAAAAACCCAGGACCCAACATAATTAACCAGCTCCAAGAAGATTTTTTGCCCAGCTCTGAGACGGAGGTTTATTTTTATCACTCCTGTTCACCCCACAACTAACCCACAAGATTCAGCTATGCCCTTGCTGAAATGAATCCAGTTTCCAAGGAAGACTAGTACAAGCTCTGCTACAAGTGTGGGGGATTGAACACCCGTTGATCTCTCGTTTCCCAAAAATAAAAGTCACATTGTTACATAAAAGAATGACTGCAGAAGTGTTGTGCACAGAATCAGATCCACTCACGTTGTACTGACACTTCTCTCCTGGGAGTGAGCAGCAGCAGGCACTCATCCTGCAAGAAGTGCCTGAATTAAAGGCACCAATTATCTGTCCCACAACCTGCTCTAGAGGTATACAACTAACTGCCAGTAAGAAAACATCGCTGGCCAGTTGATCCATGTCCACATTCCCCACAGCAGAAACGCTCCCCTCATGCTGTCCCCCCTCTTCGTGCACCCAGCACAAACACCCACCTCCTTCCCGGATACTGTTTCTCTGCCTCTAGCATCAAAGGCACTGTGTGAGTGCTGGTGTTGCTCAAGAACAACTCACTGCATCTTTCAAAACAGTGTTTTTTCACAGTGTGGGGTGGGATTTTGAAGAGGCCTATATGACTTAGCTGTGGAAATGCCACTATCCTCCCATCTGTTCAAACACCTCCTACCTCCTCGTGAGCCAGTCTTGTTGTCAATGACACTTCCCCTTCAATATCTTACCTACACCAATATCAACTTTAATTCACCACTTCTACAGGCATCACTGTGGTCCCCATCCTGCTCTCACCACAGTGGATATTCTCCTGGCACCTTCAACCCTCTGCTCCCAGAGTGCCATCCCAGCAGCCTGCTGTAGTGCCAGCTGGTAACAGCCAGGCTGGTGTCCCAGTTCGTTTGTTTTGGGTAACAAGTTTCACATACAGTTTCACTTTATCTCAACAGCACCACTGGTGAACTGCATCCCTGTTCTTTCCAAATGCAGCCACAGCACTGCCCCTTTCAGCTAGGCACAGAAATCATGCCACCAGCCTCCTTCCAGGTCTTCTGTAAGGCTGATGTTCTTGTGGTCACTCAAATCCTCCATTCTCCAGAACACCCTCTCATTTTTGCTCTTTCCTTTGTTGCAGGGCAAGGAGTATAGGTCAGATTTTGAGAAGTGATTTAGCTCTGAAAGATTTTAAGAGTCTGACCCTGAGTATCTCATTATATGTTTGCATTCTGCCAGGAAGGCAGAGTTCCTGCCCAACTGAGAGCACTGAGTCTGACTGCAATAGGAAAGATTCTACTAAACACAGCAATTATAGCCCTTGAGTTCAGAGTCAAAACTCTGCATCAAATTCATCCACATAGGGATGAAGACTGCCCAGCTGAGAAAATAAAATGCAATCCAGGATTTGAACAGCACTTAGAATCTTCAAAGCTCTGCCTATGAGTAAGATGAGAAACATCTTGAGAGAGGTCTCTTACACAGCAATAGCTGAAAAAGAAAATAGTAGGTATCCATCAGACACTTCTTTATTTACATTAACACTCTACAGCACCTGAAGTAATCCACTAGACAGCATCATAGGCTTTCAAATGCTTCACTCTTTCCAAAGACCCCACTACAAGTGGAACCAAGTCTTCTTGACATCACTGCCTCTGTCCCTCCCATCTTTTCCTTCCTTGGTCTTTGCCCATCCCTGCAGCCATCAACAATAGATAGTAAGATATATCAAAGTCAAAAAATGTACTGGAGTCAAACACAATGCTCCAGCCACAGTGCCTGAGATGCAAAGAGCCCATTCAAATTTCCAAACTGCCACATAAAATCCCAATATTCCTATGGCTGTCTTACAGGAACAGGAGAGAAAAACACATGGAAAAAGTGAGCAAGTCTCATTAGACAGAGCCAGGGGATATTAATAAAGGAGGTCATGAGGAATGAAGTGCTGAAATGACTGAAATGTCACTGCCCTTACCACAGCTCACAATGTGGCTAAGAAAGATAAAAAAACAGGTGCCCTCAGAAGAAAGGAAGATGACACTTTTCAGATATTTAAAACCCCTTACCTAATGCACAGGATATTGAGACAGACTCTGTTTTTCAGAGATTTTTTTTTCTGAAATAATGAAGATAATTTCATGAGTAAAATAAGCATGACTTGCACATAAAAAATTCTGTGAGAAAGTGTATGCTTTACCTTAAGGCTCAGTGCACCGAGTTATTTGCTTTCTACTAGAGAAATAAACTTCCACTTAAAAATTTAAATACTTCTTACTGCAATTTTTTAATTCACCAACAGATTTTAATTTTAGGTTGAGCCAGCAGGGAATTATTAAAACTGATAAAGCCTGGCTTAGCTATATAGGCCAAATGCTTTGATGTCTGCGAGGTGTATGTTACCCTTTCTTCTTTTTTAATCCTCATTATCTATTTCATTCCAACTTTCTGTAAAGTACTGAATTACTGATAAAATTGTAAAAAGTAAGCAATTCCTTCATGAGCACGAGTGGATTAACCAAAGGAAAATGAGCACTCCTCAAGCACAGGCCCTGCTCCTCCCTCTCACACACTTACACCCCTTCTCCCTGCAGGAAGACAAGCAAGAACATTTCTACTTGGTCTGGGACAAGTAGAAAAATTAGTGGCTATGGAAATTAGAGGATAAAAATGTTACACAGAGATGAAACAAAGAAACAAGGTGGGGGGAAATCAAGAGAAAAAAGTCAAAGGAGAAAGGCTTGTCTAGAACTGCATGGAAAATGCCCAACTCATTCTCAGGTTTAATTCATCTCACAAACGGCATTGGACATCTCTGAGCCAAGAGCTCTCTAAAACAAATTTTTTATTTCACTGGGAAAAATATAAGAACCATCTGTCCCAGGTGACACTGCCTGCTGCATCTCCCTGAAGACAGAGCTCTCAGTAAGGCAGCTTGAGCTCACTAGACCTCACAAGCTCAAATACACACTGTAAAGTTTATCAATTCATTCATCAGAGAAAACATGCTATTTATTATCTTCTTCAAAGCCACAAGAAGATTAAATCAATCAGCAGCCTAAAGATGAAGTGTTAATGAAAAAGCAGTGACCTCCTGCTGTTTGGCAGCTGTCCGCAATGAATACCAGCTCTGAGGAGCTTGCAGCACACAACCCAAGCAGTGCTGCTCTGACATGAGACTGTGTATTCCCAGGCATTTTAAACTGCCCTGTCAATGATGCTGCTGTCCTTAAAGTAGCTCAAGAAAACATTCATGAAACATACACTTAAGATGTTGCTGTCAGATGAAAGAACAAACTTAAGTGACATTCAAAGCACTAATGGCTTTTTTTGCCCTCTAGGAAAGGCTAAGGGCAACACACAAACCTGGAAGGGAAGAAAGGTACAGGTACCTCCCACAGCACCTTGAGCACCATGGAAACTGATAAGGGCCTGAAATTACATTGGAACACTTTAAAAAATTAAGGAGATCATCTTCCCCAAAGTTTCCAAAGTTCTCACCCTTTGAAAAGTTTATTTCTTATTTCTCATATAAGTTGAATTGTTTTCTTCATAGAAAGACAATGAGAATGGCATTAGCTAAATGGGAAAAAATGCTACAGACTGGAGATATTAGGACTTTTTATGGTCCAAAGACAGGCAATCTCAGTTCATTTGTTGTGAATGGATGAGACCAAAACACTGACTGACTCATCTCTATAGGAAAGTTGTTTACTCCATATGTTAACATCATCCAGCTGTAAGGACATCTGCTGAACTCCAAGACATCAACATATCTGAATAAACAGAAGGAAAAACTTTCACAAGAATGTCATAAGATTCAAAGAGTAGAATTTTTATGAGGTTAATAAAAAAATTAATTAACATACCACTAATATTTTTTTAAGAGACACAAACTTTACACCTTCACAGATTAAGCCAATCTTTGTCAGACAGAGAGTAATCAGCGACCTTCGAGCTGCCTGCAATTCATTCTCCCATCTCTGTCCCACCCTTCCATGACCACACTAGTCAAAAGACTCCTCTAGAGGCTGAACAGATCTAGTCTCTTAGGGTGCAAAATCCTTAAGGGACTATTGGTCATAAAATTAAGAACCTTCATATTATTATCCTCTATTTAATACCTTTATAGCCATCATTGTTACTCACAATAGCAAGGCCTTTCCTCAGAGATGTGAGGCAGCCTTTAAATACATGTGCTAAATCTGCTCGTCCCTTTCTTGTCTTGACAAGGATATTTGTACTTTTGATTTTGGAATACAAAAAAACCAAACACTATCAGCTCTGCACACTTCACAGAAGGCTATTTTATTCCTCATTCAGTAGGCTCCAACCACTTTGGGGACAAACAAGCCTTGGCTCCCAGACACCACGCTCTCTTCAGAAGCCGCCACCAAGACGATGCCAGCCCCACATGTCACAGCCCACACCAGCCTTCAAAATCAGGGTGATGAGACTTCAAAAGCAGAACTGTCTCAGGTGACAGGGTATGGGAAGCATGTCGTCTCTCCGTGCCCCAGCACAACAGACATAAAACCTTCTTTAATGTACTGCTGAAAACATCAGGATAACCTCAGAGTTCTCATCCTGGGTTTTGGCTGCCCATCTGAAAACACAGAAGCTGTTCTCTAGCTGAATGGTCATTCTTCTACTTTTAATTATGAAGTACAATTAGAAGATGAACTATGAAAAAATTGATGGTGCCTTCTGCAACTCAGGTGACTTGAAAATTTAAACCAGCTGGATGCCCCCATTCTTGAAACAGCTATTACCAACTATTATGCTGGGTTTTAGACTGGAGCCAGCTTAAATACCTTTAGTCAATAGGCAGCAAGGAAGCATTTACAACAGAGAAAACTCTCCCTCTGCTGCCTCCTCCTTCAAATTACATGTCTCTCTCTCCTAACAGCATCCAAAATGTAGGGACTTGATATCCTACAAAATTGGAAAATTACAATCAATGTGTTAATTGCACATCTAATTAAATAATCAGCATCCCTAAAATGCAAAGGCATCTGGGCACAGACATGTGCTGTGGGTAGAAAAACCTGTAATTATACTCTCAGTTGGAGCTGTAATTGCTTTTTTGATCAAGAAACCTGGGAAGGAAAGGTTACAGATAGTATGAAACGTAGACCTGAAGTAGACATAACAGCTTTCCAACAAGAACTGGTTGAGGCAAGCACAAATGAAGTAAGCTATTCAGCATTTCTATTGTAAATACAGATAAAGAAATAACAGACTTTACTTGCAGCAGTGGAAAGCTATGTTAGACACCTGGAAAAGCTTTTAATCAGCAGTGAGCATAGATTATCAAGGGAAGCTAAAAAAATCTCTATCCCAGAAGGTTTTAACAAGTGGAAGGGCACACATTAAGGGATATTTTTGAAGAAGATAGATGGTCTAGTTAATCTCTTCACATCTCAGTTTTATTGCTCTTTATCCTTCAGAGCCTATCTGAGGTAGGAAATTATGAGGTAACACCTACAGCTGGCTATGAGGTGTGAGGGTACACAGATGATCTGCAGGACAACCCTGCTTCCCACACTAACCACAACAGCTTGGTTCAGACACTGCAGAGCGCATTTTTCCCACCTGAGCTTGACAGTGAGAACATGGAAACTGCCTCTCACAGAACTGTCCATGCATTCTGCAAAGTCAGTCCAACACACAGGAATTTAGCCAAAGGAAGTAAATGTCTTGATTCTACCAGGTAGAATTCTGTATGAACTTCCACAGTCCTTTCTCTGGTTGAATGTAAATCCCTGTCTCAACTAGAAGAGGGTGTCCTGCTCACTGAACAAGAAACTATTTAATATTGTTTCCTTGGTGTTATCCAAGCAGGATGGCATGCTTTATTCATTATATCACAGCCAGACCCTACCATTACTTGCAGTTACATCACCATTACATGCAGTGAGCTAAGGGGCACTCCTCATCATATTACTAAAGTAATTCAAGCTTAATTAGTGTTTTGACAGTATACCTGTGAAGTTAAGAAGTCCCCATTACAACTGAAGAACAAGGGCGGCATCAAGTCAAGAGCTTCTTCTCTGAACACTCATCTCAGCACAACAAACCCCAGATTTCTCAAAGTAATTAAGCTGGGACCATATCAAACACCAAAAAGTTTGGCTTTTCAACTACTTCACTTACTGTTCTGATAACTCATTTCCAGAATCTTAAATCAAATAACCAGAAATCAATTCATAGATCTGAGAGAGAGGAAATCGAAAGATAATTTAAAAGCCACAGTGGCTTGTCCGGCATCATGTAATAACATGGCAGGGAAATCACAACTAGAAATCCTACATAACAATGTCCAGCTACTCTGCTAACAGGTTGTGCCCTCTACCAGCACTTTCCTTCTCATTGCTACATATGCCCCAGCTTTCAAAAAGTAGGGGGAAAACATTTTTTACTATCTTACCTTCACCTTTATGTCTCCCAGCTTAAGCAATACACTTTTCTCTTGATGGGAATAATTTTGTGTATTTATATTCACTCCAGAAGGCAGCAGTTGATTAATGAACCCAAATGCCCTGCAAATACTTGCTGTGAACCCCATATAAGCCTCTGCCAGTCTCTGAGGACACCATTAACACAAACACTGAACAAGAAAAAAAGAACTGCCACATCAGGGATCTGACAAAGCCAACTCCACCAACCACCCCCATATTAATAAACTCAGACACGCTTTTCACACCTTCAGTAAAGGCACTTGACAGGCTCACATTGGGCCTGAATTAGGGGCTCTGGAAATCCAATCAGCCTGCTCCACTAACTGAGAGGGACAGAGGAAGAAATTTAATGAAAATGAAAGA
>PYHW01010247.1:1234663-1303714 GCA_013186435.1 Turdus rufiventris | reverse complement strand
CCCCAGCCATGGCACTCACAGCCCAGAGAGCCAAACGTGTCCTGGGCTGCATCCAGAGCCCCGTGGGCAGCAGGGCAGGGAGGGGATTGTGCCCCTCTGCTCTGCTCTGCTGAGACCCACCTGGAGCACTGCACCCAGAGCTAGGGTGCCAGCTCAGGAGGGACAGGGACCTGCTGGAGTGAGCCCAGAGGAGAGACACAAAGATGATCAGAGGGATGGAGCATGGCTTAAAGAGCTGGCATTGCACAGCCTGGAAAAGAGAAAGTTCCAGGTTGATCTGATTGTTGCCCCAGAAGTACCTCCAGAAGGGAGCCCACAAGGAAGATAAAGAAGGACTATTCATAGTGACAAGACAAAGAAAAATGGTTTCAAACTGAAAGAGATTAGATATTGGAAAGAAATTCTTTACTGTGAGGGTGGTGAGGCACTGGCACAGGCTGCCCAAAGAAGCTGTGGATGCCCCATCCTTAGCAGTATTCAAGGACAGGTTGGGTGGGGCTTTCAGCAACCTGATCTAGTAGAAGGTGTCCCTGGCCATGGCAGGGGGCTTGGAATCAGATCATCTTTAATGCAAGCCATGTTATGATTCTATTATTTGATTTTACATACTATGTAGCACCATGCAGAACTGGAGTACTGAGTCTTCAGGCATTGTATTATGCAATATTAACAGCTTTTTGACTTATGAATACCACTTTTACAATGGGGGGAGGGCAACAAAGCAATCACTTTACTTCAATCTCAATGGTACTGAAAGACTTCAGTTACACAACCTGTACATGACTCCAAAAATTGGCTCAGAATGCAAGGCAAGCCTGCCCTACATCTAAACAAGTTGTGTAACAACACAGCTTGGAAAACAAGAAACAACTGAGAGAAAAGCAATACTAAAAGAAAAAATCGTAAAGTCCTAGCCCCTATCTTCTGACCTTCTGGCTTTTCCTACGAAGTTATGTTATTATTCAATGCATTTGCTAACATTGCACAAATAGTTATTTCTTCATTTATGATGCTCTCAGCCAGTGCTGGTTAACTCATCTTTTCTTCAACTCTTGTGCTTTGTAAGCTGAAGCCCATTGCTATCTCTCTGGTGCAGCATTTCTTGTACAGATTGCTTCAGTAATACACAGAACTGGGAAATATCCCCTCCTCCCACACAGATCCTTAAAAATAAGAGTGTGAAGTCTGGCTCTCCCAACAGCCAATGCTATTTTTAAGGGCTGCGTATGTGGCAGGTAGGAGTCCCCCCACCCACCGCTCCCATTGCACCCCTATTTTGAGCAGAAGCAACTGGTTTACTCCAGTGTCAGATGAAACCTCACAATTTTTCCTGATAAGCACCACGCATGAATGTTGTGTCAAGGTGATCAGGACACCACAGGTTTCTGTGCCCCATTTCAAATCAGACACAACCTCTATCACCAGAGCACACTGATTATATTCTGTTTGTCATTATATCCCCAAAACAAGGTGCAAATAGGGGAGTTTTGCTTAAGGTGGCAACGGTTGTCTCAGCTCCATTTCTAGTGTTTTTCTATGGCCTTTAGTATATACTACTTAGAGGACTCAGTCCACTCTTCATACAAATCTGGGTTTCATTTTTACTGAAAGCTTCACCACTGCAACAGGTCCTGAGAAAAAACAACCACTTGGTCAAGAAGGTTTTTGGAAGAGTCTTGGTACAAATGTGAGTGCACGTTGGGCAGCATCAAACAAGAGAAAAGAGCCTAGTTTACCCCATTTCAGAGGGATGAGCTACGTGCACACAGACAGCTCCTTCAGCCTGCCACACCCAGGTCACTTCTGGACACAGCCACCACAGAAACTGCTGTGACCTGCTAGTTTATGAGAAATGTTGCCAGAAAAAAAAAAAAAAAGCAGAAATCATGGATACACAGTCTTACCTAGAATCTTGGAGTAGTACAAGACAAAGGTAATCTATCAACATCACCATGCACTGCTGCCGCCCACACCTTGCTCTCTGATCACCAGAGTTACTCTTGCATGGAGAGGAAGAAAGGTGACTAAGATACCTTTCCCTTCAGAAAACACCAACTTGTCACACAAAATTTGCTTTACAGGACCGTAACTAATTCGAACAAGAATATTTCTCTGATCTAAGATGTCCAAACAGCTGAGGGAGTGCAGAGCCGCACCCTGAAGGAGAGTTACATCTTAGCACTAATGCACTTTTCTAAACCACTGCAAACCGAGCTTAAAATCTCAGTGTTACTCAGTACTGAGATCAGGAACAAGAGTCCTATTCCTCCCTTATTCTAGACATACCTACCTTAAAAAAAATCAATAGCTATAATGACACTCTATTTGCAACCAGTGGAGTGATTACGAGCTTAGAGAAGCACAGAGCTCAGCCAAACTGGATTACCTGAACAAAATGTGCAATACTGGCACAGAGAAAGAGATGCATCTGATTGTGGAACACACCATGTTTGTAAACTATATCCCAGGTGTTGCAAAAACACCTTCTCTTTCTTTTTAAGGAAATAAATGGAATAAACTTTGGAAGAAAAGCAAACTAATCTTGGATTCCCATTTAAAGGCTTCAAAACAATTTTGACTTACAGATATGTACAGCTTACAACACGAGTCTAGAGAAGCAAAACACCCTGAATTTGTTTGGGGTTTTTTCTAACCAACAACAAGAAGATATGGAGAAAACTGAAGAGGACTGATACCCAGTGCACCAGGGGATATAGATCATCAACACAAAAGCTGGCTCTCAGCAGAGATGAGCATCAATGTATTGATATGTTCAGAGAAACTTGCAGAAAGTCCTGTTAGCAACTCAGCAGGTTCCAAGCTGCTGTGGTCATCATGGAAAACACTGCACATTGCTTCACAAGAGAGCATTTGTCTTAACTGCTCTACAAGGGGAAAGGCTGCTGATCTTTTCCACTGGAAGTAAGGTTATCAAACAGTTGCTCGAAAATCACAACAGCAGCTAATGAAGGCACACACTATTTTCTGGTGTGTACATACAAATAATTATCACTCTGCTCTAACATTATGTTCACTGTAAAGCACATTTAAAAATTATAGTAGGTCTTAGGGAATCTCAGAAAGGATAAATAAAAATGGCTTCTATCCCAAACAGATGTGAATATGCAGTTATCATATTTAAGACACTTGGAGAAGAAGCTTTGCTTCATTTGAGTATAGCCTGTCAGCTGAACCATTCCTGCAGAGAGGCAACAACAGACACAAGTTGTTCAACACCAGGGAATCGTCCCACACTAAAAGCTGCCTCAGGAAATACACAAAGGACTTTGCAGAGTCTCACAAGACTTGCCAGCTTGCAAACTCAAATGCAACAGAGAGATTATGGCATGGGGAGACAGACTCCACTACTTTTGTATTTGAATGCTTTCTATGTAACTATTGTTGTGCAATCCCTAAAAGACCTAAAAGCTGCATTTGCAGAAAGGATTTGACTACCATAGCCACCTAACACCAGACAGTCTGCAGTACCACTGGCAGCAGTCCTTGAATCATGCCTGACCAACAGGATCTCCACCTGAGGGTAGGAAGGGCAAATTCTTGACACAAGAATGTTCTACAGATCCCCACCAACACTGATCCCTAGGACACTTGATCAGGAATGTTGGTATTTTGGTGGAGGTTAAGATAAGCTCCATAGATCATTAAACAGAAGGAAGAAGGAATAATATTAAGAAGGAAGATATTTAACTGGAGGCATACTTTTTCTGCATGAAGAGAAGTTTCTAGTAACTCTCTGTTAGATTCACAATGCTTCAGTTTGCTTCTTTGCCACTGTGTGGGAGGCTTTGAAAACGCAGAGCTTACTCATCTTCACGGGACTGATAAAGAGACACCTAGGCAACAAAGCTTAGGGAAATAAAATGCCAAAAGTAAATTATTGCATGGACTGCAAAAGCCATGAGATGTGGAAAGGGACAGCTTCCAGTCTTTTGCTGACTGGCTCAAAGCAGTCTGTTCTCCACTCACCAAATGGGCTGATGCACTGGTTTTACTGATCAGAGGGCCTGGGTTCACATATGGGGGTTGATTTCAATCACACAGGACAGAAAGAAAACTTATAATCAAAGTTGCAACCAAAACTGGCAGCAGACCCTGCTGGCCTCTTCACCATGAGTTTAAGTCCAGCAAGGACTCATCAGGGCATCCCACTGTTGCTTATGAAGGGAATAGTGGTGCTTTGCACCAACAGCTTGCTTTCTCAAAATCAAAACAGAGCTTCACACTACAAAATCACCAACACAGCACCACCCCCGCCAAGAGCAGGGCTTTTAAAACTGAGACCCTCATGGTTCTTAAATACTTGCAGGTGCTTGATCAGAGGTGAAGCTACAGAGCATGGGAAAATCAGACTAAGGATATTACTGGGTACCTGTAACACTAAAGGAATACCCTCTTTAGTACCCATTACTGCAGGTGATCATAATATTCCAGAAAACTGTCATGAACTACATTTGCCATCTCAGTATGTGACATGACTATGTATCAGTCAAAAAGAAGAGACTATTTACATTTAACGGGGAAAGACAAAGGTTAAATCAAAATAATTGGTATAAAATGGCATTATTTAAAAAAGGAGAAAACAGTGCTCCTGTTGCTTTGGTTTTGAAACAAAAGCAAGGATTGATGTATTTAATATTCTGACATAAAACAGGAAAATTATGCATAAGACTTTCCCTCCCTCAACAAATTCAATGTAAGTGGAGAAAATCCCATATCCCATACCCTCTTCTAATATTAAATATACTTGAAAGAGTTGGTAAGACAGGTAACTTGATGATTTGACCGAATTTGTGCTCTTCTCTGGTCTGCCAATTCTTCTGTTATACAAAAGTCAGATTCAAATATGTATCATTTTAAAAGTCACACAGCTGTGTCCCTAGCTGGAGGCAATTTCAGTTACTGAAGGCTGCAAGTTGAAGATGTAATAGCTATGTGTTTGTTCTTCTTCTCGAAAAGAAGCTCCCACTGAGGGACTGCAGCAGATGAGCTATCAATTAATCCCTCTTTGTAGTCGAAGTTCTAAGTGTGAAGGTGAGGATTACTGAGTCATTCCTTGCAGGGCTGAAAACCCTAGTTGATTCTGGCATAATTAAGTTTCCTCTTCACAGAAAAAGAGAACAAGAAAAACAGCAGAAGTAAAGAACAAAACGTACGTGCATACTACAACAAAATTTTTAACATGCACAATTACAAATTCCTGTGCCATTTTGTAACTGTCAAGTCCTAATTAAAATACTACATTTCTCTGACTCATGGTCAGAATGTAGGATGCATGTACATTATTCACATGAATATTAATCTTATCCCAGGTAGGAGGCTGAATTGCTCAGGGGATTTATAATCACATCACATACGGAAACTTCTTGGGTGTCTTTTTCTTTTTTGGACTTTTTCTTTTTTCTTTGAAATTTCAGTCAGATCACTAACAATTAAGGGTTGCAAGAATCATTTCAGTATCTGTGTGATACGAGTCCAGCCCCTCAGATCTGTGAGGTGGAGCTCTATGTGTATTCATGAATTGTTACAGCACATGGGGAAAGAGGAACACAGAAATCTGCTGGCAACATATCTTTGAACACTAAGGACAGAACCACCTGCTCTGAATGCCAGAACAAACAAGGAGAGTCCTCTTGAAAGCTCCTAGGTAATGACAGAAGATGGAAAGGTGTAAATACAGTGACCGGAGAAATGAGACATGATCTTTTCTAGCTACCAGGAGTATCACCTGCTTAGACTATCCCCACAGGAATCTTTAAAATCCTGATCCTCATCTGAAAGCCTGTCTTTGTATCACTGACCTTCAAACAAAATCTGTGAACAAGTTGATGACTCAACTTGCACAGAAAGCAACTAGCAGAGATGCTCTTCTAGATTTGAGCATAAGTGAGATGCATATTAAGCATATTTAAGATGCAAATGCATCCGAGGAAACTGTGAGAGTAGTCCTGATACTTTAGAAGGAAAGGAATTAGACAAGGTAGAAAACACTACATGATTCAAGAGTACAAACTAAGAAAAACTCAGAAAGTTGCTGTCTAGAGCTGAAGTGAAAGAGGGATAAAGGACCAGGGAGTTCAGGAAGCTGTTAACAGCTAATGAAACAGCATTAACATCAGAACCTGCCCCAGTGAAGAAACCTCCTGCCCCCTAGGAGGGCTTGAACTCTCTTCCTGAGGAAGTTTTTAAGGGCAAAAATGATTGCAAGAAAAGGAATCAAAAGGCTGAAGCACAAAATTAAACATCTAGCAATGAACACACAATATGACAAAAAAAAGATGGATGCCATTCATAGGAAGACAGAGGTATCATCAGATGGCATTACGAAGGCTGGAAATTTGATGCCTTAACTGCTTCACGTCTTCAGTGAAAGGGAGAAGCACAGTCAGGCAGCTGACAGAATTAATACTGGACTGTAGGAGGCGGTTTAGAGGAAAAAGGCTTAGAAAGTCATTAAAAAAGGCTGCAGTAAAGAAAAAAAATTGGAAAAAAATAACCACCTTACCTGTCTGTTAAGTCAGATAGATCGCTCTGATAAATGTTTATCCTCTAGGTTTATCCAGGTTCTAGGTTGCAACATTGATTATCACTAAGCACTAAGAACTTGAGAAACAGGCAAAAAGAAGTTTTGATAAAGATGAAGTAAGTATTTATGCTTTAAAAATAGTAAGATAAAGCCTTGGATAATTATAAAAGCACTAGCTTGACATACACACACCACAGTTCCCTGAGGAATGAAGACTGCAACAAATAATCAAATTATTTGCAAATCTTCTAGAACATGAAAAGGAGAGAAATAACTGCGAGCAAGGTATCATCAAGCGTAGAACTGTGTCAAATGCATTTAACTTCCTTCTATGACAAGTTAAATTATTCTAAGGGGTAGAAAGAGAATAATAGAAGTTTTATACCATGTGATTTGGATGAAGCTGTTAAAATAGATGCAACTATCCTGGCAAAGAAATTATAATCATGGTAGCCAAATTCAAATAATGTATCAAGCAAGATCCCTCAGGCAACTCTGGCAGCACACAGGCTATCAGCTTTGATACCACAGACTCTTGTCACAGACAACTTGAATGATTTGTTCACGTAAAAGGTAAGGAAGAGACAGACAACAAAGCCCTTACAAAATGAAAAAAACCCAAATTCTATAATAACAAGTGCAAAGCCATATTCAGCTGCAATCCAACACTAAGATAGGCTATGAAATGACAGACAAAACCCTTTTTCAGAAGGAACCTCAGCTCTGGAAAGTGTAAAAGGCTAACTGTGCATCAGTGATAGCCTGCGATAAAAAAAACACCATCACAGCAGGACAGCCAGTGTATCTTGAGATATCAGGATCACAGACAGGAGAACAAAGTCTGGGTTGATCATGAGCACATGAGCAGGCTCTCAGCTGGATTTCTACATTCAACTTTGGACATTGCACTTCAGGGAAAACAAAGAAATGAGTAGGAGAGAGAATAAGAAAAAAAAAAATTAAAAAGCCAGGCTGATGGAAGCATGCCTAAAAATCCTGGCAAGAAAAGACTAAAAGGGTCATCTAGTTAACACAAGAACAGCAAGTGGGACTTTGTCCTGTTTTTGCAGTAGCCCTCTACTGTTCCAATATTCCTCGTCCTAATCATGAGACATAGATTTATATGGAACAACAGAGACCTAGAGCAGACGTAAGGAAAAGTTTTTGGACAGAAAAGGAAACTAAGCCCCAAAGAAGGCTCCTGGAAAATTCCAATTCCTACATTTTTTTGGTTCAAGAGATGGTTCAAGAGAATTTTTTATCAACAGTTGTCAGCAGTGGTCAAGGCAACACAAATAACGACATTTTGCTACCAAAATTAAACTACGGATTAAGTAACAATCATGTCAAAGCATGTCATAGTTCCAGTTCAGCAGAATCACAAAACAATGCTGAACCACCTCATGGATCTTCTACCCTCTCCAGAAAAAGAGAGAGACCCATGGAAAGGTGCTGTTGAATCTCTTGTCCCTTGTTTGTACACTTGCTTTTCATAAGGTACAAAATCAAACTGTTTTGTTTGCATACTCTACAAAACCACAGCAGAAGCTCATTTCTTTTTAAATATTAGTGGTGTTCTTCACATACTGAGAGTTTTGATCCAAATCCTCTGTGTTCAGAAGTGAAGAAATTGTTACATGAAAAAGCATTTACAATCCAGATAAAACAAGAGGAAAATTATTTTGCCTCCCCAGATGCAAAGCAGCAACAACAACAACAAGCAGTTCTCAAAAATTTAGAAAAAATCCATAAGAGAAAGTCCTGATTGTGACAGATACTGCAAAATCTCTTATAAAAACAAAACAAGTCATCTCTAGAAGAAAGTAGTATTTCTAAATAAAATATATTAACTCTGCACTTGTGGTAGCAGGCAAATTCTAGGGAACATGAACACCATATGTTATCTTTCTGTGGGCATATAGATGGATAAAACCAAAAGAATTTTTTTTAAATCCAACTTTTTGGTTCTGAAACACTGTTTTCTAAAACAAGAGTGTTTATACTGTTATAGAAAATGTCACAACCTTTTCCTTTTGACTTCCCAAATCAAGAATATTTATTTTTAAATCTTACTTTCACGAGATGGAAATACCAAGGCTTACTATACACCCACTTCAAATAAGTATATATAAAAATATTTGATGCAAAGTTTCCCAAGAAACATTTTAACACGACAAATAATACAGATAACTCCTACTAAACTAACAAGCTATCCTCAAGTTGCCTTGAGAAAAAGTCTTCATTTCAAACAATTTAGAACAAACCATTTAAGTCCTAGACACCATTATTATTATTATTAATTCAGAGCTAATTTCTCAGCTTCTGATATTCATCTCTAGTTCCATACAATGTTAAAAACATCTGGTAGAATCAGAGAGCTCTAAAACCATCACAACACTCTGCAGTCCTTCACAATACATTTGATAAAATTTTTGTCTGCAAAACATCAAGAGGTGTCTTGCAATGAAGAAGAAGTGAAACCTTGAGCCACAGCAACTCAGAAAAGGACCAAAGCAACACTGTATCCTACCTGTTGAAGCTGCAGTCGGACTTTGCTAATGGCTCTAATCCAATGGGCTCTTGCTGGAGGAAATGGTGGTGGCTCGATGTCACCCTGGTAGCTTGAAAGCAAGAAACAGGAAATCACTACATGGAAGACATTTATCTGTAGCACTGATGATTGAACCACAGAGTGCAATTACAGCTTCAGCTCTGAAGGAACCAACAGGCTCCAGTCAGCACAGCTATTCATGTGTCCTGGGAAGTGAGAGGCTAAAGCAGAGGTTTCCTTAAACTCAGGAGCCACCTTGGAAACTGATGAGCTGAAAGATACAAGCTGCACACAATCCAAACCCAGAAGGAAGATGATGTTTGTGCAAACAAGAGGAAAGCAGTCTGTGACACCAGACCAAGCCAGTGCAACACAATGGTATCCTAATCACAGACACAAAGAGGTGAATAGAAGATTTTATATCCACATGCTTGTTGCGGCTCCCTTCTAGCTACTGCTCCTTCCTACTCCTCCTGCTACAAATTTACAGCCCCCTCTTTAGTGGAAACACTGACAACAGGACTTAGTCTTGAGTTTCCACTGTGCATTGAACCTCTGTCACTCCACAACTTCCTACAGCTTTTCAAGAGAATGTGCAGATCTGTCAGGAATGCTCCACCTCAGTGCCCCACAGTACATCTTGCAACTCCCTGTGATACCTTGGGTTTTGGTTGCATTCCTGCTTTTGAATGTTGCTGAGGTGTAAATTACAGAAGTAAGCACCTTTTCCTCCCTGCAAAGCACCCACCCCACACTGCTGACTGCATAAACCAATCCCATAGATGAGATGAACACACATCCATGCTACAGGTCTAGCTGAGATGCAGCTCTAGGGATCAACACTCAGAGCTCAGTTCCATGCCTGCTCCATGGAGACAGGAGAGCACTGCCTGAGGGTGGAGAGAAAGGGAGCCAGAGAGGCAGGAGCATCCAAGTTAGATGCCTAAATTAGCCTGAAATAGACTATGTGAATAACCTTTCCTGTGAACAAATATAGGCCAGCCATTCTGGGACAAGACTCCTGCTGCTCTGCAAGGAAAAGAGGAAAGTGAATCAGAGTTTAAAAACAGTTTAACACTTTTCTCGTCTTGTTTCCCTCCTTTCATCTCTAGTGTAAGGCTTGCCTACACATGAACTCCTGTAGTTAATTCTATCATCCAAGAACAGTGACACCAGCTGTACCCTCCAAGGGTACAGACAGGCAGACATCGTCCCATGGATCTAACTGAACCAGATTAAAAAAATACCTCTTACTTATGAAACCACATCCAGGGGCAGCAATGACTTGATTACTTTAAGGAAAAATGTCACTCCCAAATTTAAGTAGTGAAATATGAAATTTTTGTAAAACCTGTGCAAAACTCAGTACTCTACTCCCCCAAACTTAGATTAAATACTTTTGAAGCCTGTTTTCAACTCTGTTGACAGCTTGGAAAGCCAAAGTACAAGGACAAGAAAAGCTGCCACAGTGAGTCAGAGCAACATGTCTATTCATGCTGTAATTCTCTACAACCTACAACTACATAAACACTAACTCTAATGGTGGTAGTCTGCTACAAGAATGGAACTAGTGAAGCTCTAACCATGAAAAAACGTAATCCTTGATTGCTCAAGCATAAACTTGATCCCACATGAGCAATGGAAGCAGCTATTTTGGGGCCAGAGTATGCTCATCAAACCAGAAACAGAAAATCTAGCAAATGAGCTCCAAGGTGGTGCTCCCTTCAACACACATACAAAAACCACAGTTTTTTAGTAAGTATTCCTCTTTGCACACATGGCAAACAAAGCTTCAGCTTAGCCAACATCCCATAAGTAACTGATCCTCTACAACAGATGTTTCACAGATCAGCAACATCAACTCAGTTGTCAGAAAAGGCTGCAAGAATAATTTGTCTTGGAAAACAGCAAATAAAAGAATCCTCTTTGAACTAGCTGAAAATCGGTAATAGTTTCACCTACCTCACATGGATTCCTGCATCAACATCCTTGGGTTTCTCAAGCTCCAGAGGTAACTTAGCTGCAGAATGGTCTGCAGGTTTTTCCTCAGTTTTGCAGACCTTCTCCTCCTCTCCTTTGCCATGAGGCTCCTCTTGCTCCTTGGGCCATGCCTGACCGTCCTTCTGGTAGCTGCTTGAACTGTGGTAAGAGTGATTCGACTGCCTTTCCTGGTGATCATCTTCCTGCTCAGAGCCATGGGCACTTTCATGGGAATGTTCCAGCTCACTGAGGTGAGAGCTTTCCTGGCTGACATTGCAAGAGGAGCCGTATCTACTACTGCCAGCAGGACTATGAGGGAATAAGAAAGTCCATCAGAAAAAAAACAGTGGCTTGGAAAAACACAAAACAACCTGCACATGTAAAAAACCTGAGCAAGACACTAATTATTACTGAAAAGGCATGAAGTCATACTTAACTATTATATTCTTATGATTATTATGTAAATATAGACCTAAGAACCTCAAAAGTTTTAGTAGGCAGTAGAAATACTTCATATACAGTCTACTAGCATATAAACAATATGTACTTCTTTTGTACATATAAATATATATATATATATATATATATATATATATATATATACATTCTCATATATGCTCTGTACATTGGTCTTTCTTGCACCAACAACTGCTTCACCTTACCAAAGCTAGAAACTGCAATGAAGATATTCTAATAACCAGACAGGAATAAGAATGGAAATACAGCAATTCAGAGTGAAAGTGCTTCTGTCATCGAAAGTGCTTCTGTCATCTGCAGTTTTGCTGCAGTTGGGGTCTTTATAACATCTATTTAAGATGACAATTGCTAAAAAAAATGTTTACTTTACTTTTATATATTAAAAGTTTATGATAAAATATGTTTCAGTCAAGATTAAGACTCTCAAGGCCTTCAACTTAGAACCTTTTACAAAAGTGGAGCAATTTTTCAAATCAAAGTCATATGTCTCACTCCAGTAGAGCTTTCTCAATAATTTATTTTATATAAAAACCCCAGCATCACAGGGGTGTGACCTCTGTGATTCAACACACCACTTTCAGGACTGAATTCCTAGAATATTCAAACAAAATACAGCAGATGAAAATTTTTCATGCAGTCAGGAAAACTGTGGCAAAGAATTAAGCAACACTCATATTTTTTCTTGCAGTCTTAGAAGAATTTGGACCCAGGAAGTTCTGTGAGTGCAGAGTTGAAATTGTATGATCAGAGAAGCAAGTTTCCCTTATATTGTACAGAACTGTATATATACTTAAACATTAGCAGGTCTCTGTTTTGATTTTTAAGGGTAATCGTAACTTAGCACATGCACAGGACTGAAAACACTCATGAAATACTGATACCTCCCTCAAGGGACTTTCATAACTGCATGAAATAAATATTGCAGGGATTTTAGGAAGACCAAGCATTAGAATACCTTCACTAATATTTCTGAAAGTGTCTTAATATATTCAATAATGTGAAATGAACCTGAATGTACAGAACTATAATGTATATAGTAAGTTAAATTTCTCTCTAAAATTTAAAACCTTTACCTTGCATTTTGAGTACAAAATACTTTCTAAGTGTCACTTTTTCTTAGCAAATACAATATTATTATCACTAAACAAGAAACCAAAGTGAATTCTATGCAGCAGAATTAACACACAAAGGCTATAACTTCTGAAAGGCTAATGAAATTAGCACTAAAAACATTCAGTGGGATACATTATAATAACATGGGAAATTCAATTACACTTACAGAAAAGGAGCAGAAACATGTGAGAAATGGTCTAAAGGTTTGTAGGTAACTAGTGACTGCAGTTTGCTATATTGTCTGTGACAGCCACCAGAGATAACACAAACACTGACAACAGGCAGGGGACTGGGACTGAACTACAAACATCAGACACCAAGGCCACTCTCTACTGCTGCAGCACTGCATTATAAATGGTGAAATCCCATTTATTATGCCTCATTTGTAACTAGCCTTTTCTCCTTCAGTTGTTCCACGCTATGCAGATCTGCAGCCAATGTGTCAGGATGCAGTACTGCTCCATCAGGAGCAGAATCAAGCCCAGTTTCTCTCTCCTCAGGCTTGTCTGGCACACGTTCCTTTGCCTGACCTTCTTTCTGCAGTTCACCTGAAATCACATTCTGCTGATCTTCTGACTCTTCACCAAGCTTCTCTCCCAGCTCTTTGTTGGACCTATCATCAACAGTGCTTTCACCAGATGGCTCTTCAGAACACTCATTGTCTACAGCATCAGGCTGCTTTGAAGACAACTTCCTTTCTATATTTGCGTCAGTCACTTGATCAGAGACTGCAGATTTTGAGTTTTCTTCTGAACTGACTGTTCCTAACACCTTGTCATCTGGTTTTGACAAAGCCTGTGGTGGTACATGTGGTTCCTTTTTGGCAGAGGTCTCCTTGATGTCTTTTTGCCAGGGAAAGGAGAATTCTAGCTTTTTCCCAAATACTGCTCCTTGGGCACTCTCTGGCTTACTCACCTTTTCTTCACCACCTCCTTCAAACAGAGACATAGAGAGTTTCTTAAAACTGGACACGAGGCCCTCATCTGTTCCTGCTCTATTAGCAGAAGGTGGCTGCTGAGAGAAAAATGACCCAAAAGGTTTTCCACTATCAGAAGATGACATAAAACCAAATTTTGGCAAACTGGGTATGTTCGGTATTTCAAAGACGGGTTTACTACTGCTTGTATCTGGAGCAGCATTATTAGCTTTACCCTTCAAGTCAGATTTGGAAGCAATCCCTTCTGCAGGCATCTCATCAATTGTTAAATGTTTTTCCTGTTCAGTAGTTTGCTTTTCTACCTCACTTGTCTTTTCTTCATTCAGTTCAGGCAGATGAACACTGAGCTCATCAGCTGGAGCTGTGGGTTTGCTACCATCACTACTGACCAAGTCCTGCTGATCAATACCAGCATTGGCCTGATCCCCTGTAACAGCAGGCTCTGACTCAGGTGCAGTGCTCTCATCTAACTGGGAAAGATTTGTGTCTGCCCTGTTGGTTTGGGCTTTCATTTCCAGTGCAAGCTCATCAGTAGAGCCAGTGAGAAGGATGTCAGTGGCTGGCTTGTCTGCAGGGGCAGCTTCTTCCTCTGCTGTGCCTGAAGGGCTCACATCTGGTTGGAAAGTACCCACATCAACCTGGTCAGTGGCCTCAGCCTGCACTGTTTCAACTGCACCACTGAGACCAGACTGGCACAGCTGAGTATCTACCACCTCAGAGGGCTGTGCTTCATCACCCTGCTGCACCACCTCAAGGGCTTCATTCTCACTAGAGACTGCTGTTTCTAGAGTGGCCTTCAAAGGTTCTTCCTCAGAGATTTCCAAGCTCTTGCTCTCCTCAGTTTCTGTTTTCATAGGAGACTCTTTTGAGGAGTTCTCTTCTGTTGAAGCAGGAACTGCATCATTCTTCACAGAGGCAGAGACATCTCTTTCAGACTCTCTGGCTGCAGCTGTACTTTCTGTCTTCCTGGAGTCTTTTGCTGGAACAGACGCAGTGACATCTTTCATACCAGTGCTTTGAGGTTTAGGGGTGGATTTTGGAGGCATCTCTTTTGGAGATTCTTTTGGACCTTTGAAGATGCCAAATATATCATTTGTAAAAGCTGGTGCTGGACCACTTGGGAGGGATGAGAAACCAAAGAAAGAGGAGCTCCTCTTCTGTGCAGGTGGAGGTGCACTAGCTTCAGGTTGGGAAAAGAAACCAGAAAATGTTTTAGGTGGTTTCATTTTTGTCATGAAACTTGAAAACATTTCAACTGAAGAATCCAGAACTGATTTATCACTCTCAGGTTCCTTTGGTTTGCTTTGTAAATTAGGTGCCTCTGGCATTTTAGGAGGAACATGTGGTTGTTGTGCCCTTTGTAATCTGTCAGTTTGTGCAGGTACTTTTTGTTCTGGCAACTCATTCTGTAAACGTACTTCTTCAGAGACCACTTCGTTTTTCATGTCACTCATACTGTTTAAGTCATTGAGACCCTGGGAATCCATCTTATCACCTGAGGCCATGCTATGATCAACCTCTGCAGAAGTTTGCTCTTTGGAAGAACAAGGTTCTTCATCAGTAGGAAGTGCAATACTGTCCATTTTCTCCATTTTATCCAAAGCACTGTCTTCTGCCCTTGGAGAAATATTCTGTTGGTCCTGAGAACCCTCCTGCACAGTGGAAGTCTGAAGGCAAGGACCAGAAGCAGATAAATTGGTTACTGAATTGGTTAGTGCAGAGTCCTTGGTCTGTGGAAGCTTTGCTAATCCACTTTCTTCACTGCTCTGTGGAAGCTTTTCTGAGCCACTCACTTCACTGGCCTGTGGAATCTTTCCTAAGCCACTCTCTCCACTGGTCTGCGAAAGCTTTTCTAAACCACTGTCTTCAGCTACTGCAGCAATATTTTGTACATCTTCCACTGCCAGCTTTTCTGATTTATTTTCTGGGATCATGAGGTCATTAGATATCTGTTTGCCAGTCACTGCTGCAATAATATCATCAACTTCTTTTTTACTGTCTGCATCTTGTTGCCTGGTAGAACTGCTGGTTTTGACACCAGAGTCGGTGGAAACACTTTGCTTCATACGTGGTTTAGCGTTCCCTGTTTTAGCTGGTTTTGTATTACTCTCTTGTCCAGGAGCAGTTGGTGACTTAGAGTTCACTGGTTTAGGTGTTTTTTCCTGTCCTGGAGTAGTTTGTGGCTTTTCATCCAAAAAGGATGTCAAATTGAAGAAGCTAAAACTAGTACTTCTTTGAGGTACACTCTTGTCAGGAGCTGGACCACTAGAGAAGAAGGAGGGCAGATGAAACAGTCCCTCCGTTTCCTGTTGCTTCCCACTAGAAGGAGCAGCAGCAGGTGCTGAAGGCTTTGGCTCATCTGATCCAGTGAAGAAGGAGAATATGCTCTTACTGGCTGGCTGGGATTTTGGAGCAGTGATATCAGAGAAGCTGAATGGCAAACTGAAGCCTGACTCTTTGGGCGTCTGGTCTGGCTTTGGTTTTGCCTGGTTAGCTGTGTCTCCCACACGACCTCCCTGTTGCTTTGGTGTGGCTGTACTGGTGCTGCTCTGCTGCCCAGGTGGCTGGCCCAGCTGGTTTCCTCTGGGAGCTACACTCACTGGCTTCTGTGAAACATTTCCAGGAGGCACTTTTTTACTCTCAGGAGCCTCCTTCGCAGCTTCTTTGCTCTGTTGTTCCTCTTGCACCCTGGGGCTAGGAGAGACCTGCTTGTCCATGCCTTCTGTTTTCACCTCTTCCTTGGTGGTGGAAGACAGACATGGCATACTGGCACTCTGAAGACCCCCAGACTTCTCAGGCTTCTGCCTTGGCTCAGACACAGTTCTGCTGTTGGGTTTTGGCAGAGTCGTAGTACTTGATGTTGGCTGAGGAGACACAGGCTCCACTTTGAAGAGATCGCCAAGCGATCCAAATAAAGATGAGATGCTGGATGTTTCCTTCTGTTCTGGCTGTTTCACCTCTTCTGGTTTATTACTTTGCCTCTTCTCCAGTTCTGGTGATGGCTGTGGCACTTTGCTTACTTGTGTTTTAAAGAAATCAAAAAATCCGGAAGATTGGGGTTTGTTGGCAGTTGAGGTTGCAGGAGAATCTTCTCCAAGACTGAACAATTTCAGAGCACTTTTAAATAATGTCTCCTCAGGCTCAGTGGCTGGTTGGCTCTGAGTTGGCTGTGGCTGACTAGGTTCATTAACAGCTGCATGCCTTTCAAGACGCCTGGAAGCTGGTGCTGCTTTAATAGGCATCTCTTCTCGTACAGGCCTGCCGTCTGTAGCAGTTTGGCTCAGTATAGAAGGAGATCTTGTTAATCCTGTTTTTTTAACATGGATGTTTTCAGTCTGGTGTAATTCTGGCTTTTCACTTCTAGCAGCCTCCCAATTAAGTTCTGATGAAGTATTTCTTCTCGGTTCTGATGTAATAGGAAACTTCTGCCCCACTTGTTCTTCATCCAATTTTTTATTTGGTGTAAGTGATAAAACATCAGTCTTATCTTCAGATGGTATTGACCGTGTGTCTGTTCTCTTTGAGGTAGAATCTTCTGATGTCTCAGAGCCAGGGCTTGTAGACTTTCCAATTAGTCCACCCAAAGCAGAAAATAAGGAGCTAACTTTGTTCACTGGTGTTTTCTTATCTTCCTCAGTCTTTTTTGCTTCTGTTACTCTTTCAGTAGGAGCTGCAGTTTCTTCAGCTTTAGGAGTAGACTGAAACAGCTGGAATCCAAAGAATCCTGATGACCCACTCCCCGAAGTTGTCACTGGGACAGCCTTATCAACTTCCTTGGTGTGGACTTCCTTACCCAGAGATTTATTGAAACCTGCCCTAGAATGTGTTCTGAGATCAAGTGTTAATGGAGGCTCCTCTGAATGATTCAGGGTTTCCTTCTCAGGTCTGAAATCTACTTTGAGTTTTTGAAGTTTATAACCTGAAAAGTCTAACGGCTGTTCTCTCTGATAATAAATAGATTCCTCAAACATTTGTGAGAAGGTTTCCAAATTCATGTTCATTAGCTGGTCACTCCTCTGCAAAGCTACTGACAAATCCAGGGGTTTATTTGTTGTATAATCATCTAGACTCTCTTCTTCTGCAAACCAAAACAGCTCATCTTCACTGCCGAGAGGGACTTTGAAACCACAAACAGCAATGGTGTTGTCTTCCAGCACAGCACTTGGAATGGTATCCATCTGGAAATCATAATCCCAGCAGTCCATGTAGGAGCAAGTTTCAGGAGCACACACATAGACATACTGTCCAGTGGGATCAGTGAGCAGGGAATACACATACTGATTGTCACTGTACATGTAGTATCCACAATCACCATCTTCTGATGGCCACCACACTCCCTGCTCAAGCATCATTATCCATTCCTGATACTCCCGGCTATAGGATGAGTACATTAAGCCTTCATCCACACTTAAAGTCTCTTGGTCAATTAGTGTCCACATCGTTCCATCACAGCCAGAGGAGTAGCTCAAATCCATGGGCAACTCTTCAAATGAGTAACTGCTGTCTCTTTCAAAGGGTGGAAAATTACTGCAACTTTCATTGAGAGAATTAGCAGTCCATGCATCGTTTTCTTCCAAAAAAATGTCTTGAAACATTAATTGGTCAAATGATTCATACGACATTGCACTTAAATCTAGACTCTGTCCATCAAAATTGGCATTAGTCTGCCAATCCATCACATTTGCATTCCCATCCTTTTTACAAAGATTCACTACCACATCATTTTCAGGCCAGTCCAAAAACTGAGGGGGCAGAACAGGGTTCTGGTTTAACACGTAGTAAACTGGTACTGCTATTCCATGCGTGTCAGCCAATCCCCCCATTTCATATTCCCATTCAAAGCTAGAATGGCTCCTTGTTTCCTGATAAGCTGAGTACTGCTCCGTAGGGTTATAGCTTTTATTAGTCAAATTGAGAGATTCATTTGATCCTTTGTTTAAAGGAGTTGGAAAAACCTTAGATTCTGCATTCTGGTGAGGATTATGCCTACTACTAACAGGCTTTCCAGACAAGTCCTGTACTTTGGCTTGCAGATTTAGGGCCTCAGGGAGCACAGGATGCCCACCGTGTACAGCATGAGGCTCAGTTGTTTCATTTACTCTTGCACTGGATGGGTGGTCAGTAGTGGAAGATTCTACTGTTTTCACATTATCCTGCTTCTCCTTTGGTTTTGGCAGCAGATTTTTAAAGAAGCTGGAAGCCTCCTGCTTTTCTCCAGAGTTGCTTTGACTGTCAGAAGCCATTCCTAAATTACCCTGTTTTGTCTCCAAGCTAGAATCCTCGCCTCTATCAAAAAGCTTCATGAAGCCCAGAGAATTTGGTTTTGCCTTCTCTTGCTTACATTCAGACAAGTTTTCACTTGAGGCAAATCTAAGTAAACCAGAAAATAATCCAGGAGAAGTGTTTTTTTGGTTATTGCTCTCCCTTTTAGCAGTAGAGTCTTGATTATTGGCTGTGTTTTCATTTGAAGAAATGTGAAGAAAGCCAGAAAGAAAACCTGGTGTGTGCTTCTTTTGAGTATCATCCGCACTTGGAGCTTCTGGCCCTTTGGCTGAAATGGCAGATTCAACTGAGCCTTTGCTTAAGTCTGCTGTATTTACTCCTTCTTTCATTAGTCCTCCTTTCACACTTCTAGGTTCTTCTTGAGTACTCTTAGCTGTATGCTGCTCTTCTTTGGCCTTATGGGTAGCAGAGGCACTCTCCTGGTGTTTTTCTTTGTTTACATGGACAGTAGATAGGTTTTCTTTATTCATGTTTCTCCTTTGTAAAAGTTCCTCCTTATTGTCTGATAAATTTGAAACTGAGCTAGATTTTATTGGAACAGCATTTTCTGAATTACTGTTTCTACCTTCGTGCAAAGAACTCCCACTAGAACCCTGATGACTTTTTTGGTCCTGTGTAGATGCTAGATTTTCTGCAGAAGAAAATTTAAATAACGATGACATAAAGCCTCCCTTCTCATTCCTTACTTCCTGCTTTGCTGAAGAACCCAGCCCACTGATAAAAGGAAGTTTTCCAGTGAAAGGAAATGAGTGCTCCTCCTTTGATGAACTATTTTGTCTTACATCCTCCTCAGACTTATGGTCTTTAAAATGTTCAGACGTACTTTCTTTCTTCCCCTGCTCAGCAGAAGGAAGCAACAATTGACTGAAAGACTTTTTGAGTGGGCTAAAAAAGCCTTCAGATGCTGTACCCTGATCTTGAGGCTGTGACTTAGGTTCCACATGACCTGTGTTTTGCTTGTTTGCCAGTCCATGGCCTGCAGGATGCTGACTCTCTGAGTGCTGTGCAGGAGGCTGCTCCCCATCAGTGGGCGCACCCTCTACCAAAGTGGGACCTGGCTGACTTGTAACAGGATGCAGATCTGGTTGCTTCTGTGGCACATCTGGTTGCTTGGGACCCAAGAGACCATCAAGATTGGCTTTCAGACTGAAGGAACTGACTGAGTTTGTGAGCCTGCCAAAGATCGAAGACACGGAAGTGCTACTTACATTTACATCTGCCTCACTTCTAGTCTCACTTTTTTGTGCCTCTGGAACAGTGCTGCTGGTCCTGGCTGATGTCTGTCCAGATGGTGTCTCACTCCTTTTTGCCTCCTCAACTTTCACAGCATGACTGTCCTTGATGTGCTCCTCTTTTGTGACTTCTTGTTTTGGCACTTCCTTCTCAGAGAAGATTTTTAAAGGATTAAACATGCCTATTACTGAATTCACAACTGAATGCTGGCTCTCCTGGTTGTCGGCAGAATTTCCTTGTGTTTGTTGGGGAGGATGTGGTGCAGAAGCCTTACTGTCTGCCTCAGTTGTTTCTGGCTTGTTGGAGTTTGTGTTCTGGGCTCTTCTATCACTGCTCAACTGGGATGGTAGCAAAGACTGAATTGAGAATTTGGTGTCAGATTTACTATCTGCTGCCCCTCCAGAAGTAGAATTATCACTTTTAGCCTTATTAGTAAATACGTTCAAGATTCCACCTTCTGATGAGTTTTTGTTTTCTGTATTCTCTGGAGTGGAAGACACAAGTTTCTCAACAGAGGCTGTGAGCTGCTTTGTGCTCGACCCCACTTTCTCTGTGAAAGAGCTGAACAGGGAACTCACTGTATTTTTCACATCTGACAAGTCTGGAAGAGATTCAGATTTGCCTTTGGTACTCTCCTCTGCAGCAAGATGTTTGGTCTGCTCAGACTTTTTAGCTTCTGCTGAATTATCAGCATTACCCTGCTTCAGTGGCACATTCTCAATATTTTTCTTTGTTTCTGGCAATGTACCAAATTTGCTGATTTCTTCCTCCTTTTCAGCCAAGTATTCGGAGACTGATTCTACCAGACACTGAAGTTCATCCATTGTGTCTATGTACTCCTCACTGGGTTCTTCAACAGGAGACAGTGTTAAGTCTTGCACAGGAAGATCATGCTTGCTCTCTTTAGTTTTATGTTTTTTATCAGAGTTAGCTTTTAACTGGGAGCCTGTATTTGCAGGGAAATTAACAGCTATGTTTCTCAAATGGCTGATGTCAGAATCATACCATCTTTTTGAAAGTGCAGCCAATTCCCCCATTTCATCATCTGAAACAGGTGAGTACTGGAACTCATCAGATGCACTGCTGTCAAATTCCTCAAGGACATCAACAGGCACAAAAGTGTTCTCTAGCATCCTCATGTGTTTCATATCCTCAGTATTACTCAGGTGAAGTGAGTCCTCATGGTTCATCCCCTGCTTGTTGGGCAACTTGCCACTTTTAACCAGTAACCCATTTTTGTATGGACGCAGGACTGGATAAGCAGGCAACCCCTTACCTTCAGAGTTACTGGTATATTTTCCAACTCTGTCATATACTGGGAAATCATCAATGGGTTCAGAACTAGCTGCCAAACCATTGAAATAAACTGTTTTCTCCCCAGAAAACTGAAGACCTCCATTACTTTGCAGGCTTAATCGTTCTCTGTCTTCAAAATTGTATCGCAGCTTCTTTTTCCTTCTTCTATCAATTGTATCATATTCCTGAGGATATCTAGGGACATCTACAGACCCTGACACCAGACACACATTTTGGCAGCACCTTGATCTTTCACAATTATTTAAATTTTCTCTTTTTGAAAGAGTTTGCATCTTTTTCATGTTTTTCTCATGCCAACTTCTAGTTTTATGAGTTTTTTCTAAGAAATCCTCTACTAACAGTTTTCCTAGCTCTTCATAGTTACTCTCCTGTTCTTCTTCTCCATCTTCAATGTCAAACGGAATGATCCTGACTCTTTCATTTCTAGCTAGGGATCCTTGTCTAAGATGAGAAATAAAGGGAGTGGGAGGGAAAGGAAAAGAGGCAGCAAAAAAAAAAGGAAAGGAAAAACAACAGTTTTAAAAAAAGCTATAGGAAGGACAGAAAAAATAGTAATGAAAAAAACATGCATTAAATAAACCAAAATTAAAATCAGATACATTCAGAAATAACAAAATTGAAAACCTGCCAATCTACCACCATTACACTTCAATCAAACAGTCAAAAAAAGTAGCATGGGTTGCAAGATTGCATCGGTTATGTCTGCACAAAATTTAGAAATGCCTTTTTGAGGGAGAACAGCTTTTTGTGATCAAGTGAGGGCACACAGCCTTGGTTGTACCAGTATTCTGCTGTTGCTTTTTTAGGCATGCTGAAAAGAAGTCACTTATTGCAGCAACAGGACTACTTTGAGATGCAGTGCCCACGCACACCATTCCACTATGCTCTGCCTGCATTTTGGTCGCTCTGGGCTGCAGACTTTGTTTCAGCAGTACTGATAAAGCACACAGGGACTCTGTACCTCCCAGGAGTGACAACAGATCAGAGGTTTCATCTGGAGACTTAGGAGTCACTGGACTCCAGGCAAGTGGGGACAGGGGACAAAATGCAAACTGTGGTCATGAGCAACAAGAGGAGTTTCAGCTATTTCACCATTTCTCTTTGCTGGGAGAACTCTTGCTGCAGCTAACGGCCTTAAGGCGCCCCTACCAATAAAAAATTAAGATTCTCAGAGCTGCTACTGGACCAGAAGGCAAAACAAAACACTCCTGCTGGATATTAGCCCATCACAAACCTCAGATGCTTTTCAGGATCTGTACTTCCCATTTATAATGCATCTGGAACAGATCCAGCAGTTTATACTTGTGGAAGAATGGATTAAGCTGTGAAACAATTTGATGCTTCCTAGAAATCCAAGTAAATGACCTTTGGTATTTTGGGATTAATTATTATCCCTTGGTCAGTGGGATTATCTCAGCTGTTCAACACCCCAAGGGTAGCAGCAAGGAAACCTCTTTTTGATTTAAACCTCACAAGGACATCTTCTGACAATCTACATACAAACTGTAAAAACATCAAAATGATCATCGAAAGATGCAGCTTTGCCCCACATCACCCATTGCTGAGAATTAGGGTGCATGAGGGCATGTGTGTCCCTGACCCTGTAATGCCAGAGAAAGGAGAAGTCAGAAGGCACAAAGGCATTTTATGGATACTGCTAATCCAAGAATCTTCACCATGAGAGCTGCAGCATGCCAACATAGGACACAGATGAGATAGCCCTGAAAGAGAGATGGTTCATTGCATTTTCTCCTGCTGCTTTAGTTCTGCATTTCCAACAGTATTAGCTAACTTATACTAATTGGAAAGATGCTCATTACTTTAAATGAGTCCTGTTATACACACTTTAGAACGCTTACTATACTTCTTGCTCACTATTTTAAGCTGGTAATTGAAATAATTTTCTTTTAAAAGATTCCCAGGGCCACCATAGTTACTGGATCAAGCCCTTCCAAAACTCAGCTGAAGGCAATGGGAGCTACATGAATGTCTGAAGAGCCATTATCTGTAAATGGTAAGCCAAAAAAATTGACTAATTTAGGCATAAAGAAAATTACTTTTCTTTCTAATTGAGCTTCTTTCCCTGTATGTGTTTCCTCTGCTCTTTTATAAAGCATCCCTTTTATTAGAAATAAGAAAAAGACATCAGCCCAGAATTTAACTACTACAGATCTAAAAAAACAGCTGAGGTAAACAGCAAGTATCAGCTGAAATGTACCAAAGGAACGCTTCAAAGCAGCAATGGTGGGGAGACAGGCAGAGAGGTTCAAAGAGGGTAACCCACTCATCTGACAGATCTAGAGGCTCAGATGTGGACTCCAGGTCAGTGCAACCTCTCACAGTGGAATCTGTGCTATCATACTGAACAAGACTAGCAAAGTATGGAGGACAAACTGTTAAAGAAAATGAGCATTGCAAAAAAAAAAAAGTTAATGCTTAAACAGAAACGAAACAAATCCAAACAAACAAAAAGAAAAAAAAAATGAGGGAAGGACGTCTGCTTCTCTGAAGCCAAACTGGTTGCTGGCAGCAAAACACACTCCAAGGACAAGTAACAATATTGCTTGTCATCCTTAGGAAAGGTTAGAAGAAAATACATTACTTCTATCAAAGGAATATGATCACACGTAACAGCAAATAAAGAGAAACAGAACTTTTTCATCCAAACTCAAATATTGTAAGAAAAAAACCCAGGTGTTAGAACAGACAGTTTCAACTGAGACATTTTGGCACTGACAACCTCTTGCCCAGTTCAAGACAGGTTTTAGCAGGTTTTGTCTGGTTCTTCCTGGTCTGCCCAGAAGAACCTCCTACAAGCCCTCATTTTCACAGCAACCATCAGCTGCAGTCTGCCAGGAACGCTCATTTCATCAGGTGACCACCTGGTACACAGAAATGAGAGCTGCTAGGAACAAAAGTCAAATACAATTTGTTCCTACAATACTCACCTACAACTTTGTTTTGATAATATTTAAGACCTACCCATGTGCTTCTGTTCAGCCAGCTTGTTACAAATACCTTTCTGGTAAGAAGAGAATCCCACGTAGCTTCTTGGGAAAGCTTATTTGCATATTTGATGTTTTAAGATTAAATATGTAGCAAAGAATCTTGCTGGGCATGTGGAAAACGCACATGGAAACACGAATGCTCAAATCACCATCAAGGTCTTGCATTTTAGACTGAAAGTAATTTTAGACCATAGCAAACTACAAAGCTCATGGTTTTGAAGTAAATTTTATCAGTCCAGATCCTTTCACATCAATACCTCAAGGAAATAAGGGAGAAAAAAGAACTATATTCCACCTTGGGAATTCAAATCAGCAGTGGTTCTTTGGAAGGTCTTACAAACACATTTATCTTTTAGATACAGATAGATAGAAGTTCACATACACGCTGACTCCAAGCAAACTAAGCCATGAAAAACTACCTGCATTGCCAAAACCACCCCAAGAAATCATACAACTCCAAAAATATGCCACCACCACTGGCTTCCCCTGACTGGGGGTCCAACATCACTGTTCAGTTCAGCTCTTCCAGAAAGAAAAAGCCTCAGCTCATCTTCTTAGCCAGATCATCAGCAATTTTACCACTGCAAGCCAGCAGCACAGAGTCACATGGGAAAGGGAATAACTTGCTTATATAGAATACATTTAACGAACAAGGAACAGAGCACTAGGAATGACGCATCACACTGCAGTAAATGCATTTTGCTGGCACATTTGCTTCTATTCTTGAAACCTCAGTAACAGTAGCAACATTAGATGTTACCATTAAATTTCACCCTTTACCATTAATGATCATATATCAAGAAGGGCAAAACCTGGCCTCAGCCACCCAAGACAATAACTGAATTCAGGTTCAGGCTTCAGAAAACAAGAACATTTGCACCAAGGGAGATAAGGCAGAACAAATCAGTTATAACACAAATAAAACTCTACATCTCTATGCTTAAGTAGCTACCTCTTCCTTCCTCACCAAAGGCAAAAGAAGCAGCGTAGCCTGTTCTACAGCACCACTCTTACCAACCTGACCAGCACTGTCCAAAATCCTCTGCTTTCACCTTGCACAAATAGCTCTAGCTCACAGCCATTGATCCTGGTAAGGCAGTGCTGCAATGCTCAATACTTAAACAACTTAAAAACACTTTTAAAACTACTGATTTATGGTAAAAAAAATTTCAGGACAAACACACTTTCAAACAGCTGAAAGTAAATTTAAAGAGAAAGCACACCATTCAACACTGTTATATGGTAACAGAAACAGAAGGAAAAAACCCAACAACTTATCTGTCCCAGATTTTGTTCTTGAATACATTGTTTTGGCAGATCTAATAGAACTGGAGGCAATCCAGAACAGAAAATAAATCTGCACCAAGAAAGAAGCTCCCAAGAAGATAAATCTGCTAGAATGTGTTTCACTGGCTTGGGAGGCACACCTACCCCATGGTATCAGAATAAGCAACTACCCATTACTCTAGCCTTCAGTGAATAAGGGGAAAAAGTAAAACCAAGAGTAAATGACCTAAAATTGAGCATATCTTTTAAAGGTAACTCCCTAAATTGCCAGGTCTGGTGCAACACATACCCTCACAGCGCTCACCTGACAGCCACATGGTCCCGATAATCCAGATCATAACTCTGGAGGGAGTTGGCACAGGAATCCCGCAGGACTCCCTGCTGCTGCAGGCGAGCTGGGCCCGTGAACTGGTGCACAGAGGCATTGGGCTGCACGGTGGTGTGGTACGGAGGGGGGATGCTGTTGCTCGTCTCGCTGCGGTAGTCGCTGTCCCGGTCATCCACAGCACTGTCAGCATCTTCAAAGGCTAAGAGACAAAAGCAGTTTAAGGGCACAGCTCTCTCAAGTTGCCTTGCTGGGACAATGGAACCCGTTTAGTTTTGGAAGAATGACAAAAAAAAACTCAATTCCTGGTGAGGCTGTATCTCCATCTGGGAGCTAGCTATAACCTCCAGTTCTCTTGAGTGTGCACCAAGGAACTGCAGTGATCAGATCCACACCCTCCTTTCCCCATTCCTATTACAGATTATTTTTCTTTAGTCATTACTAATAAGCAGATTAAAACATCTTTATTTAAAACAAAAGAAACCCTCACACACAAAAAAAAAATAACCAAACAACAACAAAAACCCCCAGCACCCATAATTTCAGGTACTTGGCTGCTGCCAAAATGAACCTTTAGATATTGGAAAAGAAAAAAACCAAAAAACAACACAAAGCCAAAAACATTTATTTGTGGAAAGGAGCTCTTTCTGAAAAACTTTCAACATTTAAGCTGTAATACTCTTCTTTCCTCTCAGCATTCCTAACCAGAACTTTGTGGTTTTGGATTTTTTAATGCATTTTTCTTTCTTTCTTTTTTTAAG
This sequence comes from Turdus rufiventris, assembly GCA_013186435.1. Classification (NCBI taxonomy): domain Eukaryota; kingdom Metazoa; phylum Chordata; class Aves; order Passeriformes; family Turdidae; genus Turdus; species Turdus rufiventris. The sequence continues at coordinate 1,276,898 of PYHW01010247.1, read as the reverse complement.
TATTAGTTAAAGTTAGGAGAAATTAATGGAAAGTACCAGTAGGAAAATCAGAAGAACTGGGAGAGCAGTTCTGTTTGTAAACAATTATACTACTTCTTACAGGGGAAAACTGATACATTTAACACACAGAGGTAAATTAGTTTAAGCATAGTACTTAACAATAAAAATAACCTTCACAAAGGAAAAAGCTCCTTTCTAGTGAGTCCCTCTCCCTGCAGACACAGTTCTGTTTGATAACCCTTCAGGAAAGGAGAATGACAAGTTATAGTGAGGTAGGGTATCAAAGGTATATGGTTGTGTATGGCTGTGCAGGATGCAAGGTTATCTTGGCAAGCTTAAAGTGAAATACACACACCATAAGGCAGTGGAGTGCACCATTAACATGCTTGAAATGAAAGAAAATAAGGATCAGCCATTATTCATTCTCTCTTCCACCAAGTCTGTCTAAAAAGGACAATCAAATTAAAGCCTTCACTGGGAGGTTATCCAATGGTGTGTATCCTACACAGTCATTCATCATGAGGCTGAACAATAAAGTGAAAGCACTCTTTACATGCCAGATCCTTAAAGAACCCTGCATTTAAGTGCTGAAAATCCAAGCAGATGGAATGCAGCATCAGGGAACTCCTTTTTTCTCCATGGGTATTTCTCATACTTCTAACTCAATCTCCATTTTTTAAATCTAAAATTTGTTCTTGATGATCTTTCCAGTTCACAACATAGTAATATTAGCGCTCGAAAGTGGATGGAAGACAAGAAAATAACAGCAGCAGTAAATAGCTGCAAAATACAGGCCACCTGAAAAAGCCCTGCTCTACACTCTTAAGTAGAACCAAATCAATTTGATTGTCCACACTGAAAACGGAGTTAAGCCTCCTGCTTTTAGCAGTTTAAATGCTGCAGGGTTCTTGTCAGTGTCTAGTCAATTGAACAGAAATAAATAGCAACCATATGCTGTTGTATTCAGCTTTATTAAAAGCACAGTGTCCATCAATTTAATCACAGTACACTGCTTAGGAAAAATATTCAAAATTTGCTACACAAAAATAATTTAATATGCCAAACCTCACTGAGGAGCACCAAACTTCTAGCCTGTGGAGCAAGGGCCAATCTATGTGTCAATCACAAAGCTCATACTGACCTCACAAGAATAACAAGCTATTACTCAGCTGAGCAATGTCATTGTTGTTGCTCAACACCTGAGCCACTGCCATCTAATGAACAATAATTACTTCTACTGGGACAGAAAACACACTGCTCTAAAGAGTCATTTAATGCCTCACTTCACTGCTCAGCTGATTTTTTCATCCCATCAGATGTATCTGTCATTTAAGGTAAGCCTAAGGAACTCTGATATGATGGAAAGCTCTTCAGCTGCAGCTCCACAATCATCACAGCATTTGCAGAGTCTGAAGGCAGCCTAACTGATGTACAGGTGTGGGATCTGCTAAAAGTAACCAGACCAACAGCTTTAGGGATAAACAATTTTGCTAACCTCAAATGTATAACAAAAAATACAAATCAGTAGCACAGATATCTGGGTGAAAAAAAAACTGAATCCAGTGACTCACTAATACTGGGAGTGCAAAGACAGTTATGTTTATTAGGAAGCAGAACACTGCTTCTATGGGTCAGCAATGACGACTAACTGACAGGCTCAGAGAATTCCAAATTAATCAAACTGTTGCAGAAACACTATCTGGATTTGTTAACTAGTCATCACATCTCACCTCTGCACTATCAAATGAAGATTTCCCACATAAACGACAGTATCTCTAAGCAACATCCAAAAATAGCTGATTAGTGTAAATGTTATCAAACATTTACAGCATATACATTTATAAAAGCTGACACCAGAATTTTTCAGAGCTCTTACTGGTTTTTAACAGGAGGAAGTATCTTTGAGGTCATGACACAAAATGCCTCCCTGAGGTAAGTTAAGAGGATGCAAGGTTCCATGAGGCAGGAACATGTTTTTTCTCCAATGTATACCCCGTGAACCTAACAGCATTCACAGATGTTAATACCAGACAGAAATCCTCAACTGAGTCATAAATAACAGCCAACTCAAAAAACTCTTAGTCATGCTGAACTGCAACTACCCTATGAGCAATCTCACTTTATTTAACATAAGTATTCTCAAATCAAGACATTGCTCAGCCTGATCAAAGGCATCAAAACCTGGTCCATATGTGGCTTATAGCACACATTTCCTTTGCAAGGAAGTATTTTCTGAAATGCCAACATACAGTGATGATTCCATTCATTAACATATTTGATGTTTAAATTTTAATTAAGAGACTGACAAGAACTTGCAGAAGAGGCTTTGGGGATGCAGTGCCCCTTCAAATGGAGGCATTATAGCCCGTGTTTCAACAAAATATGCCTCACAAACACACATGTAATAAATTCAAGTACTGTTTTATTCAAAGTGGTGATAAAACAAGTCTTCTACATGCAAAGTTGGAGCTTAGCCTCAGTCTCAGAAGATCCGTTAAACTGGTTAAATTGGCAACAAGACACATAACAATAAAAATAAAAAGACAGTAATTTTTTTACCCCATTTTGAGAAATTTCACATATACCAAAGAGCTGTCAAGGGATGAAAATTGTTTCTTTGTCACTGGACCCACTGTGCAGAGAGCTGTGGGAAAGGCTGAAGGGCAGGGCAGAAGCATGCTGTTTGTGTTTCATTATTGAATATCCATGCATATAGGCAGCAAAAGAAGAAAACCCATTGGGGCAGTCACATCACACAGTAGGATTTCACAGAGTGGGGAAAATCAAGGAAGGAGATACCTTCTGTGACTGTTATTCCTCCCCCTGTTTCTCACCTCCAGAAATTATAACATTACTGCTGCATGGTGGAACACAGAGCTTTTAGTATCTCAAAACCACTCTGACAGTCCTGCTATTCCAGCTCATCTAGTCCCCTTCAGCCTCTGGCAGCTTACTTTAAATAAAACGTCAGGCCAAGAAGGAAAGCTAGCAGCAAAACTACTACAGGTGGCTGGATGAATCCACTTGAAGAAGTGGTTTTGCAGGCTTAAGGTCCCAAGACACAGCAGGAGCTCCTCTCAAAACATACTCAGTTGAAATTACCTCCCACTTTTCTAGCACAGTGAGTCATCAGCCCCTGGGAGCTGACATCCAGTCCCCCAAGCTTAGTTATCCTCTATAAACTTGAGCAAAATATTGGACAAAAGCAAAACTTTTATTAGTTCTCCAAAACAAGCACTCAGCTTTTCACAGCTTTTGTCTATTCTAATAATGGTGGAAGAAAAGAAAGTGTAATAACTTCCAGGTTAGCAGAAGTCTCTACCAGCTCCACACCAAGGGACTTAAAATTAATTCACCTTCCCTACCCATCACCTATTTAAACTTCTTTTCATCACAGCTGCCAAAAGTCTCAGATCCCACTGTACCATCATCTACTGAACCACTGGTCACTTCTGACAAATACACTTTCTAAAATCCAATAACCAAAATGCGTGCTAGCTTAAAAAGGACTACTGAAGTAAGAAGGAAGGAAAAAAATCTCAAAAGGACAAAAGGGTGTTTTTTGAGCCTCCTCTATATCTTTTCATGCTGAAACTACCTAGGTTTTAAGAAATTTAAATTTTTGCAGGTCATTAATTCATCATATTGTCCTTATTACTTAAAAATACATTAGAAATTTGCATATTTTTAAGACATGTTTGCAATACTAAGTCTTCAGTTTAAGAGCTTTCATAGTCCCGTTTTTCTCACTTGAAAATATACTGCTGCTGAAATACTCAACAGCAAAGAACAGAACTGACAGGCTGAAGTGCAAAGACTCCCTTGAACATCTACACTACTTCTGCAAGTCTTTCCCTTTCCTAAAAGGAAACTAGGTCAGCAGTACAAGATTACTCTTTCCTAAAGCACGCTCTGCCCAACTAACAAGGGTATGGGCTACAGCACTCCTCTTGCGTGAAGCTCTCACCAGGAAAAACTCTTCCAGCTACCAATGCTCTTTCTGTTGCTTCCTTCTCAGCTGCTGTTTAAGCATTACAATTCGAAGTGTGTTTTTCATTATATTGTCAAACTAAGAGTTCACTTGGAAACACCAATAACACCAATACAAGCCTGACTGTAAAGATGCTAAAAATATTTCAAAGAGGAGAGCACAACAAGGAAGACAGAAAGGGAGGGAGGGACAAAGGGAGGGAGCCTCATGAATACAAGTACCTTTTAAAACAAAACCACCACACACTGACTCTCTGGATAAACAGGAGAAATACACGTACACAGCCCTCCCTGACCTCTCCCTGACTTAAACATCCCAATTCCCTCCCAAATACCCAAAAATTGAAAAAAAAGCTATTCAAGGCACTGGTCCTTTTTTCAGTAGTGTAAAAAAGTTAATTAGTTACCTCTCAGTTATCCTATCGCACCTCTAGGAATATACAATAGAGACATCCAGCACTGAGCACAAGCAAGTGGGTCCATACTGCCGATGCACAAAGAACTATTGTCTGATCAAAGACAGGACAACAAGGAGGACAACAATGTTGTGGGAGAAGAAATGGGGAGGACTAGGGGAAGATTTCTAAAACGCAGAACAGGTCCACATATGAAATGCACTGTAACATTAGCTGGACGTTACACTCAGAACCAGCAAGAGTGTCCTCTCCAAATTCCATTATGTCAAAAATGGAAAAGCACCAGGCAGAATCTCTGCCCTGCTGGATGCAGTCACAGTGATCTTTCTTTGCACACTCCCCTAAGCAACGCTCTCATTCTTGTCTTGCACACAGGGAACAAACACCTTTGTTTTATGACTTTGTTTCATGGATCTACCCTCGCATGTTCTATAGACTGTAGAAGCCACACACTGTGTCTTGAGCAGAAGCCTTGACTGTTGGCATCTGTATCACTTTTAGAAAGTGAAGATGTTTCAGGTACATTTTCTAGAAAAAAAGAACAAAAATTTTGCGGCCTAAGCACAAGTTAATGCACTAGTCTCCAGTTGTGGTATCACAGACAGCTGCAGTATCCGAGCTTTTCCTGTCCAAGACTGGTCAGCACTAATGAAAGCAAAGCCCTGCCACTTTTGACATAATACTGTCTCACTGAGATTGAACATAACACAATACCTACAACCCCACTGGTGTGCAACAGTAATTTCTTCATTCAGATTTACTCCTATTTGTAGTACTTGGAATATATTTCCACTGTATCTTCTTATCTTAGTAAGACAATGACCACAGATTCCCTTGTGTTTCTCCACTACTTCAAACATTGATCTGGGCTTAGATAGGTATGAAGATCAACACAAAAGACACACACAAGCAAAAAACTAGAATCGCCTTTACAGGAAAAGAATAATAGTCCAAATCTGCCATCATGTCCTCAAATTCCAGTAGAAAGCACAAGCAACTCATTTAAAACAAGACCAAAACAAAGCTAAAAAAGTTAAAAAAGGAACAGCCATCCATCCACAAAAATATGAAGACTAAGTGAAAGTAAAAGAAAATACAACAGAACAGATTTTCTATATGCATGAATATTTCCACTTTTCCTTGTACTGGAGCATGCTGCATCACTATACAATCAGAAAGCTTGCAAGAAATCAAACTGTTACGTACTCAGCTGCTCTCCCCATCCGAAATAACTCCAGTTGCCTGCATGTAACACAAATGGCAGAAAAAAATAGGAATGGAAAAAGAAAGCTTAGAAAAAACAAACCACAAGCATACATTTCACGTATTTAAAATGCCTTACAGATTGTGAGCTTGAAAATATAAGGGATTTTTTAATTTATAAATACAACATTAAGCTTATGTTGGGGCTCACGTCCAGTTACTTTATAAGACATTGTGAAAACTAAGATCATTATAAATTCTTGGAATTGATAAGCAATCATGCATTTATTAACACAAGTAGACAAAATACTTATCAGTCAACCTAGCAAGAGCAATTAAACACTGATATTCCCTACTATACTTAAATATCTCAGAAACCAGAGTCCAGTTTAGAGCAGTATCTGATTCCAGGCTAAACTCTGCAAAATCAAGTGGCAAAGGTCACTTCATATTTTCCATTTCTGCCCCCTTTCCAGAACAAAGTTAACCCAGTGGTGAGAGCATCTCGTAAATAACATCAGCATGAAAAACTGTGTGTATGTAAACAGTGTGAAGAGTACTTTGCTAGGCAGATATACACACTGGTAAAAAGCTTAAGGTCTCTCACAACATTCTAAGGCAAACACCCATGAAGTTAAATCTACAACAGTAAGCAAACCTTTCCATGTTAAAATTGAAGGTGAAAGCAAATTCATGCTAAAGCTGCACAGCAAGTTCAGTAAGGCATTAAAGTTTTTACTTATCAATACCCATGTTGACAGCACAAATCACACAGAATCATGCCTTTCAAAACAGTCAGTGAAAGCCTTCTCCCTTAAAAGCAGACTGAACCAGGAGACCCTGGACTCCTTAGAAGTGTGACCTCCCAAGGTCATACTCAGGGACCATGGAGGGAACAAACCAGCACACACATCCTCAAAGCACTTCAGAATCATGCACTCAACTTGCATTACAAGAAATGCTTCAGAACCAGCATTTCTAGAAGACAGTGTAAAAAACACTTTAAAAAGTTACATTTACAGGAGTGTTGATGCGTCAAGTGTGGCAGACAATAAACAAATTCATCACATGTAGACAGAGAACAAGTAAGAGCTTTCTGTCCTGGCTACCATCTCTAGCTACCAGTCAGGCACACATGCATCAGAGCTACAACCAGATTGCTCCTTTCTTTTCAGAAACAAAAGGTCTACAAAGCAACACTGTTCCTCAGATACACATCAGTACTTCAAGGTCCCTAGATTAGGCTCTGACAAACACACACGTGGTGCTTTGCATAGGCACAGGCATTGCTCAGGTGTAAGTGGCACTTTTATATCTCGTAGAATTTCAAAGGTAGGCCATTACCTTCTGGTTCCTATAGTAGTAGTTAGAGGGGGAAAAATAACACATGTATGTTTGCTTTGGTCATTAAAGGAAGCAGCCCTGACAAAGTGGAACAAATTGAGTCACAATTTTTACAGTGCTGATTCAGAAAGAAACACTGGTATAATGCTGAACACATGCAGTTACCAAAGGGTATAAAAGGTTTATTCCTCTCCTGTGTACAGAAATTCTTACTTACTGAATTGAACAACAGAAGCAAACCGAATCCTATCAAGTCAAGCACCAACAATCTACAGCTTGAGACCAGACGAATGCCACTCAGCAGCAAGAGTGACAATACACCTGTGCCAGGTGTGCTGGTGAGATTAAGATGTATACAAATGCATCAGAAACCCGCCAGGATCCACCTAACGTTCTCTGCATGACCCTGGCCACTGGGCTATCACCTCAGGCTTGTTTTTCACAACAACAAAAATCCTAAATACCAGGTTTGACAGAGGTCTGAGTGTTTTTTCAGGGAGGAAGGAGAGGAAAAAGAGAAACACACAGCCAAGCCAGCAAAGAAAACAAAAGTAAAAGACATGGCAAAGAAATGAAAAGGGGAGACAACCAGGAGAAAGGGTATGGACATAGGAAAAGGGACTGAGGAAAAAGAGCAAGATGTTGACAGAGCTCTGCACTGAGTTTTGATTTGCTGTAACCAAGAGTTCCCATTAAGGAAAATTACCTATTAATGCAGAAGTGGAACTACAGCTTACGTGTATATCATTCCTAAAAACCTCAAGACACTAACACAAGTAATAGCTACACTAACACTTCCTTCCATCAAAATGTCTGTGTCTCAGGTGAACAGCAAGAGGCAAAGGAAGGAACATTCAAATATTCGCAGCTTGTATTACTATCAAAGATCCAGAAAAACTCTGTGGTGACACAGCATTATTGCAGTCAGGCTACATACTAGTGAAATGCATGTCATTATCCACAAATGAATGCACACGTAAAATCCCAGAGCAACTGGGGAAGAAACACCAGAAGATAACTACAAATTTCCAAAGCTGGTATGCAGATCAGAAAAACCACAGAGGAAATGGAGCTTATCTGTCCTTTGTTTCACAAAGATAAAAATCCCAGACTGCCAGCCTCTGCACAAAACACTGTACTCAAAATGCATGGAGGGAATGAGTGACCTCTGAAACCAGCTGAGAATGTTGTTAATCTCTATTGACAGAAAAAGGCCTGATGGTTGGCACAACACTACTCATCATCTGAAACTGCAGCAAGGAGAAAGCCCCAAAGTGCTAAGACAACCCTCATGGATAGCAGGTCTGTCCTTAGAGGAGAAGCATTACCACCTCCCATTGATGAAACAGTTCTCAAACTGACTGTGGTGACCTTGAGCCACATACTTACCGTATGTCCATCTCACTGCTACCAAGTTCCTTATGAACAGCACGAAAATCCCACAGGGATTTGTCCAAGGCAAACAGCAGACAATGTCAAGCAGGGCAGGGCCAAGGAGAGCAGCAGTTGCCCTTAGACAGCAGCTCTTACCCTGCACATTTTCTCACAGTCAGAAGTTGGGTTTGGCTGACCAGGGTATGCTACAGCTATAGACTGGGGAAAGCAATGCTGCAGGAGCAAAGAGAAAGGGATGCAATAACAGAGAGTAAGGGATTTTCAGCCAGAAGCTCAAAACTCCGGTTTTGTTTGTTTTTACTAACACCCACTTCACTTCAGTGTCTAACATTTTGGAAAAAAATGAATTTATTAAAGATTCAACACATATGCTGCTTCATTTAAGATTCAGGAGCTAACAGTATATATCTCAGTCCTTCAGCATAATCACAGAAGACCTGGGCTGACAGTCTTGATATTTTGAAGGTTAATGAAAACAGAATTTCTTTTTAGCCTTTTCAAGTTGTTTTTCACAAAAGTAATATGCATAACCATGATTTGTTAAGAAAAAATCCCTTCCAGATCACCTTTGGGAACAAATTTAAACCTGTACAAACTAAAAACACCAAGTAGTCCAGACAGATAGAAAATGGAGAGTTGTCATTCTAAGACCATACAACAACATACAGCAACAATGGAATACATGATACAGACAAGTCAGACTAGTCATCCATGTGTTCTTAAACACTAAGAGTGTGTCTTGGTTATCACATTATTTTGTATTTGTAAGTTTTGGTACTCAAAAAATGAGGCTTCATATAAACCTTCAATTAAGGACTAAGCAATGCCAGCAGCCTGATGCCTTGGAAGCTAAAACATTTTTGTCATTAACACATTTTATAAAGCACATCTAAGTTCCCACTGTTAGCTGAATATAACATATGCTTGTTCTGTGCCTCAGTTACGCAACTATTCAAGGAGCAACTCCTCCTCCCCACTTCACACTGTCAAGCCTGGATCAGCAGGGACACTCTAAAAAAGCAGCAATATTCCAAGTTTTTAATGCCATCTAATTTGATTGCCTGTGTGCCATTTTGTTTCATTTCTGTTTACAAGCCTCTGAGATTGGTTGGGACCTACTATCCTTGTCAGAACATTATCATTTGCTGTTGACCACTGCATTTAATCCTCCTGTTATATTCCATGCTTAGCACAAATGGAAATCATCTAAGTAAGTTTATAAAAGCAAACTAAACTCCAGATATTCTGTTTGGTTCTGATAAAGTACCACTTGCAGAATGTTCTGGTCAGTTCTTTCTTCTGTTTAAGAAATTTCCTTTTCCCATGGTTAATACCCTCAACAGATCTCAGATTACATAAAAATCTACCTTCTTCCAGTGTTCAATGTACTTCCCAAAACTAAACAGGTGGTATTTTAGTGGAATAAGCTTCTAAAACAGAAAACATACATTGAATAGTTTTTTAGAAGGAAGTCGAGTTTTCAGTAAGCACAATGCCAAAGAAGGTTTCTTAACAAGTACCACCATTTCCAGCTCAGTTTTGGAACACTCCACATGAGGGCTAAGGCCTCTGCATAAAAGGAAAGCACAAGAGGCAAATGAGCTAAAAGGCTCTGACAGAGACAAGCATAGATACTGGAGTGTGACACTGGAGTGCTCCCCCTGCTCCCCAGTTTACCACATTCAGCTTATGCTGAAATTTTTATGTATTTTATTTCACTAAACGAAACGGCCCTTCTGGCCACCTTTACTTTGGCTAAACAAAATCAGATCAAGATCTGAGAATTTAAGCAGGGCTTGGATCATCACCAAATCATCAAGAGTACCCACGAAGTTATTACAAGCTTGTGCAACTCATCAGTAACCATAGTAAAAGGCTCAGGCAGAGTGCCACCTAATTTTATCTTCAATGGAAAATTGTAACATTTCTACCAATGCACTGATGCCTAACTTGGCTGACTTGTCTTACAAATTTCCAGGATACCAAGTCACACAGACTATTTGGCTAAGAGATTTAAATACCGTTACAGACAGAAGATTTCTATATCCCTTTTTGAGATATAATTTTGTACTATAGTTGATCACCTAACACGACATATATGCATAATAGCAAAGAGGAAAATAATGTTCTACATCAGCAGAGAGAAAAGATTTGGTTCCTTTTTTCCTTCTAATTTTTAATCTTGGACTTTAGATGCAAGCCTCCCTGCTGGAGGAAACATATTTATGGCTTGTGCAGAAAGTTTTCAATCAGTTTAAAATCTTTAATTTTAAAAAAGGTTATATTTCAATGTCGTAACAAAATTCAAATTTATTTGCTCCCATTCCTATGACATTAAATGATGACTAATTAAAGTCCTTAAAAAAATGAACTAGCAAAAAAAAAAAAAAAAACCAACAAAAAAACAGCTTTCATGAAGAGCACTAGAGCACTAGACAAATTATGAAAGCTAGAGTGTTTAAATGAACATTTGCTTTGTCTGATCACTGCTGATAGAGACACCTGTCAGTATTGGCAGCATTCAGCCTTTCAGTAAGAACTTTACTGGGGTTTATTTAAAAGTGAAAGTTTTATTTTCTTCTCACCACCTTTCAGAATGTAGCCCATACCTTAGGAAAACAACAACTAAAAAACCATATTAAGAGGATCAGCAACAAAATCAAAGCCCTCAAGTTCTCTAGAGTTCAGCAGTACATCAAACTTTGTTACTGTATAATCTCCTAATATAGCCAGTATTTTTATTTTTAAATTCCATATGCCGAGTACTCTTCCTTAGACATATCCAATTCTAAAGCAGTAGCTTCATCCGGAAATTGCAGGCAGATATTTTAAAGTAAAATCTTCAATCTGTGCTCCTTTTGGCAGACCTATCATGCCTTCAGCCAGCCCAGGCAGTGAGCTCCGCAAAGCCACAAGAGAACAAGTATCTGTCAAAGCCACAAGAAAACAAATATCCTTAGGGAATTTATCCTAAACAAAGAGGAACAGGAGCTGCCAGTCCTCCAGAAGCAGAAAGGCCAAGAATCCAGCTTTCCCAGCCTGTCAGTGAACTACCACAAAAAAGCTCATACAATGGTTCCCCTCGTATGGACTAAAGCATTTTTTCCTTGCCCTAGCTTAAATAAATAAATAAGTAAAGCCATTCATGTGTGCTGTTTTGAATTACACTTACACTGAACAGTCTTTTGAGTTGTAACTGCACTGTAGTCAGAAGTTCTACTCTTACTAGAGCAGAGCTACACAATGACTGCAGCACTATCATCAGTGTCACCTACCCTTAAGAAAGGTAAAATAACCACTGACTTCTTCCTCACCCTTCCCAACCTAGAGATGCTGTAGGTGGCTGCTGACATCTATTGTTTAAGTGCAGAAGCAGGCCGATAATCAGAAAAAAAACAGCGAGAATCTTGATGTATAGCTTTGGTACACACACATTTACAACAACGAGGGCAGTGTCAACTCCCAGCATTTGCAATGTCGCCTGACCCTCCACTATCACAGCTCTGTGAACAATTAGGAGTGGCATGGTCTGGCCTGTTTAAGTGTTTTGAGCCTGCCTGGCCTTGAGAGACTGGTAGAGCAGATCACTTTTTAAAGATAATACTACCAAAGAAGAAAAAAAAGCAAACTTTCTGCCATTTACTGCCACATGCTCAGTTCCCCCTACAGCAGGATTGGCTGGATGTCCCCAGCCCAGTGGCACATCAATGGCAGCAGAAAATGCTGCATCCACAGCACAGCACAAATACAAAACCAGTGTTTGGGAGCTTGCTGGGGAGTAAGGGACAGGGAAAGCCATCATCTGACTGTTGAACAGCAAATTCCTCATCAATGCCATGGAAAGCATCATCATCTCAGCATTAGAGTCAGTCTGTTCAGGGGAATGAACAAACCTTCCCAATATATCAGTGCAATTTGAGCTCCCAAAAAGATAACCAGTGAGCATCAGGAATGAAACGCCTCAAAGTCAGCCTTCATGGTATCTTTGAAACAGCAGTGCATGCACAGGTATTAGAAGAATTTTGCAAAACCATATTTCTTCAAATATCAGTGGCAAAGCAGGGTCACCACAACAAATTGATCTGGCATTAAATGGCATCCATTCCTATGATGTGTATAAAACATTTTGCCAGATTTTAAGTAGATAAAAAGCTGCTTATGTATCTAAAACAATTGCAGCACTTCTTCTCTGCATGCATGTGCATGCGCACGTATTCCAAAGAACATTAAGAGATATAATCTTGTTTTTTTCTCTCCCATCTTATGGCAGACCAAGCTTTGGTTCTTTTTACTGGTAGAACAGTATGTGAAAAGCTATTGCTTCTTTTGTTGCCAGTACAAACCTACATCCAGAGTCAAGCAAAAAATTTACCTTCTTCTGATAAAAAAGAAGCACAAGAAAACCTACAATAAAATACACACAACAAAACAAAAACAAAAACCCACAAAAAACCAAAAAAACCACACACCCCCCCCCCAAATTAAACAAAACAAACAACCAAACCCAAAACAACCAACCAATCAACAAAACAAAAACAAAAAAATTCAACAACAAAAAAAACCCCACACAACAAAATGTCAACACTCACCACAGCCCTGGTAACCAGGGATTTCACAGAGAAAAGAACTAAAGGAAATGGAACAAAAACACTGAAGCAGAAAAGGGAGAATAAAGCATTCTCAGAAAGATTATCAGTCAATGCTAGGAGGACAGACATAACTGGTTGATTCAGTGGCACTCAGGTTATCTTTCCTGAGAATCATACTGAACAAACCCCCCTCTCTTCCAGATTTGTAATCTCCCTGACAAATGGTGTAGGGCAGTATTTACAGTAGCTGATATTAACTAAGTCTGCCAAATTGATTCTGCAAAGATGCAGAGTATCTTTCTCATCCCAGTTTGCATTGTAACTGATCCAAGTTGGAGCTGCATTTAAAATACTCACAGCGTGACTCACTTGTGGATTGTAATGGACTTCTATGCGTCCAGAAATTATCTTGAGTATACAAGGAAAACATATCTGTAACTCCTCACAATAAATAACTTAGAGCTTATTGACTCAATGCCAAAGTAATCAAATAATATGTTTTCAATCTGCATAATTTGAAGTGAATTTCCAGACAACAAAACCTTATTTTCTTTTCAATTTACATTTAGTTTAAGGCTGTGGGTAAAAGCCAATATGGAGATGCTGCAGTTTTCTAACAATGATGTATCAAAACATTAATAATTATGACTACATTTAACAGAAAGGCAAAAAAACCTGGATGTATGCGGTGCTTTGCTTATTGCTTGGGATCACTGAAAGTTAAATCAATTGGAAGCACATGATCTTTCTGGGGCAGGAGGAATATACATGGAAGCACAGCAGTTGGGAGTTAAAAGTGAAATGGTAAAGTATAATGAAGGAAAGAGGCAGGAAGTGCCAAAATCAGCAGGACTTAGAAAAGACTGTGCATGCAGCAGAACCACCTGCCTCGTTTAAGAATAAGTAGGAAGCCAAAATCCCACATTACCTCAGAAATTATGGATCACAGTCTTCTAAGAACAAAACAGCATTTGAGACTCTGAAAGGGGGCCTGAAAACTCAATAATCTCTGGAAAAATTAGAGCTCCCAGTGTGGACTGAGATTTCACATGGCACCATGCCAAGGCAACAGCCCATACATGCCTGGGTACAAAAACCCACCCTCAGATCAGAGGCTGGCTTTCAGATGGAGTCACCTCTCTTCTCTCATATCCTGCCCCATCCTTCTCCCTCTCTCTACTCAGGGGAGATAACAGGACAAGCTGCATCCCTGCAGGAAGTGGGACACCACCACAAGAAAAACTGGTTTGGAAAAGGTAGAAGATGTGTGTAAAGTACAGATGCAGAAGAGGCCAGGAGTGTAACCTAATTTTAACATGCAAGGACATGAATTTTCCTAATTAACGAACCTGATCCTGCCTGCTGGAGTAGGACTTCCTCTAGACAGAATAAGGATGTCAAAATGGTCTTTTGAGAGCTGACAGAATGGCTAAGAGGACACCAGTGGCACATGCAGTTATGTACAATTAATTTTTAAAATGAAAGCTATATGAAACACTTTGCAGAACTTTTGCTCTATAGTGCATCAGGCTTCAAGATAATTTTGTATTTTTTTAAGGATTGGGAAAACATTCAGTGGAGTAAAACCTACTCACACCTAGCATGTTTTTTCCCTCCTTCTAAATAAATACTTAGTCTGCTGTCCAGCAAACTGTGTCCTGCTCTCAACAGTGACCATACCTCATCTGGGACATCTAGATGATGAAAATGAAAAATGTGATGAAAAATTGGTAAGTCTTAAAAGTGTTCTTGAGGATGTTTTTTATTATATCTAAAAATACATCTATCAATTACTTACCCACATGGTAAGTAAGAACATTCCATACTGAACACATTTGAGTATTATGAAGGACATCCACCCTGCTCCTGTGTCACATGCACAGGTCAGGTCAGCTTTCAATAGAGTTACAATCTGTGAATGTTCCATGTTAAACCCTTGAGTCTCAAAGGACTGTGCTGTGTATTGAGGCAAGCTGAAAACTCTTTAGCACAAGTTGATGCAGGCAGAGTCCATTTTTCAAAAATACTTCTATATTAAATGTCTATTTTGTATTTTCTCCATGTAAATAGATATTCATAGACATCAGATACTTCCAAGCAGTAAACAAGCCAAAGTACATGCAGTGCATCAGCTTTATTGAAAATTCTTAAATACATTAACAACAGACTGCTATGAAATGTTTAACATCCATTCTAATGAGTGCTTTAATCCCGTGAATGATTATATTAATTCTCATGTGACATTAATTGTTCAAACCAGGGGCCCTTCAACTGAATATTGCAAAAGGTCACTTTCCAGCAAGATGCAGGCTGTTAACAGGCAGCACAACAAAGGTGGCTGTAGTGCTGCTTCTCATTGTGTCTGTCTGCAAGAGCCCAGTTGGTTCTCCGAGGGAGAAACCAGCTACAGGGGGATGTAAAAGCACCCTGCTGTGGAACAGGTGCTGCTATTTTCCCCACACAGAAGCATTCTCTCTAATTTACCCATACATCTCAATACTTAGGCGATTCAATCAAACCAGCCTCCCTCAAACAAAAGCAAAGACCAGGGCACAGAGCCAGGAAAGTAATTTCAGCAAATAACACATTAATTTCTTGGACACTTCATACAACAAACAGTTTTTCTTTGAGTTTGACATTACGGGTTCTGCATACTATGTTAGTATGATTTAATCAAATATTAGTTTCTCCAAAAATGTTTCTTATTTATAGACTTAACAAATCAATTGTACTCTTTTGACCACTTAAAATACAAAACAAAAACCACAAAAAAACCACAAAAATTCCCCCCAAAACAGAACAACAGCAGCAACAAAAAAAAAAACCAAAAACAAACAAACAAATAAAACACAAAAAAACCACCCTGCTTTATTCTTTACATACACTTCTTTTTTTCCTTTCCAAAATGGGAGGACACATTCAGTGTTGCTTAAAATGAACTAGAATGAAAGTATTATTGGAATACTTTGATATAGAGCTGTACATGATCCAGTTACACAGCAGAATCAGATTTCCTAGGCATTTGGTTAATATCTAGAGTCAGTTGAAGATACTTTTAAGATAACATAACAATAGTACATAGAAAAATTAATTCTACTCAAAAAAGGTAAACATTAATTAGCATTTCCTAATGTTATCAGTTTTGCAGAGATCCTATAATCAGCCTAATGGATAAACAGTCTGCAATGTGTAATACGCACATCTTAAAGGATTTGAAGTAGAGGATAAAAGATTTGTTTAAATTATGAGACTTGAATTTTATTAATGTTGTTGCCAAAAGCAGATAACACATTCACAAGAGACATCACTGAGCTTTCATCTATTCTATTGTATGTTAAAAGCAGTGTCTCAGAAATCTAATTTTGCAGATCATCAGATACAGTAAGTGCTATGTTATTTTTCATCCATGTTTTCAGAAGCATAAAAAAATGCAGAACAAGATAAGCAGAAATTAGTAAAAATATTTTTTCCATCCATCAATGCAGCATTGAAAAAGTAATATTGAAGAAATTAGACATCAAGTACACAAACTTCTGGTGCATTTTAAAAGGCTACCAGTAGTACTTGTCTCAGTTTATTTTCTCCCTCTTAGAACTTCATTAAACAGTAACAAAAATTATATCTAACACAGAAAGTTTTAGCATAACATAGCCTAATGCAGTCACATGAAAAAACAGAGCATGTTCTTAATGGTATAAATACAAGGGCCTGACAATCTTAGTGACTTTGAACACATTTTCTGTTCCTATTGCACACAAGGACAACAGCAAGTCCAAGACTCAATGCCTGATTTCACTTCCTGGCATCAGAAGCTGCAGAGCAATGTTCTGAGGAGCACAGCTTTTCATAACTGCACAGAAATTTAAGTACTTCTAATAAGAAAATGTTGTTCAGATGTACCATCACTTGACATCTAACCACAAAAGAAAATCTAGTACATTGAAAGAGGAAAAAAAAAATAGCCTAACTTACAACACTGGGAGGCAGCACTGGGCAATGGTTTCTTCTGGACTTCCTCCTGAAAGGAATACTAAAGGAAGGAAAAAAAAATACGAAGGAATATAGAAAGCAAATAGTAACTTTATGACAGCATGCCACACATAAAACCAAAGTACATATCTATAAGCATAATATCTGTAATATATTCTCCATTATATCTAAACACACTCCCAGAAGGGACCTCTTTTTTTCATGCCAAAATCACGTTACAAAGTACTTCTGTTTAAGGTGAAGTCTGCTTTAGAACAAAAGCATAGGCTCTATTACCAACTCTGAGACCTCCAATTAGACATTGAAAAGACCTGATTCTCCACACCACTATGTCAGTGTGACAGGGAGCTCCGAACTGGGAGTAAGCCTGTTTACATTTAGGCACTCCATCACAGCTTCAACATTTCAAAACTCACGTGGGCTCACAGCAGCTCTGGAATAGGAGATGGCAGCAGTAAGGTAATTAATGAGCCTGGCAAGGCAAAAATACAATGTTTGCCCAGCCAACACTTGCAAACTCTCCTGTGATCCACTTTACATCCAACATGAAGAAATTTTCATCTCATTTTATACTGAATTAGAGTACACAGAGGTACTTCAATTAGCCAGCTCTGACTTTTTACAAAGTTGTTTGTTACAGCATCAAAGCGCTCCCTAGGGGAATGCCAGTGGTTTTATTTTGTTATTCTCTTCTATCTTGTATTACATAAAAATACGAGAAAATTAGGACAATTGACCAAAATAATGAGAACAGTCTCTGCTAGGAAAAAAAGATCTGACAACAAAGGAAGTGGCAAACTTAGCAAGCTGGTGCTGCAGCCTGTGCAAAACAGAGCCACTAGACAGGGTCTCCTTGGATTTGGTAGGGATTAATGATCAGTTCTGTGCTTGGAAGGTGACAACCCCGCAGACTTCCGCTGCAGTTATCTTCCAATCTGTGCTATTTAAAATGCACAAGAGATCCTGAAAGGTGGTTAGTCTTATCATCAGCAAACTGCCAACCCACTGAGTTAATCAGGACTGTGAAAACAAGAACTGCCGGATCTCACAGCACTGACTGGTTGACAGAGTGGTGAAAGGAAGTCTGCTGATGAGCAATTTCAGCAGCACAAGACAGCAGTGGGTTCTGAATTATTATCCTGAGATCCCAGAATGGCAGCAGTTTGTTCTTTTTAAGGCATCAGCCCGACGGCTATCAGGAGTCCCAAAATGAAAACAGAATATTAAGTGTTTGTAGGAAGAGAGGCTGGAAAGCATTTCTATGAACTCCAAATGAACCTGCTTCTTCAATACTCCTGTGCAGCTTTAGTATGTTCATTCATCATCTCAAACAGAGATAGGTGAACTTAAAACAAGGAAGACAAAGGCACAAAGTTGTCTTGTGCTAAAAAACACTGAGCAGACCAAGACTGGGTAGCCCAAAAGCTGAGTGGCAGGGACTGGATGCATGAGGATCAGTCATGTAATTTCTCCAAACAAACCTGCCTCCAGCTGGTTTCTCAAACACTAGGTTTGTTTGCTCAGAGCAATTAAGATATTTCTTCAGGCAATGCACAATTAAGATGCTGAATTCTTTTGCGAAAACATAACTGACCTGGGTGCATTTAAAGGGCAACTGCCATTCACAAAAGAGAAATCCACTGAGTGCTGTTCAACACAAGGATACTACCTCTGGCTCTGGAAGGTCCTGAGCTACAAGTCATAGCCAATTAGAGGAATATGCAGGGAAGATCTCATCCCCGTTCTGAGTGGTTGGCAAATGTGGAGTACTTTAGAAGAACCACCTGAGATCAGGCCCTGCACAGGTTTTTTTCTCTTTGATCATAGGGAAGATCCATAATAAATCTGAGATGATTACATCACAAATACAGATATATTACTTTGTTACTGGTATTTCATAAGAGCATGCAGTTAGCAAACAGATGCATGGCACTGCAGGGAAAGGGGAGACTCAGAAAGTTCAGAATATCTTTCAGCACGTATCAGCTCAGTGAAGCACTAGAGGGCACCTGTGCCTCACTGAAGTACCTGAACTGCTGCCCACAGGAGCAGGGAGGCACCACAGCTGCATCACTGACAGGACAACTCACAGACTGCGCTTTTCATCAATTCTTAGAGGCTCTCAACCTTCTAGGAAGTTGCCCTAAATTCTGTAAGTTTTCTATCTGCCCAAATATAGGGTCTGTCCTCAGTCAAAAATAAAATCCACCTCATTTTCCTTCATCTGCAAAGTAAACCAATTCACTCATATAATGAACAGAAAAGAACAGATGAAGGATTCCAGAACAAAAATCTCCTGAAGTCATTGCATTGGCAGAGAATATTTGGCAAGTTATCTTGCTATGGAAACTCGTGCTATGGAAAGAGACTTGTCAAAGAAGTTTCACCAGCACAATATTCTTAGTGAATGATGTTCACATCAACACAAGTATTCAGGTTTTCTAAACACTTCATTTCTGGTACCAGCATTAACATTAAATCTTATTCTGCAAACAGTATGAACTGTAAACAAAATTTTATTCATGCAACAGTCTTTCTTAGAAATAAAAAAGTAACCTCTATTTTATAGCTGCTTAGCCAAGTACACATTAGAGCCAGGAAACCAAAGCCACAGCTACCATGTATTCTAATACAAGATTTATATAAATTGAGCAGTTAACAACTGCATTAGGACAAAAGCCAACAGTCCTCAGGTCAAATAAAGATTCAGTATCTTGCTTTGTCTTCAAAGAAACTGTCAACTACAAAAAGTCCTTTTTGACTTGATTTCAAAAAAGAACCTACCACAGCCTGTCAAAAATGGTTTCACTCTCTGCTCAGGTGAAGCACAGTGTTGCCTTTCCTTTGAACATATTCACATCAACAACACATTATTCAAGCACTTCCAGCATGTAGAAAAATATTTCTCTCCTTAATACTAAACCGTACACTTGAGAAAAGAGTTCTGTAAGCAATTCATAGAAGACTTGTAAATCATCAACATTTAGAGTTACCCTAATCACAGGAATCTAAAACAAAGAATAAAAGCTAGTTATAAGACATTCAGGGCTACATCATTCTTTCAATTTAGATATTTACCTCATCATCTCCCAGTGAATTTATTTGTTCTAATTTTCTGGTCCAGTATCTGGCCTCTTCTTCAGGGATATCTAAGTCAAAAGAGTAAGTCACACCACCTTATTAACCAAGCAACTTTTCATCCATCACCATTAATATTAAAGATCACACACACAAAACCCACATGTGATTTTTGAAGAGATAGGACTGTCTTATGTTAGCACTCAGATGGAAAATAAACACTGTAAATAGTAGCACAGTTCAAGGGCTTACCCTGCTTTTTTTTCAGAGCTGATAACTAAATGCACACTTACACAAAGGTAGGAAAGAGAAAGACAGACTAGTTCACATTTAATTCAAGTATTAGTTTGATGGAGAGCCATTTCACAACAGTATTTTAACACACTTGCTTATGTTTGATAACACACAGTGAGAGCCTTTTCCTGATGCTTTTTATAACCCCAGCAGAACAAGGGCTGCCTTTGAACAGATCACCTTATGCACAACAATAGCATATCTCCTGGTGTAACACAAATTAGGTATGAAAAAATAAATGATCTCTTGTTTCTTTGCCAGCAATACACCAAATATTTTGAGGGAATAAACAGTGTTACGGGCAGTCATATTCACATGAAAGCACATTCTTACTTTTATACCACACTGCAGCTTCATTGTGAAATGAATCAAAACATTTTTACCATCTAAAAGAGTTACCAAGCTGACACAAGTAGCAAGCATTATCACTTTTATTGTGGTAACTATTTTCTATTTCACACTTCGAAGTAATATAGCATCCTCATGGAACACTGACTTCTGCCACTCAAAATTTCACCTTTCAAAGCACATGCTCAGAGATGCAGATAACCTGCTGTGAAAAGCTTAACACAAAATCATTTAGGGATGGAGTGGTGTAAAAACATTGGAAAAGGAAAAAAAGGATTTGGATTTGTTTTGTTTGTTTTTTTTTTCTAGCCACCCAACATCCCTAAATGTAGCAACTTCTGAAATGTGGCTATTTATGGCCTGAAACTGCACCACTGCAGAAACTTCAAAGCTCACAGAGGAAGGAAATGGAGGGAGTGCTCCAGCTAAAAACACCACCAGCCCTGCAAGCTGACAGGAAAACAGTGCTATACCAGTACAGCTGGTTTTCCCATCTCCTGTGACTCTTTACACTTTCAGAAGGAGCCAAAAAGTTTGCTTCCCTGCAATGAACTGTACTCCATGGACACCACCACAATGATATATACTAAGTTATGCATTGGTAAGAATGTGAGAAGCAGGACAGGGTAGCCTGCTGATGAAAAGATGATCCTAAAAGTTACATCTACTCTCTCTCATCACAGAAAAAAAAAAGAATAAGATTTTTTGGTAGGTGAGTATTCCACTGGAACCACAATGCTTTCAGAAAGGACCAAGAACTCTTCTTGTACTTTGAGAGAATGTCTGCTCTACATGTATCCTTTCTCAACCGCATAAACCATCATCTTACAAAGACAACAAGCCCAAAACACTGCAGGTAACCAAACACAAATCCCTGTTAACAGGTTCATGCCAGATTTAGTGGAATTTCAATTTCAGCAGTAGATACTTCCTTGGACTATGAACTCATGTCCATATCTTTGTTACAGAAACATCACTGAATTTTTATTCAACTAGCCTCACCCACACAAGGTTTTAAAATACTCCCCAGTAGAGAAAGTTTCATGGAAGCTTAGTATCTGATTCCCAAAAAACCTGCACTAAGCAGGAAAAAAGGCAGCTCATTTCTCCTTGCTTGGAGGAAGACCAGAGTGATTTATTTTAACCAAAACACACAAAGCCAGCTACTCTTTCTGATGTGCAGTACATTACTTTGTTGTTAAAACCCATCAGAAAACAAGGTAAGAGAAACATGAGAGACTCTTCCACAACTACAAGAGCTGTAGAAACACATACGTGTTTTTGATCACCAGGGCTGTGGATCACAGCTGAAGAGATTTATTAGATAAGTCTGTGCTCAAATCAGGGCTGGCGATCAAAGTAAATCTGGACAGAACTGATCTAGAAAGAAAGCATCAGTGAGCTGAATGGCTATCAGTATACACCCTGATGAGGTTTAGGAGGACAAACTCCAACAATAGCAAGAAATAACCAAAAATTACAGCAAAGCCCATGGAATTGTCTTGGAAAGACATAACTTCTCTAAGAGGTGAATAAAAACTCATGAAATGACGACTAAAAGTCAGAGCCCAAACAACTCAAATTTGGAGCCCGAAATCAAGACTAAAGAGATGGAGGAGGGGTGTTGCAAAGACAATCATCAACACTGCAGAAACTCAGGATGTCTCAGGGTAGGCCTCAATGCTTTCCCATACACCGGGTGTAGTGGCATGCCCAGGCATCAAGGAGCGACACTTGTCTCTTGGTTTTACTGTTTCTATCTTACAGCCCAGAAGCACATTTCACAAACAGAGCAGGATTGCTGCTTCTATTGAAACAGCTTCTTATGCAAGTCAGAGATAAAAATCAGCTACTGTCCAGATACCAGCTGCTGTAATGACATCTTCCTGATCTCAGGGAAATTCTTGTCATCAATATTAGTATCAGTAAAATTACTGTACAGCAAACTTTAAACATGAAGCAACTGGCCTATGACCTTAAGTCAAGTTACCTGCTCAAAAGAAATCCCAGTGAGATAGAAGCTTTGATTTCTTGAGGAAGCTTTTGCTGTGTTTTGCCTCAGTCAGCAGTTTTGTTGAAGCTGCTTCTCTGGAATGCATAGAGTGGAAATCCCTAGCAGAGATCACAGACTGCTTGCAAGCCACATCCACTGGCCAGCTCCTGCATCACTGCTCAGCTTCTGACTACAGTGAAAGTTACTGCACTACATTAACTTCTGCTTAAAAGATGAACTAGTCCACAGAGAGGCCACTTGATGCCATCTCAGGACTCCACAGACACCATGCTTGGTGAACATAAGGAGCAAGGCCATATGTCAGTGAAACGAAATCACTGAAAAACAACAGAGAGATGGGCAGGTAGATTCAATAGCTTTTAGTGCTTATTAATTTGAAACCAACACAGAAACACTGCAAGCTTTACTATCCTTGCTCTTCCTGCCATCTTCAGCTGGAAGCTGAACCCCATTTTCTCTGAACTCCTGGTTTTCTGGGCTTGAATCTGCAGGGTTCATAAGCAGGCACAGGCATGCCAATGGTTGGGGTGGGGGATGAGCAACTCCCACAGCATCACTTAGGACTGAAGGCTCCAACTTGAGTTGATGTGGGATTCCTGGGCACATGAGCAGGGGTGTGGGTGGAGGTCCCAGATGAGGCTGCTCAGAGCAAGTAAGTGCCCTAACATATGGGCACACAGCAGTACAGTGACTTGTCAGAGCGAAGAAGGAAGTAAGAGGAGAATATGGTGCATCCATACCACTTCACTCAGTTAAACCCCTCAGGAAGCTAAATATGACAGCATTCCTGCTTAGAGATCTGTAAGAGATCTTGATCTTAAGATCAAGAGATCTCTCTCTTGGCAACAAGCAGGCACTTCAGCCCTAAAGCTTTTCTTCTCACATTTGTTGGCCCTTGCTCTGAACCTTGCACATCACCTTGTTCCTTCTGAGTTTTTCCAAGGTAGCGAGACCTGAGCTGGGGCAAAATCCATCTTGGCAGGAGTGAGAACACATGCTGAAAGCAAAAATGATACCCCCTCTCCCCCCACTTTCCTACAAGTGCTCACCTGGCTTTCCCTCTTCTCAGCCCAAATTTTTTTCCTTTTCCAATGTATGGGAATCTTCATAAGTTCTCACTGAAATGACTTTGCCAAGTTGAGTTTTTCTTTCTGTTCTGTTCCCAAGACACTAAAATAACAAAACACATTTACCCTACCTCATGGTTAGATGCAGATCAGCAAGCTCCCACCCTGAGAGTGTTGAGAACACTAAAAGCATCTTCACTCCAATTATGAACTAGAAACTGCTTGGCACAGAACCAAAATGCTACAGTTTGGGAGCCAAAAGCATTTTTGAGTACTGCATCCTGCAAGGGATTTGCACAGTCACTGCACTTCTAAAAAAGGGGGACAGAGTAAAATTGCTATCAAGCAAAATAATTTTACACTTGAAAAGCAGCATCCTGAAAAGTCTCTGCCAACACACACTCACTGCATCAAAACAATAACTGCAGGATTGTCTTCTTCCTACCAGAAAATTTTCTAAACCAACCAAAGGAAAGCTGTATCCCTCCCTTGTCTATCTTGTTCCAAAGAGAAAGCGATATGAGCAGAGGAGAAAGTGCTCCAGCCTGTCTCGGCCAACAACCACTACTTGCCATGAAGAAGGCAGTTTATTGCCATTTTTAATAGACTACCAAGCACAAAAACACTTCTTACCCACAGGTTAATATAACACCTACGCTTCCCATCCTTACTCTTTCTTACATTTCCATAGCAGAGGATTTGCAGTCGTTCTGTGAGACTGAACATGGACCTGGCAGAGAGCATCATATGGCAGCCTGGTCCCCAGCACTGCAGTCCATCATGCAGATATTCAATACAGAAGGGTCCACAGAGCTGCCCTGCCCTGTACAGCATGTGCTGGTTTCACACCAAGTGACCACAAGGCAACAGCTGCGTCTGGAACATGCAATGGGACACACAGGGGACATATTAAGGCTCTTTGTCCCATTACAAATCTGGCCATTGACAAAGTTTAAATCCTGCAAGACCTCACAAAAGCTTATCTTCTATCACCAGAAGCAGAGGCTAAACTACCACCAGCCTTTGTTAGGAGATGACTGCTTCCCAACTCCAAGCCTGGTAAATACTTGAAAACATTTATATGAAAAAAAAAAATCTCTAAGCTGCCTTCATCACATACTATCACTATCAGCATCAGCACATTTTGCACTTTTTTCAGCTTTCACAGCTTCCAATCTCCAGAGTACCAGCAGAAGAGATACCAGGAAGGAAGAATCTTGAATGTATCAGGTGGAAGCAGAAACAGCAAACTAATCCGGGATAAATATAGCACAAAAAACAAACCAGTTTCTAAACCTCTTTGCATATACAATCATGTCTTACATCAAGGACTTCAGCTGTTCTGATTTGAAAATTCATTTATTCTCTTTTACAAACCCTTAAAACCTCTCAAGCCCCACCTAAATACAATGAAATATTTAAAATACGTTGAATAACCTGGGGTACTGCATGTTGTGTGCATCTAAATGAGACAGCAGCCAGAAATGATAGAAAAAGCACAGCCAAACAGGAGAACACACAGTTTTTTTAAAGCTGCTATCCCAGGCAGCAGTGTTTTACCCAACCTGAAAAGCAGCGCAAGTTGTACATGAGCCCACACACCACTCTGGTTCTCATGCATCTACAATAGCTAAGAGATCTCACCTGGGAAACAAAACACAATACGCAATGCTCCTAAGTGTCTCTCCAAACCTGCTGTTATTAAAATCTTGCCTCTACGGCCCAGCTGCTGAGTTAAGAACTTCCACAGCACATCAGAGATCCATTTACCTCACTGTGTAGGGATAAAGCAGCAGCTCCTAATTCGTATGACGAAGAATTTCAACGTGTAGGGCACTAAGAATCCACTGGAGTAGGTGACATGGGTAGGTGCCACTTTCCAGAAGAGTATGACACACCCTTAGTGTCTCCTGCTTTTCAACCTGCTTCTAACCTTGCTATGGCACCTCAGACTGAATGGAGATCAAAGCAAAAATGGCAGCACTCTTCTAGGGAAGAGCAGCCTTTGAAGAGCTAACTCATGCACCGATTTTTTCCTGGACATTATGGAATCCTGGACACGCAGCCACCTTTTCACACACTAGAACAAAAACTGTTCAATACAATGGTGCAGAATCCCTGTTATTTCAGTGTTTGGCATGGTAAGCAAAGAAATGTAATAGGTGTGCTTTAAATGATCAATTGTGTCAAAAACAGAAAAATCACAAAAATCACAAAAATATTTTAACTTATTTACTGTTCTGTATGAAATTCTACTTCTCCAAATGTAAAAATTTAAAATAATATTACAGTAATTTTATGACTATAAGGCGCACCGGATTATAAGGCGCACCTCTGGGAGTCGGCAAATTGCGCAATTTTGTACATTAGCTGGACTATAAGGTGCACTTCGGGGTTTGGACCAAAATTTTAGTCAAAAGGGTGCGCCTTACGGTCATGAAATTACTGTAATCATCCCAAAAGAAACAAAGAAACACTCCTCTGACTATAGTACTAGGGAGAAAACACATTATTGCCTGGAATACTTTGATTTTTAAGAATCAGATGTTCCAACACATCTATATGAAGTCTGTTTTCTTATAGTTGAAAAAAATAGCTCAAAATGTGATACAGTAACATGAATGGCAGAAGAAAGTAAATTCTCTTTTGGACACTCTCAATACAAAGGGAGACACCAGAACTTCATTTTCTTTTAAAGCAGTTACAGTTTACAAGCATGTCAGAATTAATGTAGATGAGAAGGTAGTGGCTATAAGCCTTGCCTTCAGCTCTGTGTGCTTGTTCTGTCCCTCCCAGAAGCCTCAACAATTGTACCAAACAACCAAGATTTTTGGTGAGGTGAAACAGGCTTGCTCCTCCTCTTGCACAAAAACTTCACTAACAAACTTCCCATGGACAGCAGCTGTAGAACACCAGGATATTTTCAAGGAGAAGAGGGATGGCTCCTGACCAACATCAGACAGCTGTCAGGACAGCTGAAGCGTCAGGTACCTCTTCCTCTTTGCACACTGGACTGTAGTTAAAGAGCAGTGCCATCTACAGAACACTGTGCTCTCCCAGGAGTATACCATCCAGGGGACTGTGCACTCACGGCACAAAACACAATTTGTATTGACTGTCCAGCTTCAGGGCCAAGACCTGCATCCTCCCCTGCACCAGGAAGCAGAGTATGAGACCCACAGAAGTCCTAACTTCTTCCCACAACAGATGGACAATCCTGAGAGGTGCTGACGAAATGCCAGTGCTTGCACAAATGCTCTGCCCCTGCCTAGAGCACAATACAAATTGCTGACACTGACTAGGGCTTTGCAGTAGAAAAGAATGCAGCAGGCAGAGGGGGAGGGATGAGCCTTGCAATGACAGAAACTCTCAAGTGTTTGAAACACTTCAGTGCTCAGTGCATGAAAAAAAATGGCACAAACCCCAAAAACATCATCTCTGTTCTTGATCCCAAGCATCAGCTTGGGAAAGAGAAGTTGGGGGAAAGAGAAGTTGGGTGGAAAGACAAGTTAAGTAAGCCTAGGATGCATTCTGGCTAAGGCCTTACTTTCGGGGTTTATTTGGTTTAGGGCTTGTTTTTGTTTGCTTAAGTAAAATAAAATTTTTAAATTACATACAACTTTACTTGAGATCAGTTTGCTCCAATTAGCTGCTTTTCCATATTCTGTATTTTTCAACCATAAGTAATTGCCAGAAAGACAGTTCTTACAACATTAAGTAATTTATATACTCTGCTAATGATAATGTTCAGGAGCACTAAGCATTAATGTTTCATTAACTGAACTGCACACATCTAAGAGGATGCATTCACCATAGAACTGCTCTAACAACACACTTGACCTCTTCTAGAGCCAAATTCGTCTAGATTCAAAGAAGCAAATGCTCCCTGCTCAGGAAGAAAATGTGTGACTACACAATCCTGAAACACTATTAGAAGAAAAAACTGCTGCAAATCTAAATATTCCAGCATTCAGGAACTTTAAAATATTTCATACCTACTCAGATTTTCTTAAAAGGAAGCCAAACAAAAAAATGAATACCCACCACACAACCTTCACTGAACTACAGTGACTGAACAAAGAATAAACACGACTTCATTATAAAAACTTAAGTTATTCCCACTTTCTCTTCACAGTCAGCACCCTGGGTAAGTTATGGAAATGAACTCACCAAAAGGTAATTCAAATCTTGTGTCCAGCAAAATTTTATGAGGAGTTGGGTTTTTGGTTCCACAGATTTCATCATGTTTCATTACAACTTCTGCCTCCAGAGTAGACCACTCCCCAGGACCCTCCTGTGAATCAAAGGCCACAGGTGAACACACATTCAAGTCTGAAGAACTTTATGCACCAATTCTACGCTTCTGCTAAAACAATCCAAAAAGAGCTTTATGACATTACTAACCCTATTTAACATCAAATTACATCTATTCAGCACACACTGGCTTTTTCTTCCAAACTGGATTTCTTCTAAATCTCAGAGGCATCTATGAGAGCAAGCAGCAAAAAGAAGTGCTGCCCTCTCAGTGGAACTGCAAAGGTAGACCCTCAAAGGCAGGACAGAGGAGTGTCTGGACAGCGAGAGGAACTGAGCACTAGCCAGACCTCACAGCCACACTGCAGGGCATCCCCACTCTTCTCCTTTTATGGAAAATATAATCTCTCCCTCTGCTCAAATCCAATAATCTTCTAAGTATTAGCACAAAGTATACCTAACACTACAGGCAGAAGCCCTAGAAGACAGTGCAGGTGTACTCTGGGCCTACCTTTTCAGCTGGACAAGACAGAGGTCTTTAGCACTAAGTTACAGGAATTTGACCATCACACTAAGCAGTCAGTCCTTAAGACTTCACACACTTGTGTTCCTTAACAGATCAGGCCCTAGTTGTTGAGTCCACATGAGGGAAATGACACCAAAGAGCCCTGTGTAAGCTCAGTTGTGATCTCACTACAAAATCAAAACCAATGTGATGACATAGCCCTCTCTGCTCACTCAGCCTTCCTGACTTTGCAAGTGGAAGTTTTGCTGAGGAGCTCAGTCTGGCCTGTCCCAGGCCAGATCTGTAATGCATTAATTATAAACACCAGAGCAAATGAAGGTTCTCTGTCAGTTTAACCTCATCAGATTGGTGAATGGCCTTCAGAGCAATCCACACGGTCCCAACCAGGGTGTCCCATATCAGTCCTTTGTTCCATACTTCCACAATTAGGCCCAGGTCCAGCCGATTGATCTCACTGCAAGAAAAGTAAAGGCAGCACAGATGAGAAAAAAAGCAGAATACAATCTAATTTTGCTTCATGTTCTGCATTATCACCATGATTATACCAGTGAACTATTTCCACAGAGCTGTGTCAAGCCGCAGAGAGCTCCTGGAAGTGTGTGGCTGAGGCAGCTCATACTCACAGGGAACACCAGTTTCTAGTAACCCACAGTTTAATACTAATTACACAAAGAGTGCAAACTAAAACCCTGAACTATGTCATGCAGGAATTACCAGTAGGGAACTCATCTCTGCAGCTATTTACACAGGAGGAGGAAGTGTACCTTGGACCAAAACCTAGAGGTGAGCTGTTCTTTGTCATCAGGCACCCCATTTCTAACAATGTGAGTATCTCCCTTGGCAGCACAGCAACAGAAGTGTACTCTGGCAGGTGCAAACATGCCAATACTTACAAGTGAGTGGAGGTAATCCTAGCCAAAAGTAACAGTCCCACATCCAGCACAGCTGCATCAGCAGCACTACCTATTGCTGAGGACTGTGCGGCACTACTTCCACCCCAGTACCAGCTACTTCCATATGACCACTGAGTGACAGGTTCTTAGAAGTACTGATTTGAAGGTTTTCACAAGCATCTTTCCTCTCATTACCAAAAGAAGGCATCTCAAATTTGCTTCTTCTCAATGTTTTACAGCATTTATGCCCCATTCTGCATGCTGGTTTATAAGATACCTACTTCAGAACAGCCTAACACATAACACCAGACACAGGTAAAAACAATGAAGTAGAGAAGAATCCTGAGCTCTCTGTTGATATTACAGCTGTCTCACACTTATCATGAAGAAAGGATATAACCCATAATTTTTCAAGCTCAAGGTTTCCCTTTATTGCAGCTGTTAATCCCCAAAAGTAGGCATCTTGGACTGTCAGTGCTGCTGCCCTCTGCCAAATACATCAATATTATAGCTATTGAAGGAAATTTAAAAGCATGTTACCATCTCATTTCTATAGACTGCCATCATGGCCAAAATAAGAAAGAATTGCTGCAAATCCAAGCATTCACTTGAACTTTGCCTCCTTCTTGCAACTAAAAGAGAGTATCAAATCTACAAGATTCAAGACAAAGCCTACAGTAATAGCAAAGCATATAAATGTCTATTTTAAATCCAAGTGCTTCTGTTCTTGTTTGAGACACAGGAATTGAGGTTAGCAGCATCCAGGCTTGAATGGCTCAATCTGGAACAGTTCAAAATTGAGCTATTACACAGCCTTCCATGAGTGTATTGCTAATATCACACAATTGATTCACCAGCATCCTCTGTTATGACAGGGTTACTCAGTATGGCCAAGACCTGTACCAGCACTGCTCTGCCCTCACCTGCTTGATATTCATCTGACTGCAGGCTGATGATGACTGAGTGACTGCTGGCTGGAATAGTGTGATGCCAGAAAGGGAAGGAAAATATGCTCTATTTTCAGTCACAGGGTAAAACCACATACTTTGCTTCAACATACACTGTCAGAGCAGGACACTGGTTATGATATACCCAATGGGCTCCTATACAGATCTCCAAAGGACAGGCCACCAGGTAAGAATAATAAATAAAAAGAATTTCTGTACAGTGGCTTTGATTGCCTTTGTGTCTCCCTTTCTCCACCTTCTGGTTAGATGCAGAACAGCTTCTAAGAACAAAAGAGCTGAGACAGAAATTTGGTGTCTCTCCCTTTCAACACACAGGATTTAAATAAAGGCATTTCTCACAACTTCAACACCAATTTAATCAGTGGGCACTTTCACTCGAGGTGTTTCCTGCAAATATGCAGTAAATACACAGTTCTTTCAAAGCTCCTTCAAAATTCGAAGATGCCCCCAAGGAATACATTGAAGTGCTTCACTGGTCTGGTAAATAGCCAAACCTTAAACAACTCCAGAGCCCCAAATTCTATAGTGCTTTGTCTCACAAGGAGTTTGGCAGCAAAACCAAAAAACACAGACAGGAAGCATTTTTTTGCTTGTGGTCTGTTCTTCTACTATGCCTCATGAAAAAGGTAAACACAGCACAGACAGTAAAAGCAGCCTTCCCTTGGGGAAAAACTGCTGTGCTCAAAATCCTTTTCCAACTTCAGAAAGAGAAAAAGCAAACCTAGAGAACAGCAGTATTGGAAATACCAACACTATTTCCCAAAGGACAACTTAATGTACATAGGATCATGCAAAACACATTCATTCCCACATTTAATATTTCTGTTATGAGGAGACACCAGAACTACTGCAGAGTTGCCTGGTTAAAGCAGGGACAGTAATGGCGAGGTAGTTCAGCTAATATTCTGCTTCCATATTCCCTAGCAACTAATTATGGAGCGTCTCAATGACCTTACAGCATGCTAGTTAAGCTCCCAGCTGATACCAGAGTGCAGCTCCAGGAGCTGCTTGAGGGGAGGGAGGAGGAGCAACCATGAGAGCCTCCATCCAACACATTCAAGTGCATTCTTAAATCACAGCTGAGAAGCCTCCTCTGTAGCTGGCTATGTTTAAAGCTATCTCCAGCTCATCACAGGACGAGCACAAATTAGAGACAGAAAGAGTCAGTAGTTCGAGTATGGGTATGAGACTTGGAGGACAGGTTCAATTCCTTGTCCTAGCCTTAGCCAGTCTTGAATGTTTGAAATCAGTGACAGCCATGGCCTCTGTCTGACCAGGAGCTGCAGAGCTGAGCAGATGCTGGTGTTCAGAAGTGTGTGTGTTTCACCAGATGCCAAAGGACAGGCTCCAAACTCTCCGTGCAGGAGCACACACCTCTTGAGCTAGTCCAAAAGCAGAGTACCATCAAACAAGGGAGGTGGGAGCACAGCTATGATGAAAATTCTGTACTGACCTATGTGACCTTAACCTGAGGCAACAACCTCCCACTTTCAGATGAGAAGGAACAAACTGCTGCTGGATTAGGAAACATATTCACAAAAATTCCATGCGGGTCTCTTACTACAGATACTATGTAAACACCTCAAACCCACTCAGAAACAGCTGTGACCTCACAAGATGAATACAACAACATTGCCCCCCACTCAGTAAATTTAGTTTAATTTGAGTTACAAAGCTATAGAAACAGAAGCAGATAGAGTACAATCAATAAACAATTTATCCACCAGAAAAAAAGCCCACCATTCTAAAAGATACTCGGAAATCCTTGGCTTAATGTCACACCTATGAGAACTAAAGCAAATCAGAAGTGCCATTTGCACTGGAAGCCCTGGAAAACCTGGAATTTACTGGTTTTGTTGTTCATGGAGCAGCTCCCAACTGAGGTAACCAGGATCACCTTGTAGAGGCCCTGAGTGCACTAACACCACATCTTAATTGCTCTGACCAGCTTCTTCAGCCAACCCTCTTCCCACACCCATACCCTCTTCCCACACCCAGGAGCTCCATTTTTAAGCTCAGCTATGGGCCTTTAGTCCTTGGCTAACCTATGCTGTAGGTGTTTGTGCATCTTGAGCTTACAGGCACAGCTGTGCACATACTGGCCAAGGACAACATCAATCCCTGACACAATCCACACAATAACTTCGCAGTTCAATCTCAGACCAGGCCTCTCACTACATTATTGACTGGCAATTGCCAGTCCATGGCACCAGCAGACACAAACTCCCAACATGCATCCTCCACCACAGGCCAATGCGTACAACAGGAAAGAAAATTATTTAGGCTGTCACCAGGCTAGTGCATTTTACTTATCCAAACATTACAATTCCTACACACACCAGCAGCTCTGAATGAACACAGGGCTGTGGAAGGACTCAACCATGAGCACCTCATGCTGTGCACACCATACTTACAACATAAAATCCTGTTCCCAGCAGGGTTGGTCACCTCGCACGGCCACTGTCGTGCTCTTCA
This sequence comes from Turdus rufiventris, assembly GCA_013186435.1. NCBI lineage: Eukaryota > Metazoa > Chordata > Aves > Passeriformes > Turdidae > Turdus > Turdus rufiventris. The sequence continues at coordinate 1,244,054 of PYHW01010247.1, read as the reverse complement.
CATTTTGCACTTTCAAGGTCACGTACGTATTGAATTTATCTGGGGAATGAGACACAAAATGTTATCTCTATCGTCATACCCTTTCATCACATGACCTGCAACATTTTCAGTTCATACAGTGCACTCAGAGAGACCTCAGATGAAAAGTCCATATGGGAAGATATCACTGGGCTTAAGAAGCCAAATGTTCAAGCTGTTTTCCACCTGCATCAAATTTTCAGTCACAGCTTTTTTAGAAATCCAAACACAAATGAACAAAAACACACAACTGTTCACCTGCAGCAAGACAGGAACAAAGAGTGTAAAATGCTACAGAACGAGACACTTAGTATGATGCTGCTCCTGAAATGCAGACAAGAGAAGAAAACACAGTCTGAAGGCACAGGACCCATTATAAACAACAAGCAGGGTAAAAAACAAACTTGCAAAACATACAAGCAAGAGGTTAGGTTGATCATATCATCTCCTCCCTTGTGACCCAACTGCTGTCCTAGTCCCAACTCAGTTTTCTGCCCGTGAGTCCACAAAGAATTTTACAGGCCAGTCAGGGGAAGAAGAAAAATACAGATTTACTGATAAGTGTGCTGAAATTGACCTGACCTAGTAAAACCACAACACACTCACAACCAGACAAGGTGTTTCACTTTTACAAGCTAAGTGTTTACTTTTCATTTTAACTCTGAAGAAAAATCCTGGAAGAACTTTTTTCCTAGTTTCTGCTGTCTCTTTGCTAATAAAACCAAGAGCAGCAAAGCACAGACCCATTCAAAGTTTGAATATCAGCATCCAAGAATGAACAAACTCCCTTTTAAGGGGAGTTATCACCTCAAGCCTATCAGTTTCAAGCAGTCTGGAACAGCACATGCTAAGTACCCAGGAATCAGTGTACATATTTTCATACTTTGATGTTCTGCTACACCTATTCCTAATGTTCAATCTCAAGTCAATTTTAATACCGCCAAAGTTGCACACGGAAGACAAAGATAAAACAGCCAACATAGCTTTACAAAGGGGAAATAACGGCTGACAAATCTGAAGACCCTCCAGGGCTACAGCACTGATGGATGAGGCAGAGTAACTGACATTGTCTGCCTGGACTTAGGCAAAGCATTTGGCACTGTCCTGCACAACGTCCTTGTCTTTACATCTTTAAGAGAGCCATGGATTGGATGCATGCAGCACCCTGCAGACAAAGAACTGGCTGGCTGGCCACATTCTAAGTGATTCATTGTCCACCTGGTGACCAGTGACAAGGGGTGCCCCTCACAGGTCAGAACTGGGGCTGACACTGTTCATTATCTTTGTCAGTGACAGGGACAGTGGGATTGAGGGCACCCTCAGGAAATTCACTGATGACACCTAGCTGTGCGGTGCAGTCATGCTCTGGAGGGAAGGGATGCCATCCAGAGGGACCTGGACAGGCTGGACAGGTGGGACTGTGCAAACCTCATGAAGTTGGTTGGTGAGTAAGCGAACATAAACCAGCAGTGAGTGCTCACAGCCCAGAATGCCAAATGTATCCCCGGATGCAATCAAAGGAGCTTGAGCAGCAGGTGGAGGAAGACAATTCATCCCCTCTGCTCTTACGACATCCCAGCTGGATTACTGCACACAGTTCTGGCATCTCCAACATAAGAAGGACAAACAAGTGTTGGAGCAAGTGCAGAGAGGAAACAGAGTTGGTTTGAAGAAGAGGGAGCACCTCACCTATGAAACAGGCTGAGAAAGTTGGGGCTGTTCAGCCTAGCAAAGAGAAGGTTGTGTGGAGATCTCATAGTAATCTTCCTAAATCTGAAGGGGCTTACAGGGAATCTAGAAAGGGACTCTTCATCAGGGACCATGATGATAGGACAGGGAATAATAGATATAAATTGAAAGGGGGGAAATTCAGTTACATATTAGGAAAAAATTCTTTACTGTGAAGGTGTTGAGACACCAAAGAAGTTGTAGATGCCCAATCCTGGCCAGGTTGAGGCCAAGTTGCAAAAGGCACTGCATGACCTGGTCTAGAGAAAGGTGTCCCTGCCCATGGCATGGAACTAAATGATTCTTTAGGTCCTTTCAAATCCTTAACAAAGTTTTCTGCCATAATCTGAGGACAGATATATCCAAAGAATTAAGATGAACAAGTAAATTATGAATACAGCTGTGCAACAGCTTCAGATCTAAACAGCTAAACAGTTGTTATTCTAGATTTTTTTATTTATAAGCATGTTACACAAGTGCTTATTCTCTTGTAAACTGTACAGTAATTTCACGACTATAAGGTGCACCGTACTATAAGGCGCACCCCCCAGGAGTCAGCAAATTTTGCAACTTTGTAGATCATACAAGGCGCACCGGACTATAAGGTGCACCTTTTTTTCCCCCCAGCGAGGAGCCGTGTGGCATGCAACAAAGTAACAAATTAGTAACAGAATCGCACCATCGAGGTTTACTGCCATGTGCTCAATTTGCAAACATTTTTCAAGGATCAGTGTAGCCTTTAAATGCAGCCCCAAATGTCCTCCCCATGCGCAGAGCCCCGGCACTCCCACCCACCCCTGACTAGCGAGGCGGGGCTCGGGGCAGCCACGGCTTGTGGCTGCTGCGGTTCAGGGCAGCCATGGCTCATACCTTGGGGTTGCTGCAGTTCAGGGTGGCTCGGGGTCACCCGCGGCTCGGGGAAGCGCAGGGCAGAGGCACCCTGGGCTTGGGCCTCCCTCGGCTCAGGTGGGGGTGTGGGCCAGGGCCGCCCTGGACTCAGGGCCCACCCTGGGCTCAGGAGCAGCATGGGGTGGGGCCGCCCTGGGCTCAGGCCTCCCTCGGCTCAGGAGGGGCGCGGGGCGGGGCCGCCCACTCCCTCCCTCCCCACGCAGTTCCTGCTGGCCGGGGGCTGCCCAGTCCTGCCCACCCCACGCGGCTGCCGCTGGCCAGGGGCTGCCTGGTCCCACCCCTCCTCATGGCTCGGCTCACGGCTTGCACTTCCAGGTAGGCAAATTTCCGAACTTTGTACATTATACAAGGCGCACCAGACTATAAGGCGCACTTCCAGGTTCAGGGGGAAATTTTAGTCAAAAGGGTGCACTTTATAGTTGTGAAATTATTGTACATCAGATTTCAACAGATAAACCTATTTGCTTGCTAAGGAATTCCTTGCTAGCTTCTGACTGTAGCGAAAAGAAGTTGCCCAGACTGTAAATTCTGGGTGTCACCAGCTGTTTGTTTTTATTTTATTATGCAGACCACAAAACCTAGAGGATGGGATTTTAATTCCAAGCACAGCCACTATGGACTGTCATATAAGAGAACTATTCACTCCTGCAGTTCCATCCAGCAACCCCAGTCAGGATTGAGAAGGCACTAAATCCACAGACTCACACACCAGTTCTGCTTAGTGGATATTTTCAGACCCTGTTTTGAGCAGGGACAGAGGCAGGATGACATTAAAGGGCCAGGTAGGTGGGAAAGGGTGACAGTAAAGGAACACATTTCCTCGGTCATCACCAGTTCAGGTCAGATTGAGCAGATAGAGGTTTCTTAGCACTGTGACACCAGGTCCCAGCCTCAAGTTTTTTAGTAATTCAAACTGGCTGGATTCTCAAGGCAGATTAGGTCACTCCTAAGGAGAACATGAAGGAACTAAGATGAGGTGGAACAAAACTGGAGGGAGCAGCATGAACAACAGTGAGAGAGCAGGGGTCCCTATTGCTGCAAACAAGAATAGATCATGACTTACCTGGTGGTCCATGGAGTTTAGCTTTCTTTACTGTAAAGAGAAAAAAGGAAAATAACAAAATAAGAGACTGCCAGTGATTTTTATCCTGCTACAGTTTTCTTTGAGTTAAAGCATCACAGTGCATCATATTAACCGGACAACATCTCCTGCATGGTCCTTGTAGCTGGAAATTCACACTCAATTATGAGAGCTGGAAATAAAAACTCCTTTGTACCCCATGCCAACTCTCTGAAGTGATGCATCTAAAAAAACAATCACGGGCTGAATGTTTGGAAAACAGAGTGATACGTCTTAGGCAAAGCAATCTCAACATCAGTCCTTTTGCAACCAGAAGTTACTGCTGCTTAGGAAGATACCATTTCATACCACCTCACTTACAAAGTTACTTACAAACACTCTATAAAAAAAAACATTTCTTTATAAACAAAGAAATTCTCCTAACATTGTATAGCAGACTACAAATTGAAAAAAGTCAAGCCCAAATAGCAGCTCAGTAAGTAGCTCTATACTATGACATTGTCAATTAAATCAAATAAGCCAAACAAACACCAGTGTAAACTCAAATGTCATTTTTACAAGCTCTACTCTGTTAATTTAATTCCAGGATAGTATTTATATATAAAAATAGAATTGTTAAAACATAAAACAGTATTGGCTCTTATCTCACCAGATGGAGAAGGTCCATGTCTACCTAGGGGAGATTTTGTTTACATTTCCCTTTTGCAAGCTCATATCCTCACTAGAACTGCTAAGTGGAAGCACTAAGAGAAGACATCTCTAGGATCCAACTAGTTTTCTCAGTGGAAAACTAACACTAAGAAGAAAACATATTCAACAAGCTAGGAAGCAAGATACACCAGACAGCAAAAATATTTAAAAGTTGGTGCAGTGAAATTTCCTCCAAAAAACAGCTGCCAATACTTATTAGAGGCTCACAGTGTCCACATTTCAAGATAAAAGTTCCAAAAAGAAACATTAAAAAATTAAAACAACTTTGGTTTGAAAATGCCTTGACATCATTACACTCAGAGCTGCAACAGTGTTATGACAGTCTTGCTATTTGAGAAATTCTCCTCCGTGAGTATTTACAGTCCAGGTAGATGCCCTGCATGAAGAAAAATGCTGCACCAGGTACATTATGAACTGTTACTGTTAAAAGGGCTGCAGTTTTCACCTAGACTGACAAGGCCCACAAGCCTTTAGGTCCAAAATAAATTGGTTCATTTTCTCCCAGAAAGCATGAAGCATTCCTGATGCTGAACCTAATGGTGCAAGCAACACACAATACCGTACTCAGTGCTCTCAACTGAAGGTACAGACTCCTTTAAATCTCCAAATCAGACTGTTTAACCACTAAGAAATATGCAGGACAATACAATCTGCTCACTTTCTAGGTTCCTTTGCATACCACACAAAAGCAGATATTTCATTAAATACTGCCCTAGAGAGGGCAGGCACCAGCTTATCTCTGAATCTCCCTGCTCCCCTCCTTTGCAAGAGGCAGGAGACAAAGAAACAAGTGCGTGTGCTTGGGGGGAAAAAGGCAAAGGCAGGCAGGGGTCACAGAGGAAGCTTCAGCTGGCCTCTCCCTGTTTGTAACAAGTTCCACTACGGTTAGCAGGGAAGCAGAAGCAACCCCAGTGTAGAAATTTGGTATTATGTGCTAAAAAAGCCGCTGGAGTGGGCGACTGGCTCCTGAGCACAGAGATGTAGCCTGTGCAGCGGCAATATGCAAACTAAGAGAGTTGCCGTCTGTACACTGCTCTAAATATTCTGAGGTTGCTTTGATGAAAGGCAGCAAACCCTGCAGCTGAGAGGGATAGATGCCTGTGTAGGGCCTCACCAAGAGCTGTCCCAGGGACATCCCAGGGAAGCAGACAGACTAAACAAAGATCACAAGCCTGCTATAGACACACATGGCAAAAATGGAATCCTTAGCAACTCCCAGGAATGAGCACCATGCCTCTAGACAAAGTGCATTAAATAAATGACACCTTTAGCTGCAGAAATATAACTTCTAAGAGCTGAATCACAAACCTGGGAGTCTCATCTCACCAGTGATTCTTTTGCTTTATATGCAAGCCTGCACAGCATGTCCAAAAAGTTTCCATGGGAAAGTGACTTGGATGTGCTTTTATTTTGTTAGCCCCAGGGGAAAGCACTTCCTAGGGGTGTGCAGAAAGTATTGCAAAGGTGCGGCTGCCACTACATGTCCCAGGACTGTCTGAGAGAGTGCAAGATTCCCCATACAAGAGCTTGAATTTCTGGAGTTCCCAGCTGGCATGGGCCGCTAAGGCCCAGCGTGTTTGTCAGGCCAGGGAATTTCCAGATCAGATGCACTGCACCTGAACGCCATGCACCATGCCACAAACGACCACAGCTTTCCAAAGGAACACTGCTAAGGAACCTTCTGTACCCACACCTGCCCCTTCTCTCTGGTTAGACCTCCTCTATGCCAAGATCTCAAGGAAGGACTCAAAGTTGAGTTCCGAAGCTCTATGGAAACCTGATACATTAATTACGCAGCATTACAGTGAAGTCTGAAAAGTTATTGTAATACAGCATGAAAGCAAGCCATGTGTAACAGTACATTTTTATAATATAAAATCTCATGTTTATAATATAAAACCTGTATCACAAAATGAAACGGTTCTCTAGAGCACACAGCAACACCAGGTTCTACAGGTATAGCTGTTCCTGTATTGCCACAAAGCAAAATCCTAAACATAACATAAGCTAATGGTCTAGATCAGGTGTTTCCTGACACCTCCAGTTATCCCACAGTACTGCTGGTCTCTGGGGAAGGAGCATCTTTAAACCAGCTGGAGATGTCAAATTCTGTTCAGTTTCAAATGGCTTCTCTAAGTAAATGGGCAGCAGGAAGTCCATCCATTCAGTCTCAAACATCAAACTATGCTGATCCTGTGCCACTGCACAGGACGAGCAGGGCACCAGGGAGGAAATGAAAATGACAGACAACTAAGAAAGGAAGGTAAGATCTAGTGCTTTGCACTGCCATGTGCTAGCACTTCATGAAAGAGATGTACCTGCTGTCCATGCACACAAAGATTAATTTAATCTCAAAGAAAGACTCGAGCATATCAGAGATACAGCTGTTCCATGGAGTTATTAGAAAGCAGATACTTGATGTAAACACTAAATTCATCCACAGATTTTTTTTCTTTCCTCTGACCACCCCACACCATTCTGGCATTACTCTAATAAAGACACAAAAAAAGAAAATAACTTGAAGTTCTAAGGCGAAAACCTTGTTATCCACATATTTTTCAAACAGTCTAAATGATTTTTTTTTCCTGAGCAGGTGCTACATACACCAGTGAGATAATTAAAATTAAGCATGTCAAATTACCGCAAGGCTCAGAAAACACTCTGCTCAAACCTCCTAAGCAGGTACATGGTCATATTCCGTTAAAGGCAGACCAAGTGTTCTGGACACCTGCACATCCCAGATCATCTTTAACACCTGCTTGCAAAGGAGAGGAATGCAACACAGGGAGTGCCTGAGCAGATGGCCAAAAGATTACAGTCCAACTAAATCAGCACATGACTTACCACCCGGTCACTCCTCACATCCCTTCACAGGGGACAATAAAGTGCCATGGATGGGCTGTGGGAGAAATTGAATGGAAGGGCACAGTTTTAATTACCACTTCTAAAAAGAAATGCAATGCTGAAAGTAGAGCACTGAAAATGCATTTTCCTAATCAGCTATTTGATAAATAGCTTCCTCCTCCCTGTGAAACACAAATGCAGCATTAATGTGTTTCTGAGAGCAATCTAACTTCTACCATAACTTTCCCTAGCTGAACAGCAGAATCAATACATATTTCCATTTCACTCTGCTTTTCTCACCTTTTCCAGGTGCTCAGACTCCAGTGTACAGTGACATGCAGCACTAGGTGCAAAGGTTGCTTAAACAACACAAATAAGAGACCACAGCAAGCTGCTGATACTACCCAAGACTAAGTCAACACACCAAATTCACACCCATGCACCCTCCAGCAGGCATGCAGGAGCGAAGGGAACCCTCCTGGGAGGGATGCAATTGTTAGGCAATGTTCCTGCCCTTCACTTTCTATAACTCAGCCTTTGGAAACAATTTTGCTGCCTGAACCCTGCACCAACAGCTATAGCATGCACAAACCACATTGCAGAGACAGAAAATCAACACCTCCTACTCACTCCTTGGAAGTTTTTGATAAAATTCACGACAGGCTGGCAAGTGGCTCAAGACTGGCACTTTTAACAAGGACTGCTCTGTCCCTGGAGATTCCACCCTGACACACAAGGACCTCTCACAGAATCACAGAGTGGATCAGGTTGGAAGGGAACACTGTTGGTCATCTGGTCCAACCTCCCTGCTTTCAAGCAGGGTCATCCCAGAGTGCACAGCACAGGATTGTGTCCAGAGGATTCCTGAATACCTCCAAGGAGGGAGACTCTAGAATCTCTCTGCCTCTCCTGGAGATCAAAAGATGCACAGCCTCTACACACTCTCATATTCCACCTGAGGGCGAGGAGTCCTTTTCTTTCCCACTACTCAAACTCACAAGGTGCTCCAGCCTGGAGGAAGCAGAGGCCATGAAGTGACCTCACCTGTGATTTGAACTCAGTCACTGTTTTGTTTCACACAATCCCTATTAAAGTCAAATAGCATCAGTTATGCCATTTATTGCAATTGCAAGTGCCGTAGCAGAATAGCAGTACTGACTGTGCCACGAAACCCTTCTCCTCCCTTCATAATTCCTAAGTAAGGAAAAGCTGTTTAGTGATTTTCCAAGTCCAAAGATTCAGTGTGACACAGCCACCTTGATATTTCCAGCCCGAGGCAGGTGTAAGAAGAAAGGCTCCACTGCATTCTCATACATTTAGAGTTAAATTATGTTCAGAAGGAACAGATTTCCCTGAACTAGCTCCGAGGAAGGATAATTGCACAGGAGGCGCTGGGGACCCAACACTCAGCAGCATCTCAAGAGCTTCTGCTGTAACTGCAGAGCCCAGAGCAGGGTCTCCCACTTGTCCCAGCAGAGCCCTGCAGAGCTGGGGTGGCTCCTGCAGTCAAGGCTCCTGCAGCCTCAGGGGCCACTGAGACTCACAGAGTACTTTGTTTCTCTGCCAGGCAAAACAAACCACTGGTTTACATATAAACATTGTTCCACTTAAGCAGGGAAGAGAGTACTTTATGCCCCAGTATTCTCTTTGAGAATGATGTGATAGAAACACAGCGGGTACCTTCATGGACCAACAGTCCTAAAAGCTGAGACTGAATTCACAGTGCACGGAGGATAACATTCTGTTATTGCTTAATGTGAAAAGAGGGCTGGGGTGACCAGAGAATTGCTCTGCTGCCAGAAGGAAAAGCCACTGGGAAACGCCACTGTGCTCAGTAACTGGCAGAGAGAAGGAAAACAATGCAGATTTTCATCAGAGCCCCAAGAACGAAGACTGCTTCTAAAGCAGAATTTTTCTGACTTAGTACTTGAAACAGTCCTTCAAAAATCCATTACCTCTTTGATTGAGACAACTGTGGGGGAACCTAGACAGCCAAGTTTACCTCAACTGAACCGAGGGATCGATCTGCTTTAATAAGTAGTCCGGAATAAACGGAATAGACGCAATACGGGTCCATTAATTTTTAATAGTTCATAGAAA
>PYHW01010247.1:1179729-1231888 GCA_013186435.1 Turdus rufiventris | reverse complement strand
GGGGAAGTGTATTCATGAACCATAACAGCCAAGAAATCTAGAATCAGATGCTGGAAGCAATAAAGAAACTAGGAACATGCAGATCTTGAACAACCTCCTGAAACAGATCTCTACCACCAGTGAATCCAGAGCATCAACAGCCCATTAAATATTTTTCAGTTTATACATTAAATACACTTGGAACCAGAAAAAGTGCAGAAGCTTCTACATCCAGGCAGCTTGTGTAGTGAAAAACACTGAGTAGGAGAGAGAAGGAGGAGGTGGCAGTTGAGGAGTGGAATTCCCAACATCAGAACACTCTTCCAGAATTTCTCATCACTGCAGGTGCTCTTCCAGGCTCTGAGTGTATCTAACCCCCTTTCTCCTGCTTGCATGGTCCACCAATTCAGCTGGCTGGCAGGTAGTCTCAGGACACTTCTCCAGTCAGCACAAAGCAGACTAACACCCTGAGTTCAAACCATCTTTCAGATAAGTAACCTTTTAGGTAAGTAATCTTTTTGTGCGTCTGTGTGCAATTATAACAATAATCAAGAATCATAAGCCATCTTCTGTCCGCTTTGGGACTTGCTGAAATGACAGCCTCCCACTGTCCAGACAAAAAAATCTTTCCTCTACACAATGCATCTCATTATCATCCTTAAAGGTTGTGCAGAAAGTGTTTGTTCCAGCTCTCAAGAGCCCCACAACCAGTGCTGGAGCACAAGGTGCCTCCAAGCCTGCACACTGTTCTGCAGAGAGCCCTTTACCTCACTACTCCTCTTTTCAACTTCTCTGGCAACAATCACGATCTCAGTACAAACAAGTTAGTTCCAGCAAGGCAAGAGTCAGCATCCTCAGATGCTTATTCAGAACTGTGCTTTGCTCCTTCATAACCTTCCCACAGATCTACCTGAAATTTTACTTTGCTCCTAGCTGTCACCTCAACAGCCACTTGCCTGAGCCAAAGGCCGAGCTCTAAGACATAGTGGAGCATTCAAACTATCTTGAGGTGATTTTCGTCGCCAAGAAAAAGTTCTGAAGTGCCAGTCCTACTTCTCCACAAAGTAACACAGCCAAGTAACATAAGAATATTCACAAGCAAGCTGCCACAGAGACCCTTTTTGCTGTTGCACAGATGTTTGCCTTCTGGTTACTGCCTCTCCCCCTACCAGCACCATGACAACACCAGTCAGAGATGTAATTCCTTGCTCCCAAAACATCAGTTGCTTCAGTAAATCTGACAGTCTCACTGTTCAAATTAGATGCTAGAGCTCCCACTTTGACATCAATGACATCTTGCACTTGGTCCCAAACCAGACGTCTTCTGCCCTGCAGACCAAGGGGCTTCTTCCACACCTTCAGCACATCCTGAGAGTGAGGGCTGCAGAACAAGCCCATTAGCCTGTATCTTATCCATACAAACATCTAGACAATTTTCAGAAAAGAGCATGACATGATGACACAGCAGTACCTACTCTACAAATTAACATGCCCCCAGGCTTAGGACCCAGAGGTAACATTTCTCAAAGTAGTTTCACACAGTCTGTTCTACCACAAACTTCCTCCATCACCAACATAATCAATGCTTAAGGGTGCAAGCAATTTCAGGTGAATTTTACTTCAGTATTTCTTCAAAAGTAAGGGGGCATACATGCTTCACACACCTTATTTCATAGTTTAGCCTTTTTGCTACACATATTTGCTGTCACTTGACAGCAGTATGGGATGTTTTAAAGTACACAACACAAGCAAACTCATATCGCTCTGCATCAAGAAGAAAGGGACTATCAAAGTGAGGCAAGATGCTTTGCTACCTGTTTGACACAGCAAACAGAGTCTGGCTTTTTAAAAACTGAAGAACCTCCCCCCAACCACAACACACAGAAGAAAATCCTTCGAGTTTTGTGGGGCTCTAAGCAGAGAGCTAAGTACCTTATTACTACCACCACCAGTCCTCAAGGGCAAACACATACACCTTAGCTGACTGAGTAATCCCTCCTAGCTTTGGCCTGACTTAGCACAGGCAAGTGAGCATCACCTCTAGCTGATTGATCTGGATCAGTTATACTTTTCTTGAGAAGTGGGAAAACAAACACAGATTGAAGTTTTGTTATGATGTGCTTAGAACACTGCTTTTATCCAAAGTTTGCTCTCCAAGGGGGCTGGGGAAGCAGAGAGTGGTGATGGAGACATGGATTTGATACTATTTGTGTAACAGAACACCTTGCAAACAAAAAAGAAACTGAAGACTTAGCCAACTTCCCTGATTCCAGAGAACAGCTAAATCCATCTATATATATTTACCCCACAAATACTTAAATCGGTTGCTAAAAACCACAGCTAGGAGAAATCCTTGCAGCATCTATTTCATCCTTTTTTTGGCTGACCAACACGGGCACGTTTCTGAAGATCCACCGAAGTTTCTGCTCAGCAGCTGCTTTGAACTGAGCAGTGAGGACAGGAACAAAATCTCTTATTCAAATCACAGAGATTATGAGAGGTTAATCCTCCTGACGCTGGCAACACAGACAGCTCTGTCAGGCGACCTGGTTCCCCCAACCAAGAGGTGAACTCAACAGTAATCCAAGCTGCCACGCCTCTCCAATATTCTCCTGCAGCCTTAATATTATTAGTCAAAAAGCAGCTTGGGTGCAGTGTACTAGACCGAGTTATTGTGTGTCTGAATCCCTCAGAAGATGCATTCTGCTAGATTGGGCTTTGGTCATTTTGCTTTACGGAGTTCCCTACAGGTTAGAGATTCCTCCTGAATTTTTAACTGTTTTATGATCAGAAAAGACAGCATCCTATGCCTGAATCTGTGCTTCATCATGGAAAAAAAAATATCCGCCAAATCTTACAGAATTTTTAAAGATATAAGATATGTACTAATGGACAGAGTACTAAAGGAGGCTTCAAATTTTCAGTGGCATAATATGCCCTTCTTTCAAATTCTGCAAGGTTCAGAAATATATTAAGTTAGTCACAGAAATACATTATTTTAAGTTACTGAAAATGCCTTAATTGATCAAGGGAACAAAACCCACACTACTTAATTTTACACAAAACAGACTGCAACTCACATATGCCTCCAGCTGCCAAAGACTAAGGAAATATGCATAATGAAAGCCATATCCTTGCACCAGAAGGCAGGAAAAGAGACAGACTGATAATGCATCAAGTCTGCTAGGAGCCAGTCTGAGCTGGTAAACTGACTTCGATGACAAAGCAACAGCATAACTAGTTTATAGTAAGTGTCAGTGGGGGGGAAAAAAACCCAAATGGCAAATATAAAAATTATTTTAAAACTGCACAACTAACAAAAAACCCTTAACAGTAATTCAGAAACCAGATGAATGAAGAAATTGGTTTCTTCAGATTTGAGGGAGGGTGTGTAGGTGCGTGTATGTGTTTTGAAAAAAGATACACCTCTCTGCACAATCATTTCTTCCAAGACACAGAGCACATGCAGCTTCTGCTCAGAAGTTGTACACAGAGGTAAAGCCCACTTAAATTACTAGAATCTTGCCAAAGTTACTAGGTCAAATCACACAGCCTGGTCCCAACCAAAGTAACAGCTGCTAGAAGACACAAGTTCTGTGGTACCAAAGAGGAAAGAGCAGAAATGACAGAACAAAATCACTTGTGTGCTTGTCCTTTGGCGTGTGCTTTTCTCCTGTCAACAAAAGTCACCTGAACAGTCTCCCCAGTGACTCAGGTTTCTACACTCCCTGTTCAGACTTAGTGTAAACAAGATGCACCCTGGAAAAAGAGCTGCTGACTAACCACACCAGTAGTGATTGCCACCTAATCACGGCCTTGGTCTATTTTCTGGTGGTTTCAATTTAAGTTACAAGATTGCAAGCACTCAGCCAACTGGAACAGGGCTACTCGTCAAGCAGGACTGAGCACAAACTTGTCCTAAAAGGCACCGAGATAAAAAAAACGATACTAACAAATAACACTGTTCAACTTCAGAGACTTAGCATATTCATCAAATCAAAAATAAAGCAGCAGCACATTTGTGATGGATTCAGTAGATTTTTATATATGTATTTTTAAAGCAATAACATCCCACCATGATACACTAAGTGATAAGCTTCCTGGAAAAACAGCACCTGTGTTTACCACACCAAATAATGAAGAAGGATTTGTCTAGCATGAAAAATATTTTTAACTAAAATATTAATAAAATCTTATTATAATGTTACTTAATATTTACCTGTTTGGCTTCACAAACCAGAGAAAATATTAATATCTAGGACACAGAAATAAGTTGGAGTGTGAGAATTAAGAAAGAGTAAAAGAACTTGTCAGGGTATGAATTATGGTGTAACTGTAATGAGATTCCAGGCCGGAACAGGAGACCTAATAACAAAACACAGTCAGCAAACTATACCTTTGGCAGTCTGATCCTAATCTTGACATTCGCAAACTTCTCAGACAATACTAGTTCCTGGAGGACACGCACAAATTACAGAAATAGGACAGTCAGATTGCCATCTAAAGGAGCTGCACCTCACAAACACATTAGAACCCACCTGTCAATACTTTTATTTTGAAATGGCATGTATACAAAGAACTGAATCAGAAGAAGGCATTACTACTAACCGGGAGTGTGCCTCTCCTGGAAACCATGCTGCTTGCTTGCATATGAGCCTCCATAAAAAATAATGTTAATATCCACCAGGTTAAATAAGAATCTAAACCATTAACCAAAAGGTAAAAATTGAGTAATGTAGGTTCATTTCCGTATCATTAACATTTATAAATAAGGAAGATGGTACATCAAAATTTTACCTTAATATACAGCTTGTCTATAGCAACTAGTTGTCAGAACAGTAACTCACATCACAATGAAGTCAGTGCAGTGAGGATCACAAGGCTGGAAGGTCCTATTGGGATCACCAACTGTAATGCTGTTTCTGCCAGTACCTGTACCACTCACACCATTCAAAATCATTCCCACCTTCCACCCAATGCTTTAATTAATGTCATGCATACACCTTTTGTATCTTATGTCAACACTATTCCCCCCACCATGTTTTTCCTCACTCCATGTTTAATTTCCTGATGTTTTTAATGGACACAAGTCACAGATTCCATCAGCTTCTGTTTACAAGCATGGTGCAGAGGACTCCCCAACATCTCTCCTTTCACTAAGTTTCTCATTTCTCAGCAATGCCTCTAAGTGCACAGGATTTTTACAGAACATCAACTCATTTTCATTCTCACTCTCCTCAGGGGTCATTGAGTCCTTCCTGCATTATAATTTACTTGCTTCAAAATTTACTATATAATCAGAATCAGGCCTTTCTTAAGAACAGCTTTGACACACGTATTTGTATTCTTTCTTGCCAAGACACAAGTGTAAGACATTTATCTGCTTCTCCCACTAGTCTTAGTAACATTACTAGTTTCTGCTACAGACAGCTCCTTATCCTCTTTACAGGTCTTTTCCCATTCCAATTTTCTTTAAAAAGAAGTCTGCTATAGAATTTGTGAGATACTACAGAAGTACAAATAGATGCATGCTTTAATCTAGAAACAAGAAGCTAGCCCAGAAAAATCTTCCTCTCGCAAAGCCGTCACATTTCATGATACCCTTCCACATTGCTTTCACCTGTCTATAAAAATCCTATTATTCTCTCCTAACAGTTTATTTTAAATTTTCTATATTCTTATAGTCCTGCCTGTTTTTGAAGTCAAGATCCGTATTTACCCACATTTATCACTCATCTTCTTTATCTTCCTGCCTATACACAGAAACCAAGTCTATTCCTCTCCAGTTAGGCAAGGTCACCGCTTCTTTGCAGCTGTAGTTAAAACTTCTGTTGGCAGATTTTAAGTGTTGCATGTTTCGGCTCTGTGGCACACAGACTATCAGACTCAAATTAAGAATATTTAAAACTTTTACTCCCACCCTTGTGCATCATTTTCAGTTTCATAAGAAACAATTCCTATAGTCCAGGGACCATACCCAGCCCATCTTTACACAACTCCCCGTCCCTGTGCACAGAAGTCTGATTCCTCCCTCTGTGGAGGCTGGCCGTTTCCACTTTTTGCGTGATGAAAGCACCTTCTATTACCTCTTTTATTACCATTTGCAAGATGCCACCCTATCTGCTGAGGTGGAAGCCCCTGTCTTACCCTTAAACTTCCTCTTCCTCAACATACACCTTCCTTCACGAACTGTTGTGTTTTNTTTTTTTTTTTTTTTTTTTTTTTCGTCCACACCTCTCAGAGGTTCTCTGTTTGCTCAGCATATCCTGACGTAACAAACAGGTGAATCATCAGCTCTGGGGTAATTTCATAGGTGGAGCCTTTTCTGCTATTTGAGATGCTAATATTTACCCCTGTAGCTTCCCTGAATTTCATGCTCTCCTCCATATCCAACCTCCTCGCTTTACCAAAAAGCTTCTTCAGCTTCCCTGGAGGCTTGACAATTGCTAACCTACATGTTCATCTGTTTACCTTAAGTTAGTTTCAGTTGTGATTATTCAAAACCAAGTTCACTTCCATGTCCAACTTCCCCAAGGCATCCTCTGTGCCTCTCTAAGTCACATGTACAGTCACTCAATCAATTTTATGGCCTTTGTCATTGTCTGATAGTGAAACTGTCAGATAACACAGCTCCCTGTATCCCAGCCACAGCCAACAGCATACATCCTGTAGTGTGGGGAGTCAGTCTTTCACACTGAGAATACCCAGAAACACTTTGCTCTAACCACGTTATGAGATTTTTACCCACATTTAAATCCTGGACTACGTGCAGTAGATCTCTTGTGCCATCACAGTAAAATCTCTTATCAGCTCTTCCCAAAGCAATTTCAGCCCAGCTGGTTCTCTTTTATCCACACTAATGCTGCTTTACAATTTTGCATCACCAAACCACAGTGGAATTTTCCCAGTCACCTCTATTCCTCTCTTTCTAGTAGGACAGCCCTTCCAACACCTCTGTTTCCCTCATACTCCCACTCCTCGTGACTCCTGCTAACCTTTTGGAGGCTAGTTCTGAGTCCTAAACTCAACAGCCCCCCTCCCACCACTTTAGTCACAAGCTTCCCATTTTCCTTTACAACACAAATGTGTTCGCACCCTCTAGGAAAACTAACTCACTACTAATTCAAATGTTTTACCTTGTTTACTTCAAATAACTATAGCACTTGTCTTTCAGGATTGGGTAACCCTAACATCAAGTGCAGCACCAGCTCTCCCCTGACATTCTATGAGGAAAAAGAAATATACAATGCAGGCCCCCAGGGCACTTTCACAGGGTTAACTCATATACATTCAAATTTCTGTCACATGCTACTCTCCTCCAATACAGCCTGAACACGTTTCTAAAGTTGATTAAAGTGTCAGGCTTACACAGAACAGTAACTTCAAACTGAAGTTTACAATGGACCTAAAGGTCTGTCGGTGGAGCTCTGTTAAACCAAACTCCTCCCACCTAGCAAAACTGTAACAACATACTGATTTAACACTGAGATCTTACAGGTCATGGCATGTCTTGATCTTTTTTTAACCATGGAAAAATATTCAAGCACTTGTCATTATAGTGAGATTACTCATAATAAAACATCCACTTGCCTCCACTCAAGTAACAGACATTATCAAACCCTGTTTTTCCCAATCCTTAAGTACCAGAAGGGCAAGGAGCACAATTTTCAAATTAGCGTCTCCAACCTAAGGAAAGGCACATCAGATTCTGCTGTTCTGATGCTGAAGCTAGTAAACCAATTCAGCATAAAAAGTAAAAATTCATTACATATGATAATCAACAAAAAGCAGCCAAGAACCATAGAAAAACCTTCATCAATTTTAATTCAGAATCTGATCTTTTTCTGTTAGACTCAAGGCTGTTATATTTTAAAAATACTATACACTACAGAGGGTCATATTAGATGATTATAACAATCCATTCTGGCCTTATAACTATGGAGTTTCTAAGCAGTTAATCTCATCAAAAAAATCTCCTACTAAAACGGAGCATACACAGACTCCACTTACTTAATTTGATAGTCAAAATCTAATAAAATTGTGCACATGCAGCAAGTTAGACCTTGGAAAGGCTGAGATAAAACTACTGTTTCGTGTCTATTTTTTCCTCCCTAACAATCCATATCCATGTTGCATACCAAATTCAAGTCACACACTACCAGTTTAAGTTCAGATCAAGAGCTCAGGGTTGAGAGATGTTTGACTTTATTAATCTATGAAATGGCATTATGATTTTGGTAAGGCTAGAAATCCAAAATCCAAAAACAAAGGCAATCTCAGCTTTCTAGTAATTTATGACCTCTCCGACTCTCAAAGACAAATCACATGAAGCGTGAAGAGACCAAACAATCTCCTGAAGAACACCACCTGCTTGCCTTTACAGAAATCTTACGACAAAGAATAATGCACAAAATCTGGAAGAGGAACAATAATTTTCTACAATGTGTGTAATAGTTTACTCAGCAGTCAAATTCCTTCCTCACACAAAGCTGACAAACTACCTTGGCATCCTGTGTCTGGTACTCCTGGCCTTATAGGAAGAAAAATTACTGAAGATTTCCACAATAAGGGGTTTTAGCTCTTCAGTGTGTAATTGTAGCCATAACACTCCACAAGGACTTTGCTTTCAAAGGACTTAGATTATTGGAACAGAAGAGTATGTGATAACTACAAGTGAATAATCACAGGTACTGAAAATCTGAAGTCCCTGGACATTTTCTGAAAACCTGTTCTGAAGTTCATGCAAGTCTTGAGAAAACGAAAATTTCTCTAATAGGTTTCTATCTAGAAATTTTTAATTATAATATATAATACATATTATAAATAAAATATAAAATATAAAATATAAAATATAATGCATAATATAGAATGTGTTATATATAATATATTATATATGAAATTAATATTTACATATTAATCAGCTTTATGTTAAATATATGTGATTAATTTCTGCTTTTTATGCTTAAGTGGTTTACCAACTTTAGCATCAGAACAGCCAAAGTTGGTGTGCCTTTCCTTAGGCTGAAGAAGCTATTACAGAAGTTGTACTCCTTGCCCTTCTGGTACTTAGGGATTAGGAAAAATGGAGTTTGGTAATGACGCTGGACAAAAGCCCCATATGTCCTTCAGAACAGGACCCAGGTGATGCATTTCCTTCATAGTTCCCTTCACCTTATCCAAGCACACCTGAATTCCTGGCACATGGACTGCAGCATTGTGCTGCCACAACAGCTCAGAAAAGTGAAGGCTTTCATGGACCTTCACTTCTGGAACACTTAGTTCCACATCCAAAACCATTTCAGCACATGGCAACAAAGGCAATAGCAGGTTGGTTATATGGTACAAATTTTGTCTGAACAGCGTGGCAACCCAAAAGTGAAGAGACAAAGGACATTATTTTCATTTTTTAAATTATGTTTTTAAGCTAAGTATTACTACATTGGCCTAATCAGAGAAAATAAAATGTACCAATACTCAGAAGTACATTTCTTCAGCTATTTTATACGTAATTATTAGGTCTCCAAGGTGGAAATGTTGGAGTCTGTTTAGCAGAGCATTTAGGTTATAAAGATTTAAGAGAGTTAAGTCACAAGAGCTTTAATTAATAAGGTTAAAACCAGTATTCCTTAAAGGGACACAGTCAAGGCTTGAAGCCAAATTTTTCAAACTCGCCAACAGTTTTATGTTAGAGATTATCTTGAACAAGACACCTCTTCCTTATCCATCATCAGACAAGACATCCCAGTCCAATTCACTTTCCATTTACACTGTATGTTCAACTGCGAGGAAGAGCATCAAGAAACTGAGGACAGCACAAAGCTGTTGAAATACTTTGGTTTTTAATGCTTCAACTCCCCAGATGCAGGCAATCCAAAAGGCAACAAAATAAGGATTTTCAATTCCTTTAATACAGTTCCTACCCCATGCACCCTGTCCAGCAATTTTAAGTTTTTTAAAAAGTCAATCCTGCAAAGCAGGCAACATTTTTTCATACCTGACACTGCCCCTGTTTAATTTTCTCTCAGCACAGGTTTTCCATGAACTGAACCTCTCTCAGCACATGCTTGCAGGTTCACTGCATGGATCCACTTCCCACACAGTTCTGTGCAAATCCCACCCCAACTTGTCTGACACAAGGATGAATACACATTAAAGAGCAGAGGGATCATAAACTAAGTCACAACCATTAGTGGCAGTATTCCCTTTCATTGTCAGGATGCCCACATCTAGCTATTAGAGAGGCAGCATACCTTCCAGTACTGTGCTGTGATTCCTTGCTACTTTCCACAACAGTAGGACATGAAACCAGGCCATAATATGGTGCTTAGTTAAGTCAGCATCAGTCAAAAGAACTCCTCAGCTGAGGACTTCTCATCTGACTTGATCCTCTAGCCACAGCTGGTCTCTTGCACTCCACGCTACATAGGAACGGAAAAGGCTGCTAAGATCTGTAGGTACTCAACGTTCTTGAAGTGTAATTATTCAATTATTCAAAGTTCATAACAGGAAAATAACTTAGAAGGACAGTAAGAAATCTGTTTTGAAAGTCTGGTAAAAGAGTTAGATGTCTTGGCCATTTATATTTGCATTTTTTCATTAAATCATCAATTAGCAACTTCTCAGTTTAACCTTTTTTTTAAATCTGAAGATTTAAACTTGAGAGACTTGAAGCTTTCTTCCCAGACGAAATAGACATATAGATGCACATAATGTATTTCATAATGTATTTAACTGAAATCTGCTCATCAAAGGAGAAAGCATTACTCATATGAAGATAGTTGCTTGAGAGCTCGTATGCCTCCCAGTTCTTTTAAAACTTGCAAATAGCATTCCAATTCAACAACTGTTAAGCAGCAGAACAACTGTTTTGTATCACCACTCCAATTTTCTTCTATAAAACAATTATTTAATAGTTACCTACAGTAGCTGTGATCAAATCAAATACAACATGGGCTATCCAAAAACAATCCCTAACAATACACAAGGGACATTTCAGAGGGAGTTAATTTCATAAAGAAAGTAATTACTATGAACTGACTGAGAAGAATAAATATGAACCAAAACTGTTATAATCAGCTTAAGGAATCATTTATGAGGTGTTTTCCAGGGGACCAAAAGGCCACTACTCCTCAAGCAAGAAGGATGGCTGAATTCCACTCCATCTCAAATAAACTGTACTGATGCACGTTATGTGGCCCAAGATGTAGGAAGTTAAATTCAGGGAAAAGTAAGAGACTTAACAACAAATCTGAAGAGATGAAGCACCAACAAGGACACTGCCCTCCCAACTCCACTGATTTAACTGGTAATGATGAAAAAGTATTAAGCATCCCATAAACATTTGCCCCATATGCTGAGGAAGAAGCAAGCACCTGTGAGATCAGGTACTTTCCAGCCCATGGAAAGTGAAGATAATGCTAAATATTCAATGTGCAAGTAGTAAAAATCCGAAGGTCTAGAAAACTGCACCTTACATGTCAGTGAAATAGCCTGTAGTCCAGTGACCTTTGTTTTTAATGCATCCAGAGAGATTAGAAAACAAGCTCCAAGAAGAGCAGAGTGCAACACCCAAGGTGACACTCAGAGCACACCTGTAGGAGGTCAGGTACCGACAGATCACTAAGCACTCCAGACAAATGTCTGAAATGTGTAAGGAGTTAAAGTTCTGGATTAAAAAAAGGTGCCTACTATTCAGCACTGCCTTGGAAAGCCTGATCCAAACTGTACACACATGGAATTTTTTGAAGCACACAACTTATGTGGGGTAGAACAGTGTCTCAATAAAGTGTAAAATTACATAGTATGGTGGGTATCCAACAAAATATTACCAGATGAGAGGCTGGCCGTGATCAGTGGTATTTCCCATTGCAAATGCCTGCCATATTTCACTCCTTCTGAACTGGGCATTTGCCATTTGCACAAAACCAAGCAGGACACAGAAGCCAGTCAAGAGGCAAATAATAAATGCAGAATTATGTACAGCAGTCTGGTCAGGTAAAAAAAGGGCCTAAGAGAAAAGAAAATCCATCTGAAATCCTGCTAAATGCAAAGAGAGCTGATCCAAACATCCAGGATATAGCTAAGGAATAAGAATCTGTATCACAGAAAGCATCTGCCAAATTTTACAGGTGACAGTATACAAGCAAAACATTACTTCAGCAAAGCTCTTGGCAAACATGGCTAAAGAAGGCATGGATAAGCACACATGAATAGCACAAGTAAAGCAGATTTTAGTTCTCTATTTAACAATTATGAGATCAATACAACAATATTAAATGCAATCTTCACTACTATACAAATTTTAGAAGTACGGTCAGAAAGTAAAGGTGGGAAAAAAAGCAAATTCAAGGGCTAAAGAGAAACCTTTTAAACTCCTGACTATAGAAATCGTCCTGTCAAACAAAAAGCAAGAACAGCAAGTTGCTTACGTACACTCTCACATCAAGAAAATGCCAGGTATTAATCAGTAAGCTCTAATGTAAGAAAGAGACAGAGTTAGTGAAGACCCTACACACACTTTCAGAACAGCTCCAAATCTGTTTGCAAGACCACACAGGGAATTACTGGAACGAAAAAGCAACAGAGAAAGAGTTATTTAGACACATCCCTCCAGTTCAAGATCGCTTGGAAGAGCAGCAAGAACACCTTTTACTGAGTTGTTAAAGTGTTTTTCAGAACACCCAGTAAAATTTCATCACAAGGCACAAAAAATACGCAGGAAGAAATTTCAAAGGAAATTTATAGGAAGATGATTTGCCATCAGACATACGCTTTTCACATGCATTCAAGTCAAGCATTTGAAATAAGGTCCTAGATTTAAAAAAGCACCTTAATTTGCTTGGACCTTCAATGCAGCTGTGTAAGCTGCAACTAGATCTTGGACTGTTGCGAGTTTAAAATTAGGTTCTTTCAGCATTTAGATTAAATGCAGCACTTTACTGAATATTAAAAGAGTATGCTAATAACAACTTTAACAAGTTAGGCCTGACAAACACCAGACTGAAGGAGCAACCCAGAGCACATCACCAGAGCAAGAAGGAAGCAGACACTATTCAAATTCAGGAAGCATCTCTGTACCTTTCCTTCATCCCACTGAGAAATATAGAAGGTTTCAAACAGTTCACAGTCCCCTAAATACCTAAAAAGTAGATTCCACTTGCAGTAACAGTGCCCAAAGCTGAAAGAGTGAGGATTTTAAACAGGAAATCAAATGATCACCCATGCATCAAAAGCCAAATATGGCTTGCAGGTTTTACTGAACAAGAGAGTAAGCTAGAAATCTTAAAAGTTCTCTCCAGTTAGTCAAACTTAACTCTCAACACAAAAATGCTCTTTTAGTAGAGAACACTTCTATCTTAGCCTTATTACCCAAATTTCACACACACTACTTTGTTCCAACACTACCTACACTGGTAGCTTCCTGACTAAGGACAACTAGAGAAATGCAGTTCATAACAGTCACACAGAAAATTCTAAATAAATAATTATGTTATTTTAATATCCTACTGTTATAACCTTGCATTTCTGCTACTACTTTTAATGTCCAATTCTCTTCTTCATCATTTCGACCTACAAAAAGATGGGTAGGGGTTGTTTTTAATTCTACAAACATTTCAGAATACTGTTAAAACAAAAAGCTGGAGGCACTGCGTTCAGTCTTACAGAACACTGAGGTAAGTTAAGGCCATTACTTCAAGGTAGGGAAAAATCCTTTAAAGGGAAGTTCCTGACCACTTATAGGTACAGGTATTTCTAAGTACACCACAAGACTGAACAAGTTTTTATTTCTGTTATACTTAGCATTCGTTTCCATCTTCTTTGCCTCTTTCACTGGGATGTCAACACAGTTCAATTTAGTATACTGGAACTCAACTTTTATTGGCAACACAGGGATGGACCGTTAGAACTCAGTGGTATTCCAGCACTCCAGCTATTTTGACAAAAGATTCACAAGCTCTTCTGATTCTTCTGAGCAGCCACAAGATAAACATTAGGCACACAAAATAAATCATTCTAACCTACAGTGTAATTCCACATAGCAGCCAACCTGAAATTCTAGCGTGCAAGAGCTCACCCAAGTCATTCTCTCACATAACTCTCACACAAATACTCACAAATCTCATAAATCTCTCAGCTAAATCTCACACAGATACTGTGCATCAGGCCCCAAGATAAAAGCGTATTACACAAAAGCACTATGCCCTCATGGGACTAAGGCAGGTAACCATGCACAGGGATGAGGGAAGAACTCCACTGCCAACATCTCTGGCACTGTAATCATCAGCTGGACCAGGTAGGTCAAGCAGTTTGGAATGCAGTGACAGTGACAAGACAGCTGTTATGCAGTGGAGAAGAGAAAAACTAGAAGAGAGCCATCAGTCTTATGATAGCGTGAGCTGGGGACAAAGCAGGTTGCAATAAAAGTGAGCAAGTGAAAGGGCATGAAGGATGTGTCAGGACAATGACAGACAGAGCCAGTGACCGGGTGATCCAGCCTCAGCAGGATGCTGTGACCCCTGCAAGCTGTGCTGAGGCAGCAGTTATTCCCATCTCCAACTCAGAAGACAGGAAAGGTCAGTAAAAGAAATTTTATCTAGTTGAGATGTGAGGTAGAATCAACAGTTACAAGAGAAAGCCAAGAAAGCTAACAATGCAGTACTGATGTGAAAAACTAGACTACTTCCCTGGGATTAATTTTATTTAATATGTGCTATTTTCACAAATACAACACTAAATGCAAACTAATAAAGCAAACTATGCCAAGAGAAGATTATCAGACATAATCCAGACACAGCTGCTCTGAACAGGAGTGTATGCAACCTCTTCTGCACTTAAGCAGTGGAATCAAAACACGAAGAAGTCTCCTAAAAGCCTCAATCATGTAATATTCAGGATTTCTTTTCTCCTTCACTTCACTTACACTCAGTGCACATTTTCCTGCTTCAAAGAATCTCTTAATTTGCTCCTACAACAGCCCATTACCACTGGCTTATTTCACATGTTCCCTTGCAGACAAGCTCAGACTCACAATTACTCTAAGCTTAGATTTTCTTCCTATTTCCATGGCAGGTGCTTCCTATTTCTATGGCAGATAGAGCTCAGTGATTCTGGAAAAAACTAAACAAAACAAAAAAATACATCAAAGAAACAAACAAAAAATTCCACACAACAAAAATAAATAAACAACAAATCAAAACAAATAAACAAAGGGGGGGAAGAAAAAAACACACATACAAAAATTATTTGTTCTCCAAAAAGGTAAAAGAAATGTAGCACTCAACACGACATCAAGAAGCCATGTACGCTAGCTGGTCTTTCAGGAACAAAGGCAGCACTCAGACATGTTTGGTCACAAACAGTGAGCACTGCTTTAGATTAGCGATTCATTAAAATACTATTAATGTGTGTAATTCAAGGGGGGTGGAAAATTAATCAATAAAACACTATCCTTCTGACTGCCAGGCTTCTTGTGACGCTGACACAGGGCTTTTTCCACATTTTCCTTTATGTGTAAAACTGCAATCCAGATGCTATTAACAGTGTCCCAATCACCTACATTCATTCCATGGGGGCTTTTGTTGTCCTTTGTTAGTCTCAGCTCTACACCATCCACTCCACGCTACTATGTAGTCTTATATGTGTACCACTTTGAATAGGAAAGACCCCCAGCTTTTTCAACTTTCTTACTTAACTGTTGTCTTAACAAGCTTAGTTCGTTTCAGTGAAAAGGCAAAAGAATCAAGAAAAGTGTCATTTGTTGGGCTTTTTAAAACAAGTAACAATTAATAAAGCCGCCTCCTCCTTGCTCTGGTTGTTTTATCTCAGCTCCTGGTGTCTGTTTTGTTTTTCAGACTGCTCTACCTCAACATAATTCCGTATCATGTTAGATGGGTGCTACTTGTGAGATCTCATCAACTCATCCTTTCAGTCATGCCTATTTCAGAAAACATGTTTCTTGATGCTTAGTAAATTGACTACATTCTGCAATCTTATAATAAAGTTGCTCAGTATCATCTATTTAAATGAATGCTGGTGTCTTCTACTGTCTTCACACAGCAGATGGAAATGGAAGATATATTTTTCACAGTAACTCTTCACACACAGCCACCAGCCACCCCAAGTTTCTTCTTTAGCTCTTCACACAACCAAAGAATAAATCAAACACAAGAGCACATCATTCCAGGTTCCTAGAAACGCTTTTGTCCCAAAAACTCTACAGATCAAGAATAAACACCCTGAAAAGAGAAGACAAGTTTCTGCAACTCAGTTATTCAACTCATGTTCTTTCACTATTCCTCACGAACAGTGTGCAGAACACATTTTAAGACAATCAGCTTCAAGCAGTATCAAACACACATTTCTTTAAAGGACACTGAAAATATTCTGAGGAAGAACCATCAAAAGGAAAAAAAAAAACACCTGTAACACATATAAGCGTCCTTTGCCTAACGAGATGTGGCTTCAATTAAGAGATTTTAGCAAAATCTTCAAAATGGGCTAGACAAGTCTGCGCTTCACAGTTTACACAGAAGCGTACGAAAAGCGTATTTAAGATAAACTCTGCACTTGTGCACCTCTCCTAAGCCCTTAAACATGTGTTTAATAAACTTAATTCAGGAATAATCCCCAAAAACGGCACTCTCCGCAAAATAACACATCTCAAGGTGCTCCGCTTGGTGTCTAAACACCATCACCGACACAAGGACTTTGACTCAAAAGGGTGACGAACAGCTGGATAAGGAGCTGTTATCAACAAACCCGTGTGTGAAAGAAGAGCTGAACTGCCACCAGCGCCAGTTATTTTATCATTCCTGGCAAAGGAGCTGAGAACATTAAAACTACACTTCTAAGCCGCAGGGCAGGGCTGCGCTCGGGGACGCCCTCTGACCAAGGCGCTCAGTGCAGGGAGACACGTCCCGGTAGCGTGAGCCCTGGCAGATGGTTTCCCTCAGGGATTTCTTTATCATTATTTTTCAGCACGAGGCAGCAAGAAATGAGAAGCCGGAGACAGCACTGTAACCCACTGAGCAGAGAAAGTGCCGGCTTCCTGCAACCTGTTCAGCGAGGGGACGAGGCTCAATAGCAGGATGAGGAGGTAATTAGAAATGTATGTGAAATAACAATGCACGCTCCGAGGCGAGTGTACGGAGTGACAGCAGCCTGCTTCCTGCCCGCGCAGGCACTGGGCGATTCAACTCGTGTCCGAGCCAACTCCCCAAAGTCAGACACGGCTCCTCACGGCTGCCGGGGCTCCGCACCTGCTCCTGGACCCGCACCTGCTCCCTCGCCAGGCGGCACCTCTCGCCCAGGGGTGCGGGTGGCGGCCCGGGCCGCGGCCGCCCGCGGCTCCGCCGGGAGGCACCGGCACGCCCGTCCCCGCTCCAGGGAGGCTGAAACCCACTTCAGCCAGGACAAAGCCAAACCCTGCCCAGGCGTGTCCCCCCGCTCCGCCGCCCCGCTCACCTCGCACGCAGAGCAGCGACATGGCGGCCCCGGCAGCCGCCCCCGGCTCTCCTCATGCCGCCCCGCGGACACCGGCGGCGGCGGCGCCTCAGCCGGGGCGGGGCCGTCCCGCCGGGGCAGGGCCGAGTGACGACGGACGCGTCAGGGGAGCCCACGGCCGGGCGGGATGCGCTCGGCCCCTGCTCTGCTGCTCGGCGTCTTTTGTTTCGCTCTCGAAAGGTGAGGGAACTCGATGGAGGAGGAACGTCTTGTGTGTGTCTTCGCTGAGGGTTTCACACCTGTCCTGTGCTCGGACAGGTTGTGGTGTGCTAGCGTAAGAATTATGGAATGTGTGGAGTTGACAGGGACCCTTAGAGATCATCGAGTCCATCTCTTGGCCCTGCTCAACCCAAAAATCTCACCATGTGCCTGAGAGCATTGCTCATATGCTTCTTGAACTCTGTCAGGCTAGGTGCTGTGATCGCTTCCCTGAGGAGCTGTTCCAGTGCCCAGCCACCCTCTGGGGGAAAAACTTTATCCCAAAATCCAGCCAAAACCTCCCCTGGCACAACTTGAGGCCATTCCCTCAGGTCCTGTCACTGGGCACCGGAGAGAAGAGATTAGTGCCTGCCTTTCTGCGTCCCCTCCTGAGGTCTGCCCTCAGTCTCCTCCATGATAAGCAAAGCCGAGTGACCTCAGCCACTCCTCATATGGCTTCCCCTCAAGGCCCTTCCCCATCTCCACTGCGGATGGAGGAGCTCAGGTGATGATTAGGAATCTTGACTGATGCACAGCAGCAGCCGTCTGTATCCCCCCACGTGGATAAAGCCATAAGCCAACACTTAGAGAAAAGCAGGACAAGCAGATGTGATCTAAAGCTCTCCCTCAGTACCCTTCCAGCTACAGTGGCCAGACAGCTCTGAAGGTTTCCAGAACCTGATATATTTGTGTGGTTGGTAATACACAGTCCCAGTCCCTCTCTCTGCTTATCTAGTCTATCTCAGACCTCTCCCAAGTTTGCATCCTCATCTTCTGATTGAGCAACTCACAGGTCAGCTGCCTGTTGCAGAAAGAACCTCCTGAGGTGCTTTCTTTCCCTTGAGCCCAGTTCTAGCAGTTTTTTCTCTTTGCCTCTAATGCTTTTAGTGCTGTTCATCCCAAACTATAAATAGCCATAACACTGCAGAATGTGTTTCTAGTTCCAAACAGAGGATCCAGCAAATAATTTCTGAAATTGAGTCTCAACAGCAAAATGTCATACAATGTGATTACTATTCTGTTAATATTTAGAACAACTCCAAAGTCTGCAGAGTGTGAAGGACAAGACTCCTAGCTGGGTGTTTCAAAGACCGACCAACCTTCCCAAGGTTCACACCTAGAAAAGGGAGATTTAATTTCTGCACAGCAGATTTTGCTGCTTTCATGTTTGCTGCCTAGAAGTGCATCAGTGAAGAGAATGTGTCAAAAACATACATATCTCTGAGATACCAAGAGGAACCACTTGTAAGGATAAACCATGATATTCCTGCAAACAATCAACCAGACTGTGTGCTAAGGGTGTTACCAAAGGCAGACTCAAGGGACTGGGAACACTTCCACTTAGCAGTGTGACTGGAAACTGTCAGTGCAGGAAGCTCCAAGTGCCAGCACTGAGACAACCAGGGAAGAAGTCTCCTCTTCTTGCCCCTGAAGTGGCTTCAGGGCTGCTGAAATGCTGTTAGACTCCTCAAAAGCTCCTCTCTGCTTCTCTGTGTTTATCACATGTAGCA
Organism: Turdus rufiventris; assembly: GCA_013186435.1. NCBI lineage: Eukaryota > Metazoa > Chordata > Aves > Passeriformes > Turdidae > Turdus > Turdus rufiventris. The sequence goes on along the minus strand of PYHW01010247.1, from coordinate 1,212,698 downwards.
GCAGCAGCAGACTGTAAGAGCTCCAGCACAGCAAACTCTGCATTTTGGCATCATCCACCTGTGAGCTGGGCATCCCACTAGCTTTTTAGTTTGAAGGGAAGTTAGTGTTTTGCTCTGTAAAATCCATTATTATTTATCTCCCATGTGTCTCAAGGTAGACTGCCAGATTTCTGGCTTTCTCGAGTCTCTATTGCTCCTTTGCATTTTTTCAGAGCCTTAGAGCTTTTCATTAGCAAATGGTGTACTCAGGGGTCCCTGAGATGACCTGATGCTTTTCCTTCCCTGTCTTCTTTGCAATCTTGTTGCAAACAAAATCCTTTGACTGTGCATGAACTAATTTCTGCCACAACCACTCAATCTCATCATGACTGCCCTTCTCCCTTTACTGGGCCCCATTGCTCTGCCTGGCCTAATTTAAAAATTAAAACATTCGAGGCCATAATTGCCACAGACTGCGTCACACGGCACCTGGTACAGCAAGTCCCTATCTTGCCCACAGCTTGTAAATGCTACCAGAATGGGGAAATTATCTCATCAAGGGCAGATGAGGTCATATGCATTTTAAATTGTAGTAATGTGTTATTAGCAAGCGTGGCAATTAAGTAAGTGTCTTGTAGCTAGGGTGAGATCTTTTACCACCAACAGTAACAGTGAATCCTGGGATTGTCACAGATGTTATGATTTCCCTGCAGTTCTGAGATCTAATTAGACACAAATGTATAACCAGACTTTTTCTAATCAAAATAAATCATTTGTACTTGTGTGTCTGTCCATCCCTCCTCTCCTTTCCATCTCAGGAAGAATGAAGTCGTTGCTGCAGAACTTTTGCAATGTGGAATTACATTATTTTAAATTATGCTTGCTCTTTGAAATCAACTTCCTTGTGTTTTCCCAGCTGAAGTGACACTCCCTAGTGGATCTTGCTCTGTTACTGTTTCTAGTTCTTCCCCTGGACATTGCTGTCGTAAATGAAAAANGGGAGGGTCAGGGGGAAACCTAAGTTCTGTGCTGTTCTCAAGCTATTAAATATGACTGATCTTTCCAAATTTGTTTCTAAAAATCCACAAAAGGAAATGCCAGCTTCACAAATTCTTAACTAGAAGCAAACCCCTAAAACCTGTTGCAGCAAACCAGATCTAAATTGTGCAGCTGACAGTGTGTTCTGGTAGCACAGGCAGCACACTCCATCAGCAGTGTACTTTTTTATTGGAGAGTTCTGCTGAATTAAGGAGGAAAAACACAGTGCAGCGAGCACACTGCAGTAACTTCCACACTTTATGAGATTATCTGCCTTCCTGAACAACAAAAATTGTTGGTTTTTTTACTCCCTGCAGAGCAAGAGTTAATTTTCTCTGGCTACTCAGACCCCAGTTACTGGTCTCAGTTCACCTGCTGTTGAATAGAAAAGTAATAAATGGCTGATACTCCAGCCACTGCAGCTTGCCAGCTGTTTTATACCTGCCTATTTGCTGTAGTTTCCCTGTTCAGAGAGCAATACTGTAGGTATATTTGCTGTCTACATAAACTGTGTTTGCTTCTTCTCTTCTTGTTCTGCATTTTTTGAGTTTTTTATTTATTGCTAGAGAATGGGTCAAGCTGAAAGTTAGTGTGTGGCAAATCCACATGGGCTTTATTTTAAATGAAAAGGTTTAGATCTGTTAAACCATTTTTACTGTTATGCAACTGACCAAAAAAATCATCTCAGACCTGGTTTTTGGGGCTAAGCTCTAAAGATAAGGAAAAAAAGCTTTTAATTTACCCTATGACATTTTGGCAGGAATTCAGTGCTGAATATAGACTAAGCAGTTGATTGATATTCCGATATTGGGAGGCAGCCCTCAGATTTATTTGGCTGTAAAATAACAGGCTACTGAAATGGCATCCACTGGTATTTCTGATCAATTTCTTTATTAATAAAATGTAATATTTGCACAACCACTAGGGGATAACATGATCTCTTTCACAACCCTGCGTGGTGTTTTCCGTGTGTACAGGACACTTTTGAATGACATTTTGAAATGTACCATTCTCTGGAAGAGATTACAGACTATTGTCAGTGCACTAGCTAAAAAACACCACAGACATGCACTGAAATGTACACGGAAGCAGCCTGCCATGCTCTCAATTATACATGAACTATAACGTTGCTTTTAACATGCAAAAAGGTTCAAAAGCATTTAAAGGTTGGGGAATGGATAGGATTTCTGCACCAGGAGGCCAGCAAGGTGGACAGGATAGAAGCCTCCACCAAACAAGCAGCCAAACTTTGGGCTGCAGGTTGGAGCATCCTCTTTCCAGTGTCCCAGTCTTGTTCTTTCCTAAAGATTGATGACATCTGGAAGTGACAATGGTCTGGCAATTTGAGGCGTTAATCAGTGGCTTAATTTTAATTGCCTCTTGAAGCACAGCCCCTCCAATTGTCCTGTCCAATCCATCACTGTGCCACTGAAGTCCCTGTACTGAGTGAGCCTTTCCTTTTGGCATGCTCAGGAGCTCTCTGCAGCCATTTAGCTTTCCTCCCTGAGCAGCATGACCACTTGGGTAGGCTTCAGTTTTTGTGCCTTAATTCTCCACACACAAAATGGGGGTGGTGATAATTCTTTAAGGACAGAGGTATCAAAGGGTGTCCTGATTATAAATACATTAGGGATGATGAGATGCATGGACACTGTCGCTGCATAACCATTTAAATTGCACAAAGAGATCTGCCAGCTTTTAGATTACAAATGTGTGTTCAAAAGGCTGGAGAGGCAAGAGGGACCCTTTTATCTCAGGGAAAAAGCCCTATACATGAGAGCAGCTTCCATGGGAACTGATCTTTCAATTACAGCTGCTCTGCAGAAAAGTCTTTCAACTGCTCATGGCAGAGTTGATAGAAGTGAACCCATTTCTCATACAATTATCCCAACCATCCCAAACATGATATTTCTTGTTCACGTTGAGGCAGTTTGTCCTTGAGCAAAAAATTAGGATTATACTGCAGGTTACACCCAGAGCTACACACATGCAGTGTGGGTCTTTGTCTGCCCAAGCAGTGAGCAGCAAAGCCAGCAACACTTCTATGTGAAGTAGAGGCCCCAAAAGGGATAATTCCCTAGCATCTAACCAAGCATGCCAGTACTGATGCTGTCTGCCAGTGATCCCTCACCTAGCCAGCATGCACAGTGCCCTACTGCTTTTTCCCCAAAAGTGTCATAGAATCACAGAATCACGAAATAAACTAGGTTGGAAAAGACTTCTGAGATCATCAAGTCCAGCCTACAGCCTAACATCACCGTGCCAACCAGACCATGGCACAAAAGGCTATGTCCAGTCTTTCCTGTCTTTCTTTAAACACCTCCAAGGACGGTTACTGCACCACCTCCCTGGGGAGCCCATTCCATTGTTTACTCTCCTTTTCTGTTAAGAAATTCCTCCAAATGTCCAACCTAGTTTGTGACTATCTCCTCTAAACCTGTCCTTGGTTGTAAGGAGAAGAGACTGCCGCCCTCCGCAGCTACACCCTCCTTTCAGGTCACTATCAGAGCAATATCACTCTTATCAGAGAAATAAGGTCACCCTGAGCCTCCTTTTCTCTAGGCTTAATACCCCCAGCTCCCTCATCCACTCCTCCTCAGCCTCCAGACCCTTTCCCAGCTCCAGTTGGACTCTCTCCAGCACCTCAATGTTCCTCCTGAATTAAGGGGCCCAGAACTGGACACAGGACAGAAGGTGTGGTCCCACCAGCACCAAATACCAAGGCACAATCGCTTCCCTGATCCTGGTGAGCATGCTGTTTCTGTCTGAGCATATTCACGAGCCAAAGGATGCTCACGTGCCCTGAAAGTCTCTGCCTTAGGCTGAAAGGATCGTTCTGTTTAGCAGAAATACTGTACTTTGAGCAGTATTTATTCTTGGCTGCATTTAGCTAATTATCCTCTCCTCAACACACACTTTGCTGTCTAGCAGTCTGATAGTGGTATGGGACATAGGACTGAGGAGACCCCTGGCATCAGAGCCCCTGCTCCTACAGTCACAGTGCCCCTTTTGCCAAGTTCTGTGCCCTTTACAAACAGTTTGGTATTTGCTTTACAGGAACTGTTCCAACATCCCAACATACTTACATTGTTCGTCATTCTGCCAGTTTCACCTTCCACTTAAAATGTGTTTCCATCTTTCTAATATTTAGACATGAGACAGCAACTCCATATTCTAATTTTTCTTTTTCAGATTTAATAAAAAGCTCTTTTTTCCCCCCAAGAACTCTAGGCATTCCTGTTTCTGACTGTATTATTTCTGTTTTGCACCTTTTCAGTTTGAATTAGCACTTCTCAAGTATAAGCATTGTATTGTACATGACATCGGGATAAAACCAGTATTGCCTGGTCTTGGTGTCACAGATCTGTGAAGTCCTGTTAGATAGTCACTTCTGATTCTCTAGGAACAGGTGACACCCATTCTGGTGTTCCATACTCCTCTTTGACTGGATTCATGTCTAAATTGAGCCATGGCTTCCCTCTTAAAAAGGAGTCAATAAATATTTTAAGTAAATCACATATTTTCCCCTTCCAAGAGGAGCCACTTGTAACTTGGCAAGATGCAAAACGCCCTTACCCCACCTAGGTTTGTTTCCTGCCTTACAGCTGTGTCTTCACTTCTTCTTATTGTTCTGTTCACATTAGCAGATATTTGAGCAGTACAGAAGGTTATTCTTCAGTAGAGGAGCCTAGGGGAGTAGCTCTTCTCTGGCTTTTGTAGTTTTTATTCTTTGAAGATGAACATTTGTCAGACATAAAAGAGGAGCTATTTGTCAAGGCTGAAATTGTTGGCAAGCACAGCAGAAGCAATTGGCCCTGAGGAAGAAGCACAGTGAGACCACAAAGGGCTCTTCTGCCTGCTTGACTGGTATCACCATCCCAACACCACCGTCAAAAAGCCACCAAGTCAGTCAGCCTCTAGGAAAGAGAATCACAGGCATAAAAGTTACCCGTCAGGAATATTGGATATCTTTCACTTTGCTGTGGGGCAAAGTGACATAGACACAGACTGTCCTCTCTGGTGTGATTTTTTTTATCATAATGTAGCTGCTACCTGAGAGCAGCAAGGGCAGAAGAGGGGTATTCCCCATTAAAACAAAAAATGCCTCAGTAAGACCCATTAAAAATAGAGGAGAGTATTTAAGTGTATTTATGGGTAATGTGGTTTTTGTCAGAGAATTTTTATAGTGCTCTTGTAAAATTACTTTCTGGAGGAATAAAGTACATAGCAGGGAAAGGCCCACCTCATACAGTTCAGGAGAGCCACCAGTCCTCTGGAAGAGGCCAAGTGACTGACACTTCCTATGCAAACAGGGTGTTTAACCTTCCAGCTAAACTTTTCCATACTGCTGGAGTTCAAGTAGTGTGCTTGTGTACTATGCCCTCCTGCTACCTTCCTGTACCTTTTCTTCCTGAAGAAAAAGGGGAAAGCAGGCAGGCAGACCCTCCCTCCTCCAAGCTTCTGGAGCTACATGTAATAATGGAGTAAAAGCCCTGTTGGGACACTTTTCACCACCAGCCTCCTCAAAGGGGTGTGCAGAAAGCAAGCATTTTGCAGTTCTGTTCTGCCCAGCTCACCAGGAGTCTCTCTCCAGTTCACATTTTCACTCTCCTTTTTGTCCCTGTTTCCAAAGGATTTAGAAAAATCGTTTTCAAAAGAATTTTAAATGCAAAGATAAGAGAAGCTTATCCATTTCATTAAATGCCTGTGCAATGTCTAGCACTGTGCTGCTGATTGCTGCAGTGTAAAACATGCAATAACAAGTAATTAAGAAATATCTCACTGTCCATATTGTATTTTTTCCTATTACTACTTCAAAGCTCCTTTTTTAAACAACAAAAAGTAAAAATTAAGGACTCTTCAGATTTTACATACCTGTGTCCACAATACAGTGTTCCTGGCAGCTGTGGGGCATGGTCCTCTTAATAACAGAGCGAACTGCAGGTGACGATAAGTCACAAAACATGCAGCATTACAGGCTGAGAGTTGTTTTATGGACCATAACTCTTTATTACCATGTTTCTGAACTTCACCTTCTTTCTCTGATGACAGGTCTGAGATGGTGAGTCTTGAAAGAATAACTGAAATAGAGGAACCTCTTGAAATGTTCCCTTCAGAAACACCATGAACAGAATGGGTATAATTTGAGGACTGTTTTGCATCTTTGAATGAAATAAGTTGATAAAATGCAAATACAAAAGCAAAATTCAAAACTAGCTAACAATCCCAAATTTCTTGTGTTATTTGGGCTGGATATTACCATTTTATGTTGCAATAAGAACAGACATCATCCATTCATTCTTTGAGCCTCTTCTGAGAGCAGAGGATAAAAAGAAATAAAATGTAATTAAAAAAAAAAATAGAAAATACTGCTCTTCCAACTTTCTTTTCTATCATAAAACAACAAACAAGGTCAATAAGCCTTTGCTCTATAGTCATGGAAATCCAGCCCAGCTGGTTACATAAAGTTGCTTAGGAAAATCAGCAAAGGTTGAAGGGAAACAGCCTGGGACAGATAGGGTGTATAAACATTGGCACTGTGATAAGGGGTCTGCGAGGATCCTGCCACAGTTGTGGTTTGCCCTGTCAGGAAGCTGTGAAAGCTGAAGGGCGAGTAGTCCCTGGATTATAACTGTGGGGTGATGGGGTAGCCCTGAGCATCATTGCAATGCCTCTGCAGCACACCATGACTCCACAGCCCTCCCTCAAAAACCTGCAAGACTTGTCCTAATCTGAACCCACTCAAAGGGAAGGAGCAGGGGCCACTGACACCCTCAACCCCCATCTTCACTCTGAAAACCACCTGCTTGATTCCAAGGTTGTCATTTCTCTCCCTGCTTCTCTTCCTCATCTCTTCCCATCTGCCTGAGAAGGGCTCATTTGAAGCTTCTCTCAGAGCCTACAGAGCATGGATGCAAGAAATGCCTTTAACTGGCTTGAGTTTGCCCAGTCTTGCCCTGTGCAAGAGGCTAGTGATTGTCACTGAGGAAAGGGAGACAAAAGTAAAACGATCCTGGAGGAAAAGGCAGCAACACAGTAATGCCATGAAGATAAGGTCAGGTGCCACAGTGGAAAGCAGAGTGGTGTAGGAGAGATTGGAGACCTGCTCAGGTCTAGCCTCCCATCAGCTATGGGAAACAAACTTCCCAGTCTGATGAGATGTGATTCTCTCTTGTGAAGTTTCTCAAATCTGGGCACTGAAGCCACACTGTCTATAGTGACAGTGACATCCAACAATATAATTTGATAGGATCATGACAGGGATACCCAGCAGAAGGTTAAGCCAGGGTCCACCATTTGAATCAAAAGCTGCCTCTGCCCGTTAATTGTTGGGATCTAAGAACTGCTGGAAGGCAGAGGTGGCTGTCTAATTTCTAGAAGTATGAGGCTGTGAAGAAGCCTACCTGCAATACAATTTGCTTAGCCCAGAGTGGTTTTTGGCAGTACCAGGCATGCTTTCTGCCCCTCTACAATTTCTACTAAATATACTGAGCCAAGATCCCAAGTGTGTGCACTCATCGGAGACCCTAAAACCCTTTCCTTAGGGTACTGCTCCTAGTCTCAGTGTCCTGGCCAAATTCCAGTTGGGTAATTAGACTGTGATTAGGTAACCATTTGCATATTCCATTACTCTTCCCTAGGGAGCCTGTCTGTAAATTATTTGATGGTTTTAGGATTTCTAGTCATTATGAAGGCTATTTTCATTGCCAGCGGGAGACTAAATGCTGCCAGAGCTTGTAGAATCAGCACAGGCTGTGGAATGAACAGAGACCAGCCCTGCCCAGAAGGACTTGGGGGTGCTGTGGTGCAGAGAGCAGCCCTGCCCCAGCCACGGCACTCCCAGCCCAGAGAGCCAAACGTGTCCTGGGCTGCATCCAGAGCCCCGTGGGCAGCAGGGCAGGGAGGGGATTCTGCCCCTCTGCTCTGCTCTGCTGAGACCCACCTGGAGCACTGCACCCAGAGCTGGGGTCCTGCACAGGAGGGACAGGGGCCTGCTGGAGCGAGCCCAGAGGGGAGACACAAAGATGATCAGAGGGACAGACCACCTCTGCTGTGAGGAAAGGCTGAGAGAGCTGGAATTGTTCAGCCTGGAAAAGAAAAGGCTTAGGGGTGACCTTATTGAGGCCTTCAAGTACATTAAGGGAGGTGACAAGAACAATGGAGAGGTATTTTTTACAAGGTCATGCAGTAACAGGACAAAGGGGAATAGCTTCAAATTGAAAGATGGTGGGTTTAGATTAGATATTAGAAAGAAATTCTTTACTGTGAGGGTGGTGAGGGCCTGGCATAGATTGCCTAGAGAAATTATGGATGCCCCATTCCTGGAATTGTGCAAGGCCACGTTAGAGGGAGCTCTGAGCAATCTGGTCTGGTGGAAGGTGTTACAACCCATAGCAGTGGGGTTGTCTGGATTCTGTGATTCTGTGAATGGCTTCACTTTACACAGCTTTCCTCTAGTATGGTGCTGCCTGTGTGTACTCGGGTACTGCCTGTGGTAGTGGGAGTTCTCCTGCAATCTCTCCACTGGGGAGATGGTGATTAAAGCCTGCTCATAAAACCGAGGTAAGCAGCAAGACCCCCAACCAGGAAAAGAAACATAATGTCATTGTCATGCTTAGGGGGTAGGAAAGAAACAGATTGGCAGAGTCGTTTACATGTACCAGGGATCATTTTGTGGTTTCCAGATTGAAATTCTTAATGGCACTCATTATAAGTAGCTTGCTTCCAGATGCTGTTTGCTTTCATGTTCAGAGCTACATGCATTAACACAGAAAATTCTGCTTGGAAAATAGTTACTTGCAACCACACAAATCTAAGAAAAGTCAACATCCAAAATGCAGGAATTTTAGTCAGGTACCATCATTTTTCCATGCCTTTTTATCCTTAATTGCCAGCCATTTATCTACCATGGAATATTTGCATCATACAAAAATGCTGATGTCTCACAAAAATATGAGGTAAAGAAATTTTTGCTTCTATCATAGGATTTTTATCCCTTGTGTGCCTCTTCCCATACCCAGCAGCTTCCCTCTAGTCTGCAGCTCTCATCCAGCTAGCTATCACCTCCTTTTCCCATATGGTGACACTGGTGCTGTATTCTGCATCCAGAAGCTCCTTAAAGCCAAACCTTGGCTGACACATCCACAGGGAAAAACCCTGTTCCTCAGGATTATGGCAGCAGGCAGCATCCATCCCAAGCCTGACTGCAAAAAGAAGCCATTGGTATTCTGGCACTAGGATACCCTACAGAGACAACACAGATGCAGAAGAAAAGCATCCCTATTTAAATACACCTTCCCATTAGGCAGACAAGTTTCTCTAGAGGTCTCCCTTCAAACTGCTGAGCAACCCAAGTTTTTCTGTGCAAAGGTCTGCTAAGACAACACCAAGCAGCTATAAAGGGCATGTTTACCTGTAGGATCTGGAGGTTTGAGTGGCTGGAGGTATCCAGGAGTCTTGTAGGTTGAACCTAACTTTTTTCTTGGGGACTGCTTGTAACTTAAGGATTTGCTAGAAAACTGCCCGAAGTTCTGGTGTCATTTAGTGAGTTTCTCCCTATGGCCTCACCAATTCCATGCTAGCAGAGTGAGTTTTCACAGACTAAAGCATAAAACTGCAGGATGCTCTGAAGCCAACCCCACAGGCACTAAGTTTTAGTACTAATTACATCTGAATGTGGGGATGGGGGAGCAGGCATCTGTACCATGTCTCATCTTTCTGTAAGGAAGGGCAGAGCTTTTCTGGTGCTTTAGGTGTGTGTTGGGCCATCAGCCAAACCAGGAGCCCCTCTCAACAGCAAGGAAAGGGGGCTGTGATGCTCTAGGGAGTCTTGGCCAAAAGCCAAGCAAGCAGCACAGCTGGGAGCTAGCAGCTTTCTCACAGAATCAAACCAAGTCAAAGGACTTCCCCTCTGCACATAAGGGTTTCTCAAAACTCGTCCTTGCACTTTATTCCAAAGCCATCAGCTTTGGATGCTCTCAGCTTTGTAATTTCTACATTTTTGAGTGCTTCTCAGGTAGCTTTTGCTGTTTGGCAGGTGTAGGGTATGCCAGCGCCTTGGCTATGAAGCAAAAGCAGGAGAGCTGGCTTTATCCTGACACTGAGTTTGTGCAAACCTGTACAATTTTGGATGATACTCTCAGGCATATGGTATGACTCTTGGGGTGTCCTCTGCAGGGCTAAGTGTTGGACTCAATGATCCTTGTGGGTACCTTCCAACTCAGCATATTTTGTGATTCTGTGATTTTGTGAACTACTCTGCTCCTTGGCAAAGATCCTGAGAACACTTTCTAGCCCTGTGTCCTGCTGCAGTCCTGCTGCAGTGTTAGAGGGTGAGCAGATGCTTTGTCCTCTCTGATTTGTCACCTCTGGGTCACTGACCACACTGTTCTCCTGCAGACCCTGTTTTCCATCAGATTCAGTGTTTTGTGTCCTCATTGCTCATTCCCTCAGAGTGCCCTTTGCAGCAAAAATGCCCCTAGGCTTTGTGAGATTCCCTCTGGGTCAGGTTTTAGCTTTGCAAATGCAGGTGTCTGCAGTCTGAGTGTCTGTCTCTGAGCTCTTCCTATTGCATTCCTTTTTATAATCTGAGCAAACAGTTTTTGATAAAAGTTCTCTTCACCCTGAAGAAAATATTCAAACTAGGTTAGATGTCCTGAAGATACTTCTTTTTCTTCACTGACCATTAGGGAAGCCCAGGGACCTTAGCTCAGGGGAAGACAAATGTCAGATGAGATTAACTTCATGCTTTACCTCTGTATATGGGCACCACCTCATACAGTATCATGCTCACAGATTTCTTTTTGTCTTGGACAAAGATTTCTTTGATCAAAGCAAACCTTGATGTTCTATAATTTTCTCCTCACAGATGCATCCTTGTGGCCTCAAGTTCAGCTCAGCTAAAGCAGAGCTCTTCATATTCATGAAGTCCTTCCTGATGAAGCACAGAATTATTACCCTGCCAGTATTTCAGGCCATAACCAATATGTCAACTTCAAACCACGTCCTCCTGACCAAGGTCTTGTGCAGCCTTCCTGCAGAACAGCACTACTCTTTCCCCCTTCCCTCACACAAACGAGTCTGTTCAAAATTCCCATCTGAGCTATTCTGAACTCTGTGGCAAAGGATCTTTTCCCTGCCAAATGTTGGACCCATCTGGCTGACACAGGCCTAAAGAGAAACCACATGAACCTCCTGTGTTTTTTCATTCAGCTCTCCCAGTTACTGCCTGCCTGTCATCTTTGAGGTTTTCAGCATCCCTCCACACTCCTCTTGCAACACTCCCAAAGTGTATCCTGACTGGTTAGCTCAGCTATCAGGCACAGATCAGCGTGGCATTGGCTGACATTTTTCTCAATGCCCCTTGGCGTTGTCTCTACCTGCTGCTGTGTTTCAGATCACAATCTCTCAAGGCCACATTTGTCCTTTCATTGTGAGCTGGCACAACAGCTGCTGAGGCACACCCCTCTGGAGTGGACTGTTGCTGCAATAGCTCAGACCAGGAGGACTCTTTGTCTGATTAAATCTGAATATGGATCAGTAGAGGAGGAAAGAGCTGTAACTTTAATTCATGAACATTATCCTCTTTCCTTCTTTCACCCATTCAGCATTAAAATGGATGCAAGGCCGCTGAGCAACATTTTTATGAGAACTACATGCAGCCTTCTGCTTCCCTGTTTGTTTGTTCCAGCTGCAGCAAGCAGAGATGAAAAAGAGCCAGCCCTGTTGGGGCAAGAAGCCAGCTCCTGGAAACAGCTTGTCCCTGTGGAGAATGTTTAGAAGGCACAACCTGGGGCTGGATACCCCAAAAGTAGCCAAGTGCCTCCCACTGCAGTGCAGCCACCTGTACCTGGAACAAAAGATCTCTTCCTCCCCTGACGCTTGGGCATTCACACTGAAAAGGTTTGCTGATGAGAACTGTGCTGTATGTGCTTTTTGGCCTCCACAGCCTGAAGATGGTGAATAAAGGACTCAGCGGCATAAGGTGACATGACAGTCACTTGAGTGATCATCATCGTGTGGTGACCAGTGACAGAACAGAAAGGAATGTCCTTAAGTTGTGTTAGGAGGGTTTAGGTTGGATATTAGGAAAAGGTTCTTCACACACAGGGTGGCTGGGCGCTGGTACAGGCTCCTCAAGGTAATAGTCACAGCACAAGCCTGCCTGAGTTCAAGAAGCATTTTGACAATGCTCCCAGGCGCTAGTGTGACTCTTAGGAATGTCCTGTGCAGGACCAAAAGCTGGGCTTGATAATCTTTGTGGGTCTCAGCTTTTCTGTGAATCTAGTTTTTATCAGTGCTACATCACACATGGGGTGTAATTTTTTTTTTCTCTCTGAACTAAAATCAAACCAGCTCAGCTAGGGAATCTTTCTAGTTGGACTTTTCTACTTTTCCATATCTAAGTGTGAAAGATGTGGAAGTACGTTGCTCAGGCTGGAAATTTCTTCAGAGACCCCAAAAACACTTCCCACTGCCAGCATGGCTGCAGCATCCTCAACAGTATAATGCAAAGCCCATGGGTGTGAGGCTTTAATCAGCCCTGGGCCTGTTATGCCTCTCCAGAACAGTGCCAGGGGTCTGCTCCTGCCTCCCCCGTGGCCATGACCTCGTTTCTCATGCACCCGCCCGCGCTGAGCCGGTGAGACTCATCCGAGAGCCCCACGCGGGCAGCTGGCAGGGATTTTTGCATCATTTAATTCTCAATCCTCCCAAGAGCCTGGTGAGGGATTGAGTGTATTCACTGAAATGAAGGACAGGCATGAGGGGCAGAGCCAGGCACAGGGAGCTGAAAAGACGCAGTTTGAGAGCAATTTGCTCCCAAAATGTCCCTTTGGGTGAGAAAAGCTAAGGCAGAGGTAACAGCCGGTGTGGGCATTTCTCTGTCTAGCAAACCAGCTGGAGCCAGCAGCTCCAATCCTGCCTATATTCAGCACACAGAAAACTTAGGGAGGGTCCCAGGCCAGTGCAGCAGAGGTGACAGGCCATGAGCAGCTGTGATTTGGGCCAGGGATGTTTGTCCTCTCTGCTATGTGCTGTGCCCTGAGCACTGCGATGCCCACACTGTGGTGCTGGGTGTGTTTGCACATCTGAGCACACTAAGCACACTTGTCTACAGTAGATGCTCAGACAGGATTTTTCAGGATGCTCACAGGCACTCTGGAAGTCCAGCAGCTTGCTGGTGCTGCCCAGCCCACCCTGATAATCCTCGCAGCCCCTCCTTCAGACCATAAAATCGGAGAATGGATTGAGTCAAAGAGACCTGAAAGATCATCTCATTCCAATCCCCCTGCCATGGTCAGGAGCACCTTCCACTAGACCCAGTTACCAGGTCTGACCCGCAGCTCTATGGGCTCCTTCTGACCTGGTTTCCTCTATAAATGTAGATGCAGATGAGCTTTAGATGCGCAGAAGGGAAGAGCAACTTCTGAGAGAGGCATATTTTGCCATAGTTTTCTACAGAAGCTAGGGGCAGCTCTTATCAAAANAAAAAAAGGTTTTCAAGACAAAGGTGCAACACCAGGAAAGTGGGGCCCTCCAAAGACAGGAAGGGTTGGGGGTGCTCAGCTCTCACCTTTAGGAAGTCAAGGCGATGGTGATGATGAAAACAAGGCATAAACACGTGTGGCATGAGATTTGACTGCAAACCCAAAGGAAATGTAAGTGGGTCTCTGAGAAGGTCTCTAACAAGGTCTATCACATCAACAGAATTCTCATGTGTCCCCATTACAGATGAATAAACAAAAATGTGAAAACAGAGTCAGTCCAGCAATGCATGCAGAAACAGCAGCTTTGAATGCACCAGAGACATGCATAAACCCCAAAACCAAGCCAGGTACCATTGCAGAGATCCCATGAACAATCCCATGTCAGGAACTTCTTGTTCCTACAGCTCTTCTTGTTCCTACAAAAATGCACCTGCAGGGCAAGCATGGAAGCAGGGAAGAAATGAGAATCTGCTATGCTTCCTCACAGCTGTATCACTGAACATATTCACAGGGAATTTCAGGCATAAACCAGACTCCAACCTGCAATATTCAGAGAGAAACAATAGGATATGGAAATATACTGGACACCAAGAGATAAGAACTGGTGGCAAAACTATGGAGTCCCCACAGCATCCAGACTTTGTAAGAAGTCTCTCCATCCCTTTACTGGAGGTGCATGGGCACATCGGGGTGAGAAGTCCATGAACACTCTAAATGCATTGTAATTCCCTCACCTTGGACTGGTTATCACAAACTCCAGGGTGTCCCTGCTCTCCCACGAGGGCAAAGAACCCTTTGCTGTTCTGGCTGATTTCCCCCATCTTTACATTGCTTTTTCTTGCTCAGAAAACCCCTAGAAGAAGATTCTGGTATCAATTGTGTACTTGCCGTGGCCTTACCCCAAGCCCTCTCTAGTCCAGGAGCTGGAGGACTGTTGCCCACAAGCATGTCGCTTGTCCCCACATCCCCTCACAGAGGGAAGATACAGCAGAGCCAGGACAGCCGAAATGCAAACTGCGTGCCCACTGGTAGGGCTGTCCCACACAGCAGGACTTGTCCCTCCTGTAATTCTTGTCCCCTGGCAGGGTGAGGGCACCACCCCGTGGGGGACACGCACCCCAGATTTGGGGACAGGGGCAGGTCATGGCAGGGCCCAGGTTCCCCCGTAAAGGTGCTGCTGAAAATAAGCTGGGCTGGGCTGCCACCTTGTGCCAACAGGCAGCATCCACTGACCAAGCCTGGCATGGGCCGTTTCCATATCCATCTAAAGATTTTCCACCGCCCCACATTTTCAGTGACCTAAATGGGGATATACTCTCGGTATATATCCTGGAACATCCCAGTGCCCAGATGAAGCCCATAGAGCTCAGCAGCTCTCTGCGGAACAGGCAAGGGATTTTGTTCTCCCTCTATGAAGTCATCTTCATCCACACCTCGGGGTTCAAAATTTCCGTATCTGTGAAGATCTTGGCTTGTCGTCCAGCAGCTGAGCCCTCGGGGAAATACCTGGGAGCTGTAAAAGAGGGTGCAGCAGCCCAGGGAGCTGGCACTGTGTGGGGTACAGGATTACAGGATTCCTGCGAGTGCTGTGAGTCACAGAGTTCAGCAGAAAGACTCTGCCCTAAATGCCGAGCATGGCCAGGGAGAAATGCCAAAATTCCGAAAGGTAGGTGCAGGCAATGAACGAGCAGCCCGGTGCTGGTGCAGCCTGCAGTGCTGAAAAGCGCTGTTGGGTGGCCCCAGGCTCTGCCACCTCGCCAAGGTGACGCCAAGGAGACCTTTGCCTTCTGCTATCAGCCCCGTTCGCACACTCGGCACCGGCAGAGGCTGACGGGGAGGTCGGGGGGCAGCAGAAAGGCTGGGACGTCACTGCCCAGCTCGGGCAGCCCTGGCATGCACCACGCCTGGCACAGCCCACACCGGCCGGCTCTTTGGAACCCGTGCTATCTGGGTGGGTAAACGGAGTTTATCAGCTCCTTCAGGTTTTCTTTTTTTTTTTTTTTTTTCTTTATTTTATTTCCAAGGCAGGCGTGAAAGAAAGGAAACATTTTTGCAGGGAAGCTCTAGGGGAGAGCCTTAGGCATGCACAAAGGAGCGAGGGAGGGACCCATTCACACATCCAGCGGTGGAGCCAGGCACCCCAGGTCACCGCCATCCTCTTCAGAGCACGTCCCTGATGCCACCTTAAATCCACACCCCGTCCCCCAATTCCCCAGCTGCAGGTCAGGACAGAGAGCCAGTAAGAGAAGTCCAGCTGTCCAGGACAATGGGTGACCCCGAGGAGTGAAGTGGCAGCAGCTGGAGCTCTACATTTCTAACAATGAAAAGAGAGCACGGATTATCTTCCTGGTGCTGAACAGGCACATGCAGTCCCTAGGTGGTTTCCAGCCCTGGATATAGGGTGGCAGGGATAGGAAAGGACATCCTCAGCCTGACCTCCTGCTCAGAGCAGGGTGTGACCAACACATCATATTTGCGATGGCTTTGTCCTGCAAATCCTCAGGACTGGAAATCCCTTCCCTGGGCTGCACAAAAATTCTTCTTGCTGGGCATCTTCAGCCTGCTAAGCTGTAGCCGACAGCCCTCATCCCTCAGAACATGGTCAGCAGCTCCAGGACTGATCTCGAGTTTTTGCGCACAGCCAAACCCGCTGTTTAATTCTGGGAAGTCCCATGTGTGTCTCAGACACAAAGTAACAGGGAAGTCTGGTGGCTGTAGCACTGAGTTAATGACCTTCATCAGGCTCCAGATCATCCAGCCTTTGTTCCCTGGTCCCTAAGGCCCACCGTGATCCCTTGGGGTCACAATGCAGCCCTCCTTTACAAAGGTGCTGGGAGACAGCTGATGGGAGAGTCGGCTCTGGAACTATGAGTGTGGTGTGGGAGGAAAAGAGCAGCCCTGCCTGGCCCTACCACCCAGTGCTTGTTAAAGTGATATCAGATCCATCATTTTCACTTCTCCCTTTTCCATTAGGACTCTAAATTCTGTCAGACACGCCCAGTTTGGGGATAGGCTTCGATGGGCACTGGGACTCGGTCAGCATACTGCAGTGACTTCAGCTCTATTGTGTCCCAAGCCCTGCTTGGAGCTGTACCAGAAGGGATTCCCAGAGTGCCAAAAGAGAATGCCACCCCTACTCCCGAGAGGAGTAGGGCTCCTCCAGCAGGAAACTCTCCAAATTTGATTTCTATCTCTAGTTTTACAGCTGTTTCAGTCAAACAGGTAAACCAAGCACATCATGGAAACAGGTTCCAGTGCAGTAAAAGGTCCTGCAGCACTGGTTCACACTCCCCTGGGAACACTCCCTGGCTCTAGCACAAGAGCATGGGGCACTACAGTGCATGCTCTCCCTGTGACAGTCTCAGGGAAAGAGAAGGCCTCTGCCTTCTCCAGTGAAACACAGGGAAGACAAGAAACATGAAAACCCCCTGAGGCAGCGCTGCAGGAGATAGTCTGTGCTGCGTGTCTAGAACTGGAGCTGTGAGAGATACAAAAACTCAAGATTTTTTGTGACAACACACCATTAAGAATGGAAGTGACACCCAATGCTCCTCTAGTACACCTGCCCCATGGGCTTTCTCCAGCTCCTCTGCCAGCTGGGATGAGGCCATGAGTCACCACATGGTGCCTGGTCCTGCCCTGTCACTACTCCACACCCTATCCAACCTGGCACCACTTGCCAGGGGCCCCCAAGCAACGTGACAGCTGTTTTCCACCAGCTTCCTCCAAGGTCCTTTTAAAATTCCTGACAATCTTTCCCTGGCAGGACTCCAG
The DNA here is from genome assembly GCA_013186435.1 of Turdus rufiventris. NCBI lineage: Eukaryota > Metazoa > Chordata > Aves > Passeriformes > Turdidae > Turdus > Turdus rufiventris. The sequence goes on along the minus strand of PYHW01010247.1, from coordinate 1,195,419 downwards.
TTCTTTCCAGGCTCGCTTCTGCACATGGGTCCTTTATTGCTTTACTTACCTATGGACTTGGATCAGACGTGCATAGCACAGCTCAGCCTGCTGGCACAGGGAGCGTAAAGGTGATACAGGGTAGCATCACCCCTCTGGAGGCACATCCTGCCCCATCAGCTCTGGGAGATGATCTATGTACTTCTTAAAGGCGCTTTTGTGATTGCGAAACCTGCCCACACCAATAAAATGAGTGTGTGCATGGGGATGTCACTCTTCCACGATGAAAACCATGAAATTAAAACTGGGGCAGGAGCCTTGCTTGTGTCAGCTCCTCAGCAACCTGGAGCTTGGCACATGATGGCCTTTCCGGTGGGAGCAGCCAGCCTGGCAAACAGGCTGAACAGCCCCAGCCTGCCGCCGGGCAGGTTGGGGCAGCACTGGCAGCTCCAGAGGGAGCTAACCCAGAGATGAACTCACCACCACTCAGTCACCTCACCAGGGCACCCTTCAAAGGGAAGCCCTGCGGGCAGAAAGGCTCAGGACGGAAGGACGGAAGGACGTCATTCCACCATGTGCTGCTTGGGACACCTCATCTTCCTCTGGAAACACCCTTCTCCCTCACCCCTCCCGGCAGGCGAGTCGCTGGAAAGTGGCCAGCTGTGGTGCAGCACCATGCCTAATATGCTTAAACCCCTTGTTTGCCTTCACCAATCCTTGTAAAGCCCTTTTCAAGCCCCCAGAATGTGTAAGGAATAGATGAAGCCTACTACTGGCGAGGCCTAGGGTGGGATGCCCTCTGCAAAGTAGTAGTACAGCTTGTGCAGTAAATCTGCCCCATCCCCAACCCTCCCAAGCCTCTGGAAGTTTTTCCAGATGCTCTCTGAACCACCACAGCTTGTGTTACTGTGCCCATCAAATGGCTGTGGTTGAGGTTCTGCCCCATGGGAAGAGCAATGGGAACAGCCTCACCCCATCAGACTGCTAAAGGGACTTTTATGTTCTTAACCCTGCTTCTTAATCCTGCTTCTGGAGCAAGAACATGTTTTAAAAATCTGGGGAGGTTGCTAAGGGACAGTGTGCTCAGCAGGGACATCACTCACAAGCCCTCAGCACTCCAAAGCAGGAGGTAAATAACTTGGGATATTATTAATCCTTCACTGCCCACACAATAAACAGATATATATTATTCTTGTCAAGGACAAAGGAACCCATGTTTTCCCCCCCAGCCAAGGAGCTGAACCAGCAAATTTTTTTGATTCAGCTCCACAGTGGGTTCAGCTTCGACTGAAGTTGTTCCAGTTGAGTTCCTGTTCAGGCCAATAAAGGTTCATTAACCCTTTTTAAACTGTGGACTCATTTCAGCCAGTTCACACTGGAAAACACAACCTGTGGAATCAGCTATGTGATGGGGACTGAGCCCTTTTCAGCCCAACCCTGGTTTCCATGGCCTCTGCTGCCTTCCTGGTTGGACTCCAGAGCTTCTTGCAAGCTCAGCAGAGATGACACACAAGATCAAAAGGCAGAAAAGCTAAATTTTGCCCTGGACGTCTGTAGGAAACCTGTACTGTGAAGAAGAAGCGGGCATGTGGGGGGAACTGAGCTTCCTGGGCTCTTCCTGACACCAGCACCTGCACACATGAATTTGAGGCAGCGGCTTCTTAGTCACCAGGAACACTGGAGGAATGCGTGTTCCTGTCATTACACTCAGAAATTAAAATGTTCCATACATTAAGTACCCTTTAGTAGCCTGCAAGCTGAATCTGGGGACAGCCAGGGGTTATTTAGCAAGAAATCTCCTGTAGCAGCAACCTGAGGCCCCAGGAGGAGATGAGGTCCTGTGCTGGCAGCTGCTCCATGGCCACATAGCTGTCCCCAGGACACTGAGCTGCCATTTTTCCCTGCAGAGAGGCACGTGCAGGGCACTGTCTGTCCTGCTCATGGCTATTCCCAGACAGCACCAGCACAGCTTTATCCATGACAGCACCGCCGAAAATAATGCCCCAGGATCAGCAGCAGGGTGAGGGGAGCGTTGGGACTCAGCAGCCGGTGCACTGCAGGTTCACATCCAGCTCACTGCGTGCTAACACAGCCAGAAGGCGAGATCTTGGTTATATTTATCATTTGACGATACTGGTCCCCACTATTTTTAGAGTGGTGTTGCAGCTGCAGCTCTCTGAGGAGCAAGGTGAGTCAGGTGGGACCCAAAAATGATAAAGCCAAGGCATCTCTCCCCTGACCCGAATGGCCCGCGGTCAGGCTGGTGAGCTGTGGGCTGCTTCCCCTGGGGACAGAGACTCCACAGGTGGGTGGCAGCGCCCAGATGCCCACGGCTGCTGGGTGTTTCGGCATTTCTGAGCAGTCACATCCCGGGGGGTACCCACGATGGCATCGCTAGCTCCCAGGCCGGCAGTGTGCGTGGGTGGCACCGGCAGCGTGGAACACCAGGGTGACCCCACTCGGGACACCGCGGGGTCTCACCTGGAGGCCATACCCATGTAGGGCACCTGTGGGGCTGGGCGAAGGGTGACTGTGGGGTTGGGACTCACTGTGCCCGTGGGTGTGTGCGCGGGGTGCGACACGCCGTGGACCCGGGGGGCCCCTTTGGGGTGGGACGCGTTAGGGATCAGACGGCTGCTCGTGGCGTGGGACACGTCGTGACCGTGGATGGGACACGTCCTGCCCGTGGGGTCGTGTCCGTGGGTGGGACACGTCCCGCCTGTGGGACATGCCCCCACTACGGGCCCCGGGCTCCCCCTCAGCCCTCAGGGTCTGGGGCCGGCAGTCCCGCCCCGCCCCGGGACAGGCCCCGCCCCCATCGCCGCCGTCAGCCAATGAAGAGCCGCCCCGCCTGGGCCCGCCCCTTCCCCGCTGTCATCACACACCCGCACGTGGAGGGGGCGGGCTATGGGCGGGGTCTGGGCGCGGTGCTTTACCTCCCATTGGTTGTTCTCTCCCTCGGCTCGCCCCGCCCCACGCCCTGCCCCGCCCAGAACACCAATCAGCGCGCGGGAGGCGGGCACAGGGGCGTGTCCCCAGCGACACCCGGAAGGAGCGGAGGAGCCGCGCACAGTCGGGGCCGCGGCGGCAGCGGCGGAGGGGGCGCTGGTGGGTCCGGCGGAGCCGCGGCGGGCAGGGCCGGGGGGCGCGGGGCACAACCGGGCTCCGGCGGGGACGGGCCGCCCGTGCGGCGTACGAGGGACTTTGTGCATCCTATCTCTGTCGCCATCCCTCGGTTCCAGAAGGTTCAGGGGGGCCGTTGGGACCGGGGGCCCAGACCGCAGGGGCGAGCGGGAGCTGGGGGAGGCGCGACCAGGAGGGGCCGTGATCGGGTAGTATGAGGGAGGCCGTAAACGGAATGAGGGACTATGGGGGACCGTGACCGTGACCGAGATGGGGGTCTCTGAGCTGGGGACATTATGAGCAGGATGGGGGTCTGTGAGTTTGGGGATCGTGACCGGAGTGGGGAGCTGTAGCCGGGGCACTCGGGCCGGCAAGGGGCCTGGCACCGGCGGAGGCTGTGGCAGGAGGTGCCGGGGCGGATGGGGGTTGTGGGGGTACCAGGCGGCGGTGTGACCGCAGAGCGACTTTTGGGAGGGGGGGGCGGTGCCCCGGGGAACTGAGGTTTCGGGAGGGCTGTATCTGGCAGAGGCAGGTGTGGGGGGAGGCGGAGGGACCGGAGCGGGGTGAGGGCTGTGCTGCGGGGCGTCCCCGATCCCGGCTCCCCATTCCCCCGCAGCTTAGGGAGGCTGCTCTGCCTCTGGTCTCGCCCACCAGGGCCACGTCCTCTGCGCTGTGACATGGGCAGGGACAGCCTGTCCGCGGCTCTGCCCGCACGGTGGGGCCTCCTCCTTCTCTTCTTCTTCCTCCCGCGGGCATCAGCTCCAGCCCAGCTGGGACGCCGCGGTTTGTTGTCCCCCGGGACAGCCCGCAGCGGTGGGGCCGTGTCGCCCCGGGGGCGCGGGGGGCGCGGCTCGGGCGGCACCTGCCCCGGGGGTCCCTTCCGAGGCCCCGGCGTGAGGCTGCGGGGTGGGCGCCGGGGCGGATGTGAACCCCGGCATCCGCCGCCCTCTGGTGACAGCCAGCCGCGGGCGGAAGGGCCCGTCGGGGACAGTCACCCACCCGAAATCGGCAGCTGCCGACCTAGCGAGGGTTTCGGGCATTTTGCGGGTTTTGTACCGGAGTCACGCAGGCGGCGTGCTCTCGGCAGCCCGGGTGTCGTGTTTGGAAAGGTGGCCTGTTAGGGAAGGCAGAGGGAATGGCTGCGTGGTGGGTGCTGGGGAGGTGGGCTTGCTCACAGCCTGCCCGTGAACATGATCCATCAGTACGAGGGGCTTACCTCCGGGGTTTCCACACTCCTTTTATTATTTTTCTTTGAAAGAAGGAGTGTGGAATTTACAGCTGCTGTGGAAAGTGTATGGTAGAGGAATGTTGTGCTCTAAATTTAAAATTTAGAAGTCATTTCCCCTCACTGCCTTTTTAAAAACATCAGACAAGTAGAGATCTGCTTACAGACCTGCCCTCTCCCTGAATCCTGTCTGTTGGCATCAGCAAAGAGGGGAAGTTGGGAAATTGTGGAGAGCAGAGCAGGCTTGAACCCTGACACAAAGCAGTGTCTTGGCAAGCTTGGTAACACGAGGAGGTGAACAAGGTCCGGCAGGTGACACAGGAGAAAACTCCCAATGTGATAGTGCTGGAGTTACTTTTGGCAGGGCTGGGCTTTAGGCTGAGGACTGGGAGGATGAAGTCATCCTGTAAAGCCTTGTTTCACAGCAGCAATTCCCGTGGTGCGGGTCCCAGCATTGTGGGGACTCTGCGGGTCCCAGCATTGTGGGGACTCTGCGGGTCCCAGCATTGTGGGGACTCTGCGGGTCCCAGCACGCAGTCCTGCCCTAGGGCAGGCACCGGTGGGAGTTGGCAGGGCTGAGGGGTTTGGTCAGAATTGGTTCCAAGGCAGGCTGTGCCACACTGTTGCCAGGGAGTCAAGGCTTGCCCTGGGCTGACCTCCAGCCCCTGCTCCCATAACATTTAGCTGTAACACTGGGCTCCTGCTGACTCTGGTGGGGCTTGGACATAGAGCCTGGGGTGGTCAGGACAGCAGAGCTCTGCTGTCACTACAGCTGTACAACTGTGGCGCTTGGTGAGCTGGGCTTGTGCACCACAGCTGGAGAAGTGCTGGGGCAGTTTCAACTGTGCTACTTGCTCACCTTGTTTCTGTTCCCCATGTGAGAAGTTTCTTGTACACTGAAAGAAGGAAAGCTGATGGGGTCACTTTGCATTTTGGGAACTCTGCTATTCAGAGGCACAGCTTGCTAAGGAGCTCTCTTGCTTCCCTGCTTTTGCAGCAAATTGTGCAGAGCAGCTCTTCATGCTCTATTTTTCATGTCTGCCCTCTCCAGAAGTGGCCTTTAGGGAATTAATGATGATTTAAGTTTTACTGGTAGGGCTGCTCTTTCACTTCGGTTGGCTTACTCCAAATTGGATGAAGGCCGCAGTCCCTACACCCTCCCTCAGCTGGTGCTGGTGCTTTCTCAACCCCTCTGCCTTCAGCTCTTTTCTCTCTCTGAGAATGCAGAGAAGGAGGAAGTTCCCTCCCTATGTTCAAGGGACCTCAGAGGGAAGAGAAGCACATCTTTGCCCCTGGTCTTCCTCCTTGCTGTCTGCTACAGGCTGCTTGTCCTGGCACATTTCTGCATGACTGTGCTGAGTAGCAGAGGCCAGAGATACCCAAACTTTGCTCTTTGAGTCTGAGGGTGATTGAAGGAGATGGTTATTGATCTGAATCTTCAAGGTCAAAGACTCTTGGCTCTTCCCAAGTCCTTTACATGTTCGCACTGCTCTGGGCCTGCCCATGTTTGTCCTCTCCTAGATCTGGTTGGCACCATGGTGTGCTGTGTGGAAATGTACCATGCCTGGGGGCCTGGACACTTCCTGATGCAGAACAAGAAAACCTGTTGTTCATAGGTATGTGACCACAGACGTGAAAGGAGAAAGTGAAGCCATATGGTTAGAAAAGTGGTGTCCTCAGCATGCTGTCAATGGAGCTGTAATCAAATTATCAGAGGCTTTGGTAGCTGGAGGAATTAATGAGATGGGTTTGAAAGGACAGGTGTGAAGGGCAGCATGGGAGAAATCCTGAAAGGAGATATTTGTATGCTGGCAGATGGCTTGTTGTGGGTTACTTAGTGAGATTGTTGCAGGTTACTTTGTGAGAGTCTTCTGTGAGAGGCTTTTGCCTGATATCTCTCCACTTAGCATAATTCCCAGGGAGCCCCTTGCTCCAGGGAGCTGTGTGGGTCTCTGTGTCCTAGTAATGGCATGTAACCATATTTCTCATCCTTCCTTCTGTCTGCAGTGCCTGGCACCTCTGCTCCCTGGAGCCTATTTTCTCACCAGCTCAGTTCCTTTGTTATTTCATTTTGCTTTTGCTCGTGAGGTGAATATAACCTCCAGAGAACTTGGTCTCACAAAGTTTGAGGCCTGCTTTGAAAATGATTTTCTTTGACAGGGAAGTGTTCGTCCTCCCTTTGGCTCTGCCCCTCTCTTTCATAGTCTCCCTTGCTTGGCCTGTGAGTGCCTAGCTGCCAATTAACATGTTTTCCCCCTGTTTCCATCTGCATCTTCAGCTGGTTGTGAATCCTGAATGAAGAGCAGCTGGGCTCACATGCTCTGCATTTCAGAGAGCTTTTTCAGGACTGGCCAGTGGTTTGCAGTCACACTTGCCTGTGGCCTGGACAATCCCACAGCTAAGCAGCATGATGGTAGAACAATACTTGGAGGGGAAACGCTCAAAGGAGTCCTGTGTGCTGCAAAATGGCAAGTTAGTGATTCAGCTGGAAGTACTTTTTAGTAACAAATCCATGTCCCAGGCCAGGGCTGATGTCAACCCTGAGATTCTTGTTGTTGGAAGTGAACAAAGATGCAAAGCCCTTTATGCAAGAGCTGAGGTGGTAATCCAGATCTCCTGGCCTCAGTCCATTTGAGGTAATTGCATTCTTCCTGGGTAGTGTTTTCAACCCATCCCTGTCAGATACATTTCCACTGCTTCCTGTGCTGCTGCAGTATGTGGGTGGCAGTACTTCAGCCATGTCCAAAGCAATTCTTGTCACTGCTCAGGCTTAGCGCCTTTTGAGCGCTCTCTGAAAAACAGTGTGCTAGAGCAGGGACTCAGTGGAGGGTTTTCAATGTACGTATATTTACATGTGCACATGCTGCATTTCCTGGGGCTTGTTCTCCTTGTAAGCTCTCCAAAACAATAGCCCTTGTGCCTAGCCGGTGCAGTTTCCAGGTGGGACTTCTCCTGGGATGCCAGTGCAGGTGTCAATAAGCACAGACTTTCTGGGTGCCTTCAGGACCATTTTAAGGGCTGAAGCCCCAGTAGGGTAGTGTAGCCATGCCTTCCTGTACCACAAAGTGAAGGCTGTGCTTCTGGGGCACTGGCAGCCTGTCTGCCCACAGTGCTCTGCCCCCTGGCACAGCAGCTCTGGTCACAGCTGGGCTGTGCTGTGGTGGAGCTGCAGGGTGGTAGACTGTGTGGATGGTCAGGATGGGGAGCAGGGGCTGCCTCACAGCAGCTTTTGCCCATCATGCCTGCAGCCAGGGCAAGTTCAGACTTGATCCTGGGCAGGCTGATACCATCCTGGTTTTCAGGACCTAGCCCCCACAAAGTGTGATCTCCAGTGGTCTGCAATTAAAGCATTGGGAGCCTGGGGAGGAGACTTAAACAACATCTTTGTGATGGTGTTGGCAGGCTTCTCGGAGATTTCTATTAAGCAATTGTCGTTTTCTCCCTTCCCTGTAGCCTGGGAAACGCTGTGGCGTTGGATTTGTCTTGGTCTGTTTGGGTTGTTGGGAGGGGTGTCTCTCCAGCAGTGGAGTTTGTCCCTCCCTGCCCTGGCTCTGTGTCTCCATGGGGTGGCTTTGCAGGCGGACGACAGCAGGCGCCTGTTCTTGCAGATATATGCCAGCACACCCACTCGAGTACAGCAAATTCTGTGTGGTGGAGAAACCTACAGCCATGTGGGTGGACAAGAACAAAGCCAAAGGCACAGAAAGGCCTTTATTTCCCACTGAAATCTGGGAACAGAGATTGTGGATGTGACCTTAGCAGCTCTCTGGAGAACCAATTGTGTGCCCACCTGGAGTTGTGCAGGGAACTGGGGGTAGCCAGAACCCAGGAGGGAGTCAGGGCTGCAAGTGGAGGGGCAGCCTCAGCTGGTAAAAGGTGTGATGGGATCTTTGAGCTGGTGTGGTGCTTGGGGTCTCTCACTTGTGTGCATGGGCCACTAACTCACTTGGCTTGGTAGAGCAGGTACTGCTCACCCAGTGTTCGAGCTGAACCTGTGCATGTCTTTCCAGGTGACCCAAGACAGCCAGAACAAGCAACCTCCAGGCTACACTGGGAGGGCTGACAGCTGAGAGCTGCCTTCTCTGTCAGCTTCAGCCCTACACTGAGGTTAGCAACTTTCAAACACCGCTGATTTCCCTTCCCTCATCAGGGCAGTGTGAAGAAACAGGGATCCCTGCACTCTTCTCCCCTTGGCTCACAGGGATAACTCTGTAAAGTAGATGTCACCCAGGTGAGGTTTTCCCACAACCAAGGTTTTTTGGGTGCTCCTGCAGCCACCTGGCTGTCAGCATGGCAAAGAGAGCCTGGATATGTGGAACCCATGCTGCTAAGACTGTTGAACTCTGCACACAATTGTCAGGAGCTCAAGGGTGGTGTGTTCTAAACCCTTGGGAACTTGCAGTCTGTGCTGTTTGCCACACTCATCCTTCTGTATGCCAGCAGGATTGAATTGGGAGCATTTTCCAGCTGCAGGTCCCTGCTGTCTTTCACCTGAACCCAGCTGAGACTTTACCCAGGGCTTGTGGCAGATGTATTCATGTTCTCTATTAGAAATATTTGGGTTTTCCCTGCTTTTAACCAGAATTTTGTAGCTTGGCTTTGGTGTGTGAGGCTCAGAGGAAATGTTTCAGGAGGACAAGAAGTATTTGTATTGCCACTGGCAAGAAATATTACCTGTGCTGAGGTAACCATCCTGGAGCAGCCTGAGATGGCTGTGTGCTTCCTGCCCTGTCCATGGATGCTTGTGTTCCTGCCTAGAATCCAGCAGTGTTTGCCCCACCTGCATGGTGTGCTCTCACCTGGAAGGGAGCCCTCATCAGGACTGTGCCTATGCAGGCTGAACCCTTCTCTCATCCCAGAGCTCAGGTGTGATTTGGTTAGGACAGATAATATGGGGAAGACAGTTTAGGATGCATGGCTGCCCAGGCTCTGCAGCTCTTCCTCTGAAGTGTCTGCCAGGGAAGTTGGGACCAGTCCAAAGGCAGCTGGAAACTCAGCCTCAGGCCATCTCATCCTTCAGCTTGATGCTGAAGTGGTACCCACAGTGGGTGAGGCAGGGATAGATTTACCTGTGAAGTGAAAAGAAGGAAAGAAGTCCTTTTCTCGTGCCAGTGCTCTGTGCTGCAGGTTGCCAGTCACACAATGCAGTGACAGCAGAGCAGCCCCTTTATCCAGATGGGTTGTGGTGCCAATAATACCTGTTCCATGATGGGGTTTTATATCTCTCTTAGTGATGAAAAGGTTTGCTTTCAGTTCTGCTGGAGCTGCTTGTCCAGTAGGTTCCCAGCATCCTCTCGGGGCTCCCCTGCCTTTTAACATCAGGCATTTTAACACAGGGCTCACCACAGAATCATGCAAAGGCTTGGTTTGGAAGGGACTGTAAAAATCACATTCCAACCCTCCTGCCATGGGTCAGAGGAACCACAGACTAGACCAGATTGTTCAGGGCCCTGTCCAACCTGTCCTTGAACACTGTCAGGAATGGGGCATCCACAGCTTCTCTGAGTACCCTGTGCCAATGCCTCACCCCTCTGGCACAGTACAAGATCCACTTTTCTCCCACCCCTCCTTGCTAACCAATCAACTTAATATCTTAATGGACAGCATATCTCCCATTTATGTGTAAACCAGCAGCTTTTCCTGTTGCTTGGCCACAGCACGAAGCTGTTCTCTGGTTTGTGTATCACCTTACACAGGTGATAGCGGTGAGTTTACATTTGGATTGAATTAGCAATTTTGGTTCAGATTAGTGCAGCTAGAAGTAGTCTGGAAACTTATACAGCTTGCAGACCTATGGACAGAATTGCAGTGCCTCTCTTGGGAATGGCATGGAACCTTGTGCTGGGAAACTAAGGACTGGGCAAAGTGAAGTTTATATCTTCAAAAGAAAGCAGTTAGCCTAACGTCCTCCAGCCTTCTCCTGGTGTGTGTAAACTGCCCTTGCCCCAGAGTCTGACCAGCTGATGTAGCCCTAGGTGGTCTTTCTATTGAAAACCACAAGAATGCTGCCTTCTCCTTCAGAACTGGTACTCTGGGTTCCTTGTGGATATTGGCACTGGAGTTATGTAAGGAGTCCCTTATTTGCCCTACCATCTCTTTGCAAATAGGTCGGGCATTCAAAGATCCTGTTCATGGGAGTGTTGGGACAGCTGGATCCTTGTTCAGTTCTTGCTGCTCCCAAGAATGGAACAGAGGATCATCTGCTGAGGCTATTTTAGGTTTCTGAGCGTTGCTGGTGTCCCTCTTGAGCTCCTATTTGTGTGCAATCCTACGACTTCCTGCTAAGATCTGTGTGAGAATCCTGTATGCTCATGTGTGAAGGTTTTGCTTGGGCACAATGTCCCAGAGATTAGGGAGAACTTTGAATTCCTCACTTACCTCAACATCTAAGCCATATCAGCTGTATATGTGACCCCTTTGTCTAACCTTTAGCTCCGAACATCCTTTGGACCTTGCTTTGCAGATGCCCATGTGTTGCCTGGTGAGAAGCAGGCTGCAGCTTTCCAATGTTTTTCTGCCAAATATACAGCATCCTTCCTGTTTGCAGTAGCTGATTCCTGTTGGATGGGAGCATGCATTGAAAAGAGTCTTCCACAAAACCTCTAGGAGTGGAAATACTGCAAAACCCACGGCTGAGTGAGATGAGATCCTGGTTCTGGCCATCTCTGGATGGCCACTTGCCCTCTGCCTCCACCATCCTCCAGCCCTCCAGCATGGCATAGGGTGAGGCCTCCTGGCCTCTCCCTTCTTGGGACACACAAGACTTTTGGCTTCTCTGCACTTTTTGGTTTCCACCTGCTCAGGTAATTTTTCAGCAATGCTGAGCATTGCTAAGTTTCGTGTTGAGGCAAGATGTGGCTCTGCAGTTTTGGCCCATCTTTATTTTTAGCTGTGTAAGGCATGGTTGATGGTATCAGAAGGAAGTTGCACGGCCTCCGGAGCTCCATGACTCATCCTGGATCAGGACTGAGGCTTTGCTAGCTTCTGCTATAACCCTCAAGTGATGTAACTGGTTGTGGGAAAGGGCAGAACAAGAGAGAGAAGCAGAGCTTTTAGAAGTTTTGGGGTTTTTTTGTTGTTTTTTTTTTTTTTGCTTGTCGGCAAAGTTGTTGAATTTTCACATTGAAGGATATTGGGAGGTATCAGTCCTGAGCGTGGTTCAAGAGGGTCCTTTGTCTTCCCCTTTGTGACTTGTACCTGTGTGAGAGAGGTGAAAGAGAGAGGAGCTCTGCTTACCACCGAGGCTGAGTAACTGTTTAGTGGCACGAAGCAATGGTAGGGAAGAGTTTTTAGGGCAAGAAACAAAGCAGGATCCTGTCTCCAATTCAAGCCACAATGGGGTTTGGTGCAGCAGTACTGCAGCAGTACTGTCTGAAACTGAAGAGCAGAGGCTTAGGAGGTGCCTGTGAGGATGCAGCAAGAAGAGTCTGAGACCCCCATTCCTTTCAGATCTGGTGCTACTGCAATGTAGGAAGAGCTCCTGGGGCTTTCTGACCTGCAGGCAGCTGTGTTGGACTGGACTGGACAGGGGCTGCATGTCAGTCCCATGGAGCAGGCCCCATGGGACAGGTGAGGACATTGAAGCATCCCTGCCTGCCACAGCATGAAGGAGATGCAGTTAAAAGGGCCTCTATTCCCCAAATCTGTCATGTGGCTCTCCTGTGCCTTGCCTTGAGAATAGACCAGGTGGGGTGCAATGCACCTGGGTCCAGAGCAGGATCTTGCCCCTGAGGTGGGCAGGGATGAGGGCTTGTGGGAGTGGGCATCCACCTCTGCCCCTTTCCTTGCTTGGTGAAGGTGCTGCCTTTTGGGGGTATATTGAGGCTTTTGGGTGTTTTGCGTGTTTGGCAGCAGGGAGAGGACAAGCAAGAAGGAACAGAGACAGGGGAGATAGTGGAGCATGCTGAAGGGTACTGCTATGGCAACTTGCCACTGGCAGCATCACTGACAAGGCAGAAGAGCAACTGGGCAAATGTGCAAGGTCACAGTTCAGCTTGGCACCCCTGGACTCCTGCCTGACAATCTGGCATCTGGAAGTGTTCTCCTCTGGCAGCAGCCCCAGGGTGAGTGGGCAGGGGTGTTTTGCCCGTCTTCTCCCCTCTTTTGCCCCTTGCTGGGGTGTGGGCAGGCAGCTCCTGTTCACAAACCTGTTTGGTTTGAAGTCCTGAGCTGCAGAGCAGGCCCAGCCAAGGCCAGGCTCAGCCAGGAACAAACCAGTCTCTTGATCCCTCTCACTGTACATGGAAGAAAGCGAGTCATTCTGCTGCCCTTGCTTGTGCTCAGTTAATCAACCTAAGTGGCTCCATGACTGCACTCTCCCAGGGTGCCTGGCCCTGTGCTCTGCTGTTCTGTCCACCTTGCACAACTAGTTTCCCTGCTCCAGGGTATCTGTACTCTGAGGGAGAGCAGACACTCTTGTGACCCCTCTGATACAGTCTGAGACCATCCTCTGGGGCAGGAAAAGGAGAAGTTAAACATTTTTTGAAGCTGCCTTTGGGTAGACCCTTGCCAGATACTGGTAAGAGAGCTGGCTCATGTTGGTAAAGGGGAAATCATGCACTCACTAGCAGAGGAAATGGGTCAGGAAGCCATCTCCAGCGTGGCCATAATGTGAGTGTGACTGAGACCTGGCCTGTCATCCATGATATGCCTAAAGGCCTGGATGTAAGCCAGGGAAAAGGACCTGCTGGCGGCAAGCACAGCTTGCTCGTGTCAACATGGATGGCTGTGTGAGCTGTAAACCTCTCTCATTACACCTCTCAAAGGTCACTGCTGGCAGCGAGCTGCAATGCCCTGCCACAGCTCTGTGCCCAGCCCAGAGTGAGAGGGGAACAATGCTCTTGGAGATGTGTGGAGGTTAGGTGTGTGGGCTTGCCATGGGATGGCACACACTGCTCTAGTGCCTGTGGCCAGAGTCTGTCTGGGACTAGGGTGTTCAGTCAAAAATGCACGGGAAAGGATGCCTGTCTGTGAGCTACCCAAATAGCTCTGCACTCACAAATGTCATAATTCTTGCCTGAGCTGTAACCTCTCCTTTCCAGGGTGCAAAGTCTCATGTATTGCCCTGAAAACCATTTCACCCTTTCCAATATGCCCTAGTGTCCTGTGATGTAGTGTTACTGTAAGATCTGTATGGACTGTCCAGTTCTGCAGTTTCAGTCATCTTAAAACTCACAAATAGTCTAGACTTGTTTGCACAATGTTCCCTGGACTCCAGACCCTGGTGTTCCCAAGGGAGAGCAAACACGGAGGTGGAAGCTGGACATGGAGGCTCTGGGAAAGCCGCCCGTGGCAGACAGCAGGCTTCTTCCTCCCTCACTTCCAACAGGTTCCTTCCGCTATCGGAGGGGAACAATTTGCTCTGCACTGAGGGCTGGAGCTTCCTTCCCATCGAGGAATCTAGGATGCTGGTACCTGATACTGAAGGCAGTTTTGGGTCAGCAGTTTGAGCACTGCTTTCCATATATATGACCTTCAGTGCTTGGTGCAAGAGTTGGTGTTACATTATATTATGGGTGCAGGTGGTGGCAGAGCATGGTAAAAAATCCATTGAGCCACACTGTAGTTCCATCTGACCCCACTTTCATGGCTAGTGGTTTCTCATCTTTCCTCTAGACCAAGGCCCCCAAGATGTGCTATGAAATATCATAGAGTGATGCAGAGCCCAGCAGATGAGGCACTGGGTCATATGTGTGTGATGGGGTGGGAATTGCCATTTTCTAGGGCAGAGGATGTTTTCTCTTTTATCATTTGTAAAACACCTTGCCTACCAAGATCGCTGCCCAAGCTCAATCTCATGGGCACTGTGATCCCATGAGTTACAGCCGTGTCATCTTTGAAGTGCTGCCCCCTCTTTTTCTGTCTTACCTGTTCATACTGCACAGTTTTAAGCACAAAGGACCAAAAAAGCCCAAGTGGGGTCATATACTCTGCTGCCAATCTGGGGAGGAGTTAACATAGGCAGTACTGGAATAAACATTTAGGGAGAGGCAGCCAAGAGAGATTTCCTCCTGGCTGAGCTGTGGTGTCGAAGCTGGGAGAGTACTGTGTGGGTTACGTGCTGCTTGGCTTTGCCTCTGCATTACCTGAGGCAAGTCAAGGACATACATGCCTACTTGTTATCAAGTGGGGACACCATTCTAAGCTGTGTCACTTTGAAAAATTGTGCCCTGTGGGACATCAGGACCAATGTGAATGCTGCTGCTGTGGGAAGAGTGGTGGGGATTTTGGCAGAGAGGTGATTGATCGGTGGGACCAAGGGGAAACTTCAACTCCATGGGTATTTCTACCTTCAATTCCCTAAATTGTGAGAAGGGAGCTGAGTCCAGCTGTGATGTACAGATTGGCTTGCAGGAGCCAACTCTTAGCTCCACTCAGGCCAGGAGAAAATGCCTGGATGCCATTGCCTGGTTTGCTTATTGCCAGTCAGCACTGCTGGAGCTGTCAGGCCAGCACTGCCACTCAGCCCTTTCTATACCAGCGTTTGCATTGCTGATGAGATTAGCATAGCTGGGCCAGCAGTGGACAAAGGGCGTAATTCTCAAGATCCTCTCTGCTGTGGCTGCCAGCAAAATAAAGCAGTTATGGCATCAAGTAGGGAGTCTGAGCTTTGCTTTCAATTCATCTTTTTAGCAGCAAAAGCTAAAAATATGAGCTGTATTTGAGGAATTAGAATATTCTCAGGCTTTTCATTTTCATGCCGACCTCTTTCCTAGGCAGACAGTCTGGGATCTTAAGGTATTTGCAATGATCAGTTCTGGCCATGTGATAAATCTGGAGAGAGAGAACAGAAAAATTGGTGGCATCAATCTGCCATCCTGAAAGTGCTCCTCTTGCTGCTATGCCTGTTCCCTGTAACCAAAGGCTGTTTTGTGGCTTAGATTTGTTGAGGAAACAGCTTACAGCTCTTCTCTTTCTTCTGTGCAGCCATTTCCCTAGCAGCTCAGTAGAAATGATTTATTACAGATTTCAGCTGTTTAATTCTGTTTCCCTACGATATGACAGTGTTGGAGTAACTGAGCAAAACGCAGTGATGTTTCCAGAAGAAGGCTGCTATCAGAGGCCACCCCTGTAGCAGAGGCTGGAAGCAAGGAGAAATGGTTTGCCAGGAAATGCCTGTGTTCATGTACTGGGCACTTTTGGGAAGGAACAGGCATCTCACCCTTCAAGCTTTCTTGCTACAGCACTCCAAACATTGCTGATGAAGCTGTTTGAGTTGCAGCAGTGAGAATGCTGCCCTCCAGAGCCTGGGAAAGGTCTGACCAAAGTGGTGGTCTGGAGAGAAAATTCTGTCCTTAAGTGAACCTTGAAGTGCTATTTTTGGAGTATAGGTTTTTGGTTTTTGTTTTTGTTTGTGGTTTTTT
>PYHW01010247.1:1159995-1175061 GCA_013186435.1 Turdus rufiventris | reverse complement strand
AAGGCGCACCGTTCTATAAGGCGCACTTCCGGGTTCGAGGGAAAATTTTAGTCAAAAGGGTGCGCCTTATAGTAGTGAAATTACTGTAGTTTCTATTTTGAGGTTTGGATGGCATGAGCCATGCAGCCAACACACCCAAGATGTGTACAGAAAAAGGTGGTTTAGTCCTTAAAACTTTCAGGTTTTAAGTGCTAGCTTAGCAGGCATTTGGCCATTCAGCTCCATTCCCTGGCACAGGCCTGCTTCCCCATCTGATCTTTTATTTTAATGTAATTCCACTTCTGATCTTTATGTCGGATCAGATGACCTCAGATGTGATTTTGGAGAAAAGGACTGTTTGGGATCTGCCTAGGATATGAAAGTTGGTTCCAGGGAATATTCCATGAGGGTCTCTGCAGCCATCACCTAAGTTAGCAGCCTAGAGACTTCTCTACTTTTTTTAAGCGTGAGAAAGGCAGGACTGTGGGAGCACAGAGCTGCATGAGAAGAGGTGCTTGTTTTGGAGCTCTCAGAAACCAAAACATCTGTTCACCTTGCTAGCCAGTCTGTTCTTGGGGTCATTCTCTGTGTCTCTGTCCCAGTAACCCAGAACTGTTTCAGCAGAAGCATCAACTTCATGGACTTGTTGCTGCTTAGCATTGACCATGAGAATGCTTGAATTCCTTCATCTGTTGATGCTCCAAATCCTCTCTTCCCACCCTGTCCTTTGGCCTCACCTCTGCTGCAGAAGCTTGCCACTAACAAACATAAATGTGAGTATATAAGTGGGCTCCTCTCTGCTGGTAGTTCCCAGGTGGCTGACCTGGAATGTGCTGTTTGAAGAAACCAGGGTCTGCTCTCTGTATTTTAGATGAACACTCTGCCACTCTTTTCAGCCCCCTGGACTGCAGCATGGGAACATGAGGCATTTGCAAGAGTTCCCCTTGGTGTGAGAAAGATGTCAGAATCAAGCAGAGGCAATTTGGCTGTCTTTGCTCTGCTCCTTCTCCCATTCCAGCTGGAGAGGGGTGTTGCAGATGGGATGTTACCCCTCTGTTAGTCACAAAGGAGGGTGTGGCAGGAAAGTCTGGCTCAAAAGTCAGTCAGTCTGGCTCAAATTGGATCAGTCCCCAGCTGCTTAACGGGATGTAGGGTAGTCCCTCAGCTCCCTCTGTGCTCGGGGGCTATGTTAGGGAGCCAACCATGTCCAAGAGCTCATATAGGTTTGTTGCTGGTCTCTCAGGGGCTCCCAGAGTTTGCAGACAAGCCCATCTTTTCAGTGGTGCTAAGGCTGATAGAAGCATGTGTGTTTAAATTGCTGGGTCTGTCGTGCTGGTGGTTGCTGAGTTTTGTTGAGGAGCTTGCCCAGTTGCTGTGACCTTAGTGACACTGTGACCATGGTGTTGGCCCTTCTGACACGTGGTGAGCACTGTGGATCTCCCCGCTTCTTCCCTAGAACGGACCTGAAGTACTGGAGCTCCTGATCAGAGAAGGGGTGCTTTGCAGGGGAAGCTGCCGGAACCCATAAGGATGCCATGGGATGTGTATGTGTATACATAATGAGAATCAAAAAATTAAAAGTCCGGGGAGAAGCAGCAGTTCTGGCATACAATCATAAGCTTTGGCAGAAAATCATTCTGTGTGCCTATTAATATGTGACATGCCAGCTCAAAGTGTTGTCCCTCACTTCCTGGCCAAAATATGGTTTACTTTGGCCTTAACTCCTGGGTGTCAGGGCTTTCTGTCTAAGCTGGGGCTGTGTGACCCTGCTGAAGACATAATGCTTGATTGACTTGTTCTCCTGCAGTGTACTTGTCCCAAGTATCCTATGTGCAGCTGCAAGCAAAATGCTGCAGCTGGCCAGGTGTTCCTGGGTGAAAGGGACCAGAGCCCCTTGTCAGCATGACTGACCCATGTGATGTGGAGAGGAAAGAGTGAGTAAAGAGCCTGTATGATGCAGTAATTTTCTGTTGCAGTAGCTAGGAAATGGATGCTGCAGCTCCGACAGGCAGAGGTTCAGGCCTGTGACTGGGTGTGGTGCGTGGAGCAGCATCTCCTGCTCACACCACAGCTCTCCTGTGCTCAGACACAGATGGATGTGCAGAGCCCCTGTGTGTGCCACAGCTCTCGCTGGGCTTGGCACAGCTGCACAGTGCCATCTTCCTCTTGTCACCTCTGTCTGCTCTGGTCTCTCTGAGGAGACTGAGGTTACCTGGACAGCCTTGGAGAATAAAAGGAAGAGGCACAGCCTGGGGGGGCACGTTTGGCTGTACCCAAAGGCAGCTTGGCTGGCAGACATCTTGCCTGTGGGTCTGAGCTGTGGCAGTGCTGGGTAACCCTCCCACAGCCAGCAGGGTTGGACTGATAAAGGGATTGGGTTTGCCTGGAAGGCAGCCTCGGAGCCTGGAGGAAGGGCCTCCCCTAGCATTGCTCCTTATCTTGGCAGCACTTCCAGCCTGTCTCTGCCCCTTCTCCTCACAATGGACTCGAGCCGTGGTGTCACCCCTGCCCCTCTGGGTGCTGTGGGGGGAAAGGGTTCTGGCATGGCCAGGCTCCCTGCCCAGTTTGCTGCCTTGCAGTGTCATTGCCCATTTTACACACACACTCAATGTCTTTGTGCATGGGGCTGTGGCAGAAATGAGTTAGTCAGGAGAGACTGAATCACAGGGGAATGAGTCAGTGGAAGCAGAAGGCAGGTGTGTGTGTGTGTAGGACAGGGCTTTAAGGGAGCCCAGGGGTCTGGCAGTTCATGCTGAGTCCCTGGGAGATGGGCTGAGGGTGCCAGCAGAGAACTGGGAAAGCCATAGGGCTTAACAGGTGGATGCAATGGCTGCAGGTATGCTGCTGTCCTGGAAAGGCCTGGGGCATCTTTGGTGCTGAGTCTTTCCCGTAGAGGAGAACTGCAAGGGAGCAGTGCAGGGACCTGGTATGCCTGCTTCCAGTGAATCAGGTGGATCTTCTTCGCCACACAGGCAGTGGGGTGTCTGGCCAGCTCTAGGCAAGCTGAGCAAGTCTCTGTACTGGTCAGATCCTGCCCAGTTGTCTGAGAGAGCAGATGCAGGATGGGAAAATGAGTTATACTTGTTGGGGCAGAGAATGATAAACAAAAAGCTCTGGGTTGAGTGAAGACAGCATGGAGGAAGAGCTGGGATGCAGATAAAACACTGGAGATTTGGGGACATGGATGTTTGTTGGCTCTAACACCCATTGTGTGACCTGGGCTCTGCTGCAGACCCTTGGAGGTATTGCAAGGGTCACAGATGGCTGCTTCCCTCATGGAGGGACCTGCTCTGGACTGCTGGGTTTCCATCCAACACAGCTGGTTTCTGCTGAGTTGGAGTCATAGTTGTCCTCTCATCACTCCTGCAGACAGGTCCTTCATGGGCATGGTGGAGGCAGCCTTGGTGTCAGAGCTACAGCAGCACAACCGAAGCTCTCTGTGTCTGGGGCCAAACTTCTTAGAGCAGGTACTCGGGAATTTTGTCTTGGAATAATGTAGGTGTGTTGCAGGAGGCACTGGTATTGCTACCAACCAAAGCAAGGATCAGATACTTGAACAAAAGCAGCTCCTGCTGATCTCAGGTTGAGATGAGTGTCTTTTTTCAATATCCCCAAGGTATGCAAATGCAGGTACCTCCCATGCTCCCTGGTGGCACCCTTGGCTGGGCAGGATGGAGCCCAGCAGGCTCCAACAGTCTCCAGAGATGAGCTGGAGCTTTGGCTTCTTGTGTGCTGCAGTGGGCAGAGGCTGAGGCTTGTGCAGCCTGGGGGAGGGAAGGCAGTGAGGGGAGCTCCCACTGCTGCTGCAAGCTGTGGGTTTGCTGTGAAGCTGCAGCTTGGCTCTCTTGGGAAGTGCCCAGAGGCAGGATGAGAAGCAATGACACACGAGGGAAATTCCAATTAGATATTAGGAAAAATATTTCCTTGCAAGGCAGTTAGACTCTGGAGTACGGCCCAGAGAAGGGAGATAGTTTCCACACTTGGTGACTTTCAGCCCCTGGCATGGGCAAACCCCTAGCAGTTTGTTTGAACTTGGCTCTGCTGTTAGCACAATTGCACTCAAACCCTCTGAGGTCCCTTCCCACTGTTGTTCCTCCGTTCTGCAATTCTCAGGTTCCTTAGCAGTGCTGCATCTCATGGACTATTGGATTGACCAGCTTGGAGGTACATGGAGGGCTTGGGGTCTTGTCCTGTCTGTCCCCTTCTCACTTGGACTCATCTGTATGGTATTAGCAGTGGTAGGAGATGGGGGCACTTCCTTAGGAGCATTGCTCAGCTCGTTCACTTGCCCCAGACTCTTAGCAGGAGCACCCATCTCTGTTTCTTTCCCACATGAACACAAGAAGCCAGTGGGCAGTGAAACACAGGATTTAAAGCATCTTCCTTGCTTTGCTAGAAGCACTGAGCTGTGATATGCAGAGGGTACTGGTGTTTTTGGAATGCTCATGAGGATGCTAGACTCCAGTCCTCCAGATGGAAAGTTTCTTTCCCATGGTGCTTGCCCAGAGATAGTGGGGATTTGAAGGGAAGTCATTGGGAGCTTTTTTAAAGGTTCCAGCTGCTTGACCATCCTCAGCAGATGGATGCTGAGATGAGCCCAAAGGACTGTCTGGAAAGAATTATTTGCTCCCAGTATTTTCTGTTTCTTTGCCAGCCTTTTATTCTCATGGCTGCTCTTTTCCTGATCCTGTCCTTCTGCAAGGCTGACTGCTGGCAGTCTTATGAGCCTTGTCTTCAGGAACAACTTCACTCTGTGATTTATTGTGTCTCTGAGCCTTGACCTGGTGTCTGATGCTGCAGAAGCCCATGTCTGATGTGTAAGTGTTCCAGAGGTGTTTACAGTGTTTGGTCCATCCTGTCTGCAAAACTGTAATGAACCAGAGCGAAGGGGTCTGCTCGTAGCCTTAGTGCCTGGGTTAAGCTGACCTGCAGCAGTAGCTACATCTCCTTTCTCATCTGGCAGAGGCTAGGTGGATGTCCAGGCTCCCTTTATGTGGGTTTTCAAGGTCTAGAACATTCTCATAAACCGTATTAGTCCCCAGATCCCTTCTGAAGTTGCTCCTTTCAGCCTTTCCCTCAGGCTGTTGATGCTGGGCTGCCATCGCCCTGTGTGCTCTGCTCTCCCTTCTTTGGCAGTCCACATGTAACTCAATACTGCTCTGGGCATGCTGGCTTTACTTGGATATCTCTGTTACAGCACCCCCCTGCACATTGGGAGCAGCCCTATCTGGTGGTTTGGGCGAAGAGGTCATTGAGGTCTGTTCCCAGCTGCAGGAGCAAGTGCTGTGTGGCAGGGGATGATGGTTTCTGGTAGGCCATGGAGGGCTCTTAGGTCAGACACAAGCTCTGTCTCTCTAGGAAGGTCAGGTCTAGAGGGACATACATCTGTGTCCTCAGGGCATAGATCAACCACCAGACTGAAGATGTTTTTGACTTAGTTGCCTCTGCTGTCTGTGGGCCCCAGGGGTAGTTCATTCTGTGTGGACCAGGTTTGCAGTTTCATGAGGTGTAATAGGAGCTGGACTGTGTCTCTTGCTGCCCTTCATATGGATATGCCTACAGTCCCTCTTACCCCCATGTTTCCCTTCTTAGGGCTGCTCTCATGTGTTTACCTTCATTATGGCCTTCAGTGTGAATGTCTGGATGACAGTTGTGACACCCTTTTTCTAAGTCCAGTATGGTTTTTCACCTTCAGTCCTACATGAAAGAGAGGTTTTCCTTCTCTATGACAAGGTGCAGGACATTGAATTAATTGTAGAAATACTCCTTCCCTGCAGTAGCCTTGACTGTGTCCATCTTCTTAAAATCAAAGATGGACAAAGCCTCACCCTTGTGACGCAAATACCTCCCCAACACATGTCACTTGACTAGACTTGAGCCCTTCTAAATCGCAGCTGAGGAAAGGTGAGTTGGGTGGGTGTGCACAGCCATGTGTATTTGTGTGTGGTATCTCCTCCCCCTGTGCTACGTACACGTCCAGTACAGGGAGTGGAAAAGATGCTGAATGTCCCCACAGCAGCTGCAGCCTTATCTGCAGGCTGCAGCTTGGTAACCAGGCGGGAGGCCCGAGTGCCTGTGCTGAAGCACCTCCCTTGTAGGGCTCTTACAGTAAAAGGAAGTGTGTTGCGAGAGGGCTTGCGGTGGGGAGGGGCAGTTCCCATGGGGCAAGTGCTGCAGTGCACAATCCTTGCTGCCTTCCCCACTGCAAGCCTACTACTCCCTCTTCAAACTTGTAGCTTTGACACCCGGAGTTGATCAGAGCAATTCAGCATCCATGGGACCTTCTGCACTGCCCCGAGGTGCCTGGTGACTGTTTGGGGAGGTATGGAAAGGTGATGGTGCCGTGGGTCTGTCGGGTGTCAGGGACTCATCGGGGGGGTGTGTGCAAGGAGGCTTGGGCTGGGGGGCTGTGGGTGTGTAGTAATGGGGAATGAGAGGAGCCTGGCATAAGTTAAGGTATGAACTGCAGCAATTAGGAGGCAGCAGAGCACAGGTAAGAGCTAAGGGCTTGCCTTGGGGAGTTCATGGAAACAGAACAGGGTCTGACAGTGGTTGAGGATGGGCTGGGAATGAAGAGGAGTACATTTGTGGGGATACATCTACAGCTGAAGGATGTGGGAAAGAGGCAGTGTGAATGGCTAGAGGGCATCAGATTACGGAAGGAGCTGGCTTGGTAAGGAGGCTTTGGATACCTGTGCCTGTATGCAGCGGTGACCGAGGGGGAAGACAGGAGATAGCAGAGCTGGGAGCATCAGGGCTGCCATCACCTGCTGATTTCCCTGTTATCTTCTCCCAGCTTGCAAAACATCACCCCACCACCAGAGTTCTCTGTCCAAGGCTCCTGTTTCTGTACCCAGCTAATGGTGCTGAGAAAGTGCCTGGGCTGTTCTGTCTGCCCACCTAAATCATACTTCCCATGGTACACAGCCCAGAATGGGGAGCTGACAGGAGCAGAGTTAGTGAGTGATTATCTTACCACTGGAGCTGACTTAAACAGGTTAATAAACAGTTTGCAGGGCTTCTGATGCAGACACAACTGCAGGGTGCTATTCCTCCTCTTGGGACATCAGTCCCCAATCAAAAGGGACTCTTGGTGCTAAAATTTGTAGACCATTTAGAATGGTGAGGGCTTCATACAGATTGCATCTGGGGACAAACATTCTTGTTGAACTTGAAATGTGGCAGTGCACTGATGCCCTGGTCATGGCCGGAGACCTCGGGTGTCACAGAAGTGCAGACCAGAAGTGGTCCCTGCCCTCGGTTGGATCCACTTGCCTTCTCAAAGCCATGTTGTGACTGGCTGCACAGGCATGTGACTTGGTAATCACACGGTGGAAAAATTTCCACTGGTTTCAGCTGGCACCAAGCTCTGGACTGGAACAGCCAGTCTGTGGGCTCATCAGTGGCTGAGGTCCCCTGGGCCACCCCTGGAGAGGGACAGGAGGGCTGGAAGGGAGCTGGCTGACATGTCCCTGTGTCTGGGTGGCCAGGGACTTGCTTTCACATTCTTTTTTGCCATAAGGTGTCTGCTGAGGCCACTGTGCTGCCCCAAGCCCAAGGCCATGGGGCTCGCCAGGGCTTGCAGGTGCGGTGATGGCTGCAGCTTCCCCTGTGCAGCAGCTACCCCGAGGTGAAAGACACAGCTTTTTATTATGTGGAGCCAGCACACAGGAATTTGCTGCTTGTGGGCAGCTGTTGTCCTGGGCCTGGCTCGTGTCCTCCAGCACTTCTCACCCGGCGCTGCCTCAGGAAGGGCAAGGGGAAGGGGGGCTGCCCACCCTCGGTTCCCTGTGCCGGGCAAGTGGGTGCCACCTCGGGGGCCAGGGGGGGTGAATAGCTGCGGTGGAGCCTGGCAGCATCCTGCAGCCTCTGCAGGGATCCTCTTGGGCAGCGGAGAGTTTTCCCCACCCCCAGCTCTGCCGCTGCCTCTTTGTTTTCTGGCAGAAGCCTCTGTGCCTTTTCATTGCCGTGGAGGCGCCGAGCAGGAGCCTGCATGTGCCGCGTGTGCGTCTCGCCGGGAATGTGATGCGGGCTGGGAATCCTGCCGGGCCAGGCATCTCCCCTGCAGGGCACCAGAGGCCAAACAGCAGCTTCGGGGGTCTCCTTCCCAAGGACTGTCCCTCCGCAGGAGCGAGGCTTCGAGACAGCTGGTCTCCCTCACAAAACGCTCCTTTGCATTGACAGCGCTTCTTGCACCTTGCCATAAGTCGAGTAAGTTGGATGGGAAGGGGCCGGTACTCAGCTGGGCACTCGGGCTCTCCGCTGTGGTCCCCCCTCGCTCCCGCTGGGAAGGCACCTGAGATTAAAGCAGCGCCAAAGGCTATGGAGCTGGATACCGCGGTGGCTGAGGATTGCTTGTGCTGCGCCTGCCTTTCCATGTATTTGATCTCTCGACTTCCAGCGGGGACTGAATTCCTGTGCTGGATTCTGGGCTCGGCTCTTCGGAAAGGATCCAATTATTTTAGAGCTTTGAGCATCTCCATTTGCTGCCCATATTTGCGGCGCGCTGGCTGGAATTCCAAGTGATTAACGTGGCTGTGACATCCCTCCTAGGGGTGTTATCTTTGCTCGCTGTCCCCCACCGCCCCCCTCTTCCTCCTCCGGCAGCGAGCGAGCGAGACAGGCAGGCAGAGACAAAGGTCTGTCCTCAACCTGGGCTGTCCTCCCCAGCGGCTGCTGCACGGGATTTCCCTGCCCTGCCTGCTGCGGGTTTCCTGAGCTCCCGGTCGAGCACTGGAGGTGGGCGGCCGTGGGCTGTATCTCAGAGGTTTGAACCTGCTGGGCTGGGTGGGCAGGGGCTGCTGCCGGCCTTGGAGAGCTGCCCGATTGTCCTGCCCGATTTTAAGCTGCTTTTCATTCTTTGACTGCGCTTTCCTGGGAAGAGGGGCAGCCGTGCGTGGAGGGGAGGTTGGCGGGGAGGGGGTTGGACGTGGGGGAAAGCTTTACACAGGTGGCTGTCGCATAGTGGGATCTGCCTGCAGACCCTGTAAACCCCCCTTCCCAGCCGCAGGCTATTGTCAGCATCGCCGTCTGCGAGCCAGGCACCTGGGAAAGGTGTGCGGAGGCAATCCGTGCCAGGACGAGGGGCATCAGAGGGAGAAAGGGTAAGTCACTGGGCTGGGAGCTCTGCTCCGGCTCCCCCAGCTCCCAGGAGAGGTTTCATTGTGATATCCTGACTTGGCCGAGCAGAAGCGCTCAGTCCCTGCAGCACCTGTGTGTGGTGCTAGGGCTGGGGGGGCACTGCATGTTGCTGGGCAGACCTCAGCCCTTGAGGAGGCTGTTGCAGCTTGTGGCCCCAGCAAGATGCACTGCAGAGAATGCTGCTGTGTCCCCGGGGGCTTCTGCACCCTTCCAGTGCCGCCTCCCGAGGGATGGGGGGGAGCAGCAGCACCTCATGGACTCGGTGTTCGGGCACAGGGAGGTGTCGGGACTCTCTCTCTCCTCTGTAAAAGCTGTGTCTGGTGGTTTCTAGGAGCTTGCACCCGTGACATGGGCAGTACCTCTTGCCCCATCCTTCCCCTCTGGTCTCAGGCTTCCTCTCCATTCCTAGTAGGAGCTAGCACTGAGCAATGCTCTGCAGGTGCATAAATCTGGCATGGCAGGAGGCCTCCTGAGGACCCTCAAGAACAGCACTTGCCCTTGCAGTAGGGCAAGGAAGCTCCCTCCCTCTGTATCCACTCCTATTCCCTCTCCTTCTTCCTCCCTCTTGTTTCCACCAAGTGTCAGCTTGTTCTTTCCCAAACTGAATTCCAGGATAGCGCCAGAGCCATGGCCAGTGGTCATTTTTCCCTTCTGGCACATTTTTCCTCCAGCACCTCCCTAGTCAGGTTTTCCCTGGGATTGCCTCCTCTGCTACAGTGCTGGAGGTAGTCCCTAGCCTCACGTGTCTGTCTCTCTCCTGATGGTGAGATGCCTGATCTGTCAGACTGTGCAGGAGCCCTTCTCTGGTGACAGCATTGCTGTTAGTGCTGCCATCCTTCAGGGTTGTGACGGAAACTTTCTGCCTGCTGGCACTTCATGAGCTCTGCTCTTAGCCTGTGCCATGGAGCTCCTGGGTTTGTGCTCACACTGCTTAGATTTCCTTCCTTCTCCTTGGGTTCAGATAAGACCAATAGAGTTGTGATTTATCCTCCAGTCTGTTTCCAGCAGTTTCTGTTGCCTCTTCTCTTGCTTTTACTCTGCTTGTTCTGAGGATGATTATTTGCCATCTTCTAATGATGGCTCTTCTTCTTTCTGGCTATGTGGTTCCTGCTTCACCCTCAGTGAGGCCACCAGTGTCTCTCCGTAGCTCTTCCCGGTGAGGAAGCAGGAGAGAAGAAGGCAGCAAAAGCCACCTAGGGATTGGTTTGGGGTTTTTTGTAGTGTAAATTGTGCAAAGACCCCTATTGACCCTGCCAGCCACCAGGCTGGTCCTCTGTCCCAGGCAGCAATGCCCCTGTCAAAGCCTCTTGTCCACTGGCCATGTGTTCCTTTAGACTGGCTGACAGTGCTGCTCTGGGAAGCCACTGGATGCTCCCTGGATGAGTGTGGCAACTTTACTCATAGCTTTTGCTCTCTTCCTTGCACTGGTGCTGTGCTACCAGCCCTGCCAGGCTCCCAAGGGCTCTGCCTTGTGACAGATAACCTCCCTGCTCCACACTCATCCCTCTCCCTCTCCGGCTGGCACAGTACAGCTCCAACAGCAAGAGATCCTTTTGCAGGCTGCAGCCCAGCATGTGGTACTGCTGCTGCATTGCCCAGCCAGGGACCCGTCCTCACTCGCCATCCTGCTCTGTTGCCTCCAGACTGAGACCATGGTCTGTTAATCCTGGTTTCCCCCTGGATGTGTTAATAGGAACGGAACCAGCAGGTAAGCCAAGTCCCTGACCCAACCCCACCAGGCCTGGCTGTGTTTTTCCGTGTCAGACTCTGGTGGCCTGGTGTCCCCAAGGAACAGAGCATTTCTGCCCCAGTGCCTGGGACACGCTTTCTCTCTGCAGGACATTTGGCCCTGGGTATTTCTTGAAGCGTGGTGCCCTTCCCCAGGCAAAGAAATAGAGGAAAGCTGTGCCTGGCATAGCTCCAGATCCAGGTGCTGGGAGATCTTGCCAAAAGCAGAGGGCCTTGCCTGTTTTCTGAGCAATGAGGGGGCCTTGGCAGGAGCAGGGCAGAGTGTGGAAGAACTCTGGCTGGGCTTCCCTCAAGAGGCAAAGCTCTGTGAGTCCTATTCTAGAGCACCAGCATAGACTGAAACACTGTCAAAAAAAAAAAAAAATAAAAAGAATCAGCATCACGTGAGCTTAGGAGAAGCCAAACCCTTGGTGTGGGCACATGGAGCCCCATGTGCTGTGTCTGCAGGGATGGTACCTGTGCTGCTCAGCTGAGCTGGTGAAGCCCTGGGCCTGGCTCTGCCCCATCGATGTGGCCAGAATTAGGGCTCTGGCAGTGCCTGGGTCAAGGAGAGAAGGCAGAGGTGACCAGGTGCCTGCTTGGAGTGCAGGGGGCTGTGGTCACAGGGTTGCTGTCCTGCTCTGTGGGGAGGGGTTGGACTCCCTCGGTGCTGTCAGAGGCTGAGCTCTACTGTGAGCTGGATGGGCTCTCAGCAGGGAGGAACTGCCCTGGAGGCACTTGGGACTGCCAGGAGAGGCTTCCTGGGATACAGCCCCAGGAGGAGGCTCACCCAAGAAGGGTGATCCGAGCTGTGCCCCAGCTGTTGCCCATCCCAGGCTGACGGGCATTCCTCCAGAAGGATGTTCAATGAGATTTTAGGGTATACTTGGAGACACTTTGAGCGATACTTTCCTGTACCTGCTGTGGGGCTGGCCTTTTCCAGCACAATGCTGCAAGCGACAGTGTCTGGGCTTGGCAAAAGGTGGTGCAGCCCCTTGTTCTGGCCATGTGTTCTAGTGGCTGCAGATGGCAGCACCTGATGATTGGTGTTGAGAGCTCAGCTGGGATGGATTTGTGGTGCTAGCAGGTCAGCCTGTCCTTATACATCCATTCTCTTGAAAGGCAGCTGCTGCTGGGGAGAAAATGGCTGTGACTTCAGAGGGACATGGGGAAGAGAATGAAAGGATGCAGGTGAACTTTGTTTGTTCTGGCATGGACACATTCTTTCTTCCACTGCACCAGGCTGATTTTGCTGGTTTTGTTGCTGATTTTGTTTTCCAGTGGTTGATAGTGCCACACAAGTCATGGTACAAGTCTCCCTCGGGGATGGAGGAGGGAAACAGAAACTTTCCAGGCAGGCAGAACACAGCATGTTCCACTTCAGCATCCACCCACAACTGAGGGCATTCACTTGCTTTCCTATCTGCTTTGGTGCAGGCCTCATGGGGTGCCAAGAGGAGCTGGTCTTTACAAAAAGCTTTTGTTGAGGTTTGTCCCCATGCTATGCTGCTATGCAGTACTGATTTGCCTTGCTGCAAGTGCTCCTTGGGTACTGTTGTATTGAATCTCAACATGTCCTGTTCTGGCTGGGGAAGGTTTGGCAGTGCCCTTCCCCAGCAGTGGTGGTGGCTTTTGAGCTGTCCAGCTCAAAAGGACAGCTGGCCATGACAGCCCGTAATTACAAATCTTATTGGAAATGTGAAAGAACAGCCTGTTTTCTGGGGCAGGTGAGGTCAGGCAGCGAGCACAGCTGATGCTGGCTTTCCATGTGCAAGTTGCAGAGATGCAGAATTTGCCAGACCAGGATGCCAGAAGGGGATTGCACTTGAGTGTTGCTGCCTCTGAGCATCCATTTCGAGGTTATGTTCATCTGCCTGGCTCTGCTGTTTCCAGCCTTCAGAGCAGTACTCACTGCCCAGACAGTGACTTCCCACTGGATGGGTGCTGCAGTGAGCCCCTATTTGAGGAATGCATGAGGAGGGAGGTGGGAAGGGCATGATCTCCAGGGACAGGCACAATTTCCTGATTTAGCTGAAGGTGCCTGGGTGGTGAAGCCCATGAGCTGCCTCTGCCACAGAGGTGCTGAGGGTGGAGGTGCCCAAAGGCTCCTGCATACTCTGAAGGTGTTGCACCATGAGCTGCTGCTTCAGCTGACTCTTCTCCATGCCCTCTTCCAGGCATCAAAGCTGCAGTGCCAGTGGATTATGACCACAGGGGAGCTGTGTTGCATCTGCAAATCTCTATTGCGCATCAAGGGCACATCTGAACAGGTGAGTGCTGTGCACATGAAAGGATTGCTGTATTTGTGCTGGGGAAAACTGGTGGGGGGCCATCATGGCTCAGGGCTGTCAGGGTCCTCATTTCTGCCTTCCCTGACAGGCATCTCTTATTGGAAGAAAACAATTCCAAGCTCTTCTCCTTATCTGTAGGGCCAGAAAGTGTCCTGTGCTGTGGGTGGAAGGGGGAGGAGGTGAACATGAGACCAGGAGCTAGCTGGAGGCCCAGAGGTTGCTGCAGTGTCTTGGAAAGCAAGGCATGAAATGGTCGCCAGAAAGAGGAATCTGTTCCTATGCACAGGGTTTCATACAGGATGGCATGCAAAAGGGATGTAAAATCAAGCCAGGTATGAGAGTTCACAGCTTAGCTTAAAATATTTGTGGCTTAAATTGAAAGGTGTTAGCACTCAAGGTGTTAGCACTGTCTGAGGTGGCTGAGATGTGTGTGGATTTGATTTGGGAGGTTGGGGATGGCTGATCCTAAATGCTGCCTTCCCTGCCTGCGTGACCCTGCAGACAGGAAGCACCCTCCTGCCCTTCTCCCAGGAAGCATCTGAGTCATCCCAGCCCTGTATCTCCCCCTTTCCTTTCCCTCAGAGCCACTGTGGACACTGAAGAGCTGGAGAGGACACTGCAGAGGTTCAGAGGCACACCGTGATGGTGGGAGCCATTCCACGGCAGCCACGCCGCTTCTGGGGGGTGCCTGACTGGCAGGTGTCTTCAGCTAATTGTGCCAACGACCACCTGCTGCAGAGCAGGGAGGTTAATCCAGAGCAAAGCAGGGTCCTGCTGCAGAGGGGTAAGTGTGGCAGGCAGCCAGGATGGTCTGTTGTGGTCTAC
Source organism: Turdus rufiventris (assembly GCA_013186435.1). NCBI lineage: Eukaryota > Metazoa > Chordata > Aves > Passeriformes > Turdidae > Turdus > Turdus rufiventris. The sequence continues at coordinate 1,161,097 of PYHW01010247.1, read as the reverse complement.
ACTGAGGGATTGAGGTTGGCAGGGACATCTGGAGGTTATCTGGACCAGCCTTACCTAGAGCCATTGCCCATCAATTTATATTGATGACTTCTGGGTATCTCCAAGGATGAAGATTCCACAACCTCTCTAGGTAACTGGTTATAGTGGTCAGTCATGGTAAAACAAAATGGTGGGTTTTGATATTCAGAGGGAACCTCTTATCTATATATCTAATAAGATCTCACTGAGCCTCCTCTTCTCCAGGCTGAACAGTCCCAGCTCTCACAGCCTTTCCTCACAGGACAGATGCTGCATTCCATTAATTTTTTTAGGGTCCTTTTCTTCTCTCAGATGTGGCCTCACCAGCACTGAGCAGAGAGGGAGGATCAGTTCGCTCAACCAGCTGTTAATGCTGCGCCTGGTGCCCTATTGTTTTTCTTTGCTGCAAGGGCACGCTGCTGGCTCATGGTCAACTTGGCGCCCACCAGGACCCCCAGGGCCTTTTCTGTTGTGCTGCTTTCCAGTCAGTCAGTCCCCATATCCTAGCGCATAGTTATACCTTTATCACTCCTTTTAAATGGAATCCCTGGTCTCAAGCACCTTGGCCTGGTATTTTTTCATCCACATCCCAGCAGGGTCAAAATAGCATATGCAGGCTCCCTCTCCACATAGCCTTGATCCACTTGGAGAGCGAATTTTACTGTTGCTCACTTGCCCCTAAGCCCTTGCTCCACAAGATCAGGAACAGCTGCAAAGACAGGCAAAAGGCAGAGCTGCCGGGCATGGGCAGTTTGTCCTCAGTTTCCTGGTGACTTTTTCTGCATCTCCTCAGCTCCTACAGCCATTTCAGTGTTTTTCATGCCTGAAACAAACCAACATGTGAACAGGATTCTCACAGTTCTCAAACTGGACTGAAAATGAAAAGTGAGGCACCATTCTGCACAGAGAAGGGCAGGCCCTTTGAGCTGGCAGGAGTGGATGAATGTCCTAGTTTGGAGGACGGGTGTCTGCTAAGAAAGGCAGGAGCCTCTCTTTGAAATGGAGAATGTAAACTCCCTCCCTCCAAATTATTATAATTTTGAAATCAAGCGGCTCTCAGGCAAAGATATGGGAATTAGGAATA
>PYHW01010247.1:1143573-1159500 GCA_013186435.1 Turdus rufiventris | reverse complement strand
AAAGATAAAGAACAATGCCCTGCCTGGTTTCAATGGATGGCTCATTAGCAGAATATCTCCCATGGAGATAAGGATCACTGCCCCCACCTTCAACAGATGGTGATAGAAAAGATACCTTTTATCACATCCTGTATTGTAACCCAAGACAGTGGATGGTGACTGTGGTACCTCCGAGCTGCTAACTAAAGTGCTGGAGATGCCTGGTCCAAACTGGCAGAGGTAACAGGGATGTTAGGCTGGGTTTCTGTCCCTGCGGTGGGACTGGCACCAACCCTGCCTCATTCAGTGCACGTGGCTGGGACATGTTGTCTTGGCTAGCACTGGCAGATATTGCTGCTGTTGCCCAAAGGGGTGATTACAGGCCTGAGCCCCTGGGACTGGTCTGACCTGCCTGACTCCTGTGCTCTACAACAGCACAAGCGTGTTCGTGGCAGAGAGCAGGCCTCTTCCTCCCCACCTGTCCAGACTTGTCCACAGGCTTCTCCTGCCTGTCTGGAGACTTCTCTCCTTGCCTGAGCCAGGAAGGAAGTGCTGAACCTGCAAGTGGGTGATGCCTCAGGGTTCCCCAGAAAGCCAAACCAGCCTCGTTCTTCTTCTTGTCCTGAGAAGGAGGCTCAAGTGGGCTGTGTGAGGAGCCATGTCCCAGTGGGTCCCTTGCAGCCAGGAGCCTGGATGAGGATGGAGATCCTGGGCTGATACTCATCCTTCTGCTCTCTTTTTCTTCCAGATGCTGTGCTGCAGAGCAGCTCATAGTAGAGTGCTCACACAGAGATCCTGAGTGAGAGAGGGCCTAGCTCCTGCCCCCTGCCCTTGCACCCTGACCTGTGGCACTTTACAGTCCCCCTCCTGCTGCTGCATGGGCTCTGCTCCGAGTCCCAGCAAGTGAGGCTCCATGCGACACATCCACACAGAGGCGTCTCTGCCCCCAGAGCGCAGCACAGACCCCAGCCTGTCCCGGCCCAGCGGGGAGACACCCTTGGAGCCTTCCTCGCAGTGCTGCACCCACCACAGCATCCTCATGGGCTACAATGAGACAGAGATCAAGCGCCAGAAGGTTTACCAGGTGTCCATCTTCTCCCATCTCTCTAGCTCCTCTGAGAGCACGGAGCAGCGGGCAGGCACTCGACCAGCTGTCAAGAGGGGATACCCCGAGCAGCGAACTCTAGAGCGGGGGCGAGATCCCAAACGAACTCACTGGGGTGACAGGCGGGTGGATGGGGGCCCTGGGCAGCCTTCCCTGGATGATGATGATACCTTTGAGGATGGTCTGTTGGTGGAGGAGCTCTCCCTTTGCGGCTCTGCCCAGCACTTCTCCCACAGTGGGCTGAAGGTGGTGGAGCACCGCTGTGAGGGCAGCCCTAGCCACAGCCCGAAAGCCAGCAGAGAGGACAAGTTGCAGGATGTCTCCTCCTCCTCTTCCTTTTCCTCCTCCTCCTCCTCCTCCTCCTGGCCCCAGCACATTGCTTGCAGTACTTTGCACATGAGAGACAGTTGCTCTGTCTCATCAGGGGATCAGCCCATAGACTATGGAGAGAATGGGGAGCCGGCAAGTGACCACAATGTACTTCACCTTGAATTGCACAGTATTGCACAAACAACCCAATTGGACCCTGGTGGGAAGAGAGAGAAGCTAGGGAGCAGCCCAGCTCTCACCAGTAGGGCTAGTGAAGAAGCGGAAGGGCCAGCGGTGGCCAATGGATTCAGGGAGTCCCCAGTTCTGCAGACAGCTCTCAGCCCTGAGCCCAGCAACCTGAGCTCCCAGGAGATGACGCCCTGTGGGAGCAGCCAGCTCAGCAGCACCTGCCCAGCCAAAAGGAAGCTGCTGCCTGCTAGCGAGGTGATGGCCGACTCCTGCTCTGAGGATGAGAGCCTGTCCCCACCAGCAAGGAAGAAGAGGGTCCTGCCATGCCATCCTGTGCCCACTGCCTGCCGCAGCACTGATGCCAAGGGAGCTCCGTTCTGGAATCACCTGCTTCCTGCAGCCAAGGTGAGCATTGCTCATGGGGGGAAGCAGGGAATGGCCTAGGGATGCCCAGAACTCAGGACTGTGCTTGTGGACAGTGTGGTCCACTGTGGCACCATGCCCTGTCCTGCCCCTGAGCTGCAGTACTAGTGTGAGCAAGGCAGCAGCTGATAGTCAGTCGTGCCACACATGGTCTGTTTCAAACAGTTCTTGACGTGTTGTAGTCATTGGATCCTCTGCATGCAACCATTTTTTTCTCCTGGAAAGTCTTGATTGGACAGGAGACAACCTCCCCATGGCAGTGAGAGCTGGACACAACATGAAGCTGTATTTGGTATCTGATGGCTTCATGTTAAGCCTTGATACACCAGCAAGAGTGTTGGGAAGAGCAGCTGACCTCTGCCTGCCTGATGAGGAGGAAGGCAGATATGTGGGATGGCTTGAACTCCTGGCCATGATGCCCATTAGAGCAAGTGTCTGGTGGCAGACAGCGGGACTAGACATGCCTTGACCAAGGAGCCAGTGCTGTGTGCAGATACACCATTGGCGTTATTGCCATTTTGAGGTGCCTGTGACATGTCCCCAAGGTGCCACGAGTTCTCAGCAATGGTGCAGACCCATGAGATTTGCAACCCTCCTAGCAGCTCAAGAGCTGCCTCCAATTTTTTCTTTCTTACCCCTGCCCTCACCCTGTCCTGCCACCTGAAGCTGCAGGTTCAAGCCAGACCTGGCAGCTTCTTCTTTTTCTCTGGGGAATCCCATGATGTGGGGACCGACAGGAACTGATGTCAGAGCTACTCTGGCTTCTTGCTTCTTGGAGCTGGGACACACAGCTCCATCTCTGCCTGCCTTTTTCATGACTGTCCCCCAGCCCAACTGCCCCCGGCACTGTCCTTGCAAAGTGAAGCCCTCCAGCAACTTCCCTGGGTTTTCCCGCCCAGTCATGCCAGCCAGCTCCATCATCCCTTTGTGTTGTGCTGCCCTTTGTGTGGCTTCCAGAAGGGAAAGCCCCTGAAAAAGGGACATCTTTAAAAGGAGGTTGCAATGTGACTGTGGCTTTAACCCCCCTACCCCACAGCTGTAGGATCCTAGCTGTGGGTAGGGGTGGGCAACGCACCCCTCTGCCTGGTGGCACTGCTGAGGAATTTGCATGAATCACCAGGGGACAGAACTTTTCCGAGGCTGGTCGGGGAGTGTCTTTGTAGGTGTCACCAGTCCCTGGGAGGTGCAAGGGAGTGTCATTGTATGAGTCTGTCTACAGGTGTCTTGTCAGTGGGGCTGCTCCTGAGACCTGCTTTGTAGAGAGGGAACAGTGTGTTGTACCCTTGGGTACCAACACCCTCACTCTCAGCTGAGCCACTTAGGGGTTTGGGCAGCCCCATGTCTCCACCAGACACCCCGATCCTTGTGCTGCAATGGTGGCCACCCCTCCAGAGGCTGCTGATGGCTGCCCAAGGACAGGACCCTGTTCCAGCTGCTGGGACCCTCATGGGGATATGGGACAGGACAAGGGGAGATGGTACCTTCCAGGGGTGCACAGGCCCTGGTTGCTGCCCTAACACGGTTCTCCATTTCGTGTCCCCTCCAGAGCTCTTCAGATTGCACTGCGGTTGGGAGGAGGCTGAAGAGTGGGCTGCGCCTCAAATCGTGAGTGTCCTGGCAGCCCTGTGGGATGGGCATGGGGGCTCAGGGTACCTGCCCACCTCAGCACCCTGCAGCTGCAGGGGAGGTTCAGGTTGGGTTGAGTCCTCTTTCCTGCCCTGGCCCAGATATCTCCCCTCCACAAGACCATAGACTTGGGGGGAGGGGTTTCTGCTTCCCCTGGGATGTAGGAAAGTGGGACCAGCCTCTAGCAAAGGTACAGGGGGCCTGGAGAGAGATCCACATTTCCAAGGACATGAATAGCCCAGGGCTGTGTGCTCCTGAGTTCATAAACACCAATCTTCTCTCCTCACTCCAAGGCGACATCTCCGGACCAGTCTCCGGAGGGGCACCAGATCTCCCGCAGCGCCCTGGGCCACCACCACTGTCAGCCATGCTCTGCTGGGCAACTTTGAGGTAATGGTGCCCATCTGCTGGGGGGGGTGGGTCCCAGGGGATCTGTGCAGGTCTAGTGATGAGTGTGAGAGGCTGAACCTGATGGGACCCCTGGTGTGGGGCTGGGCTCGTTGTCCCCAAAAGGCCAAGTCACTCTTGCTGCTTCTCCCCGTTAGTTGGTTGGTGTTATCCCAGCAGCTCAGGGTGGGTCTGTCCCACGCTGAGGTCTTGGGGCACAAGAGGGCAAGCAGTCACTAGGGTGCAGGGAAGATGGGGATGACTTCAGCTGGAACATTGAGGCAGGGGTATGGCTGGTGTTTGAGATTCCCTAATGCTTTCCTCCCCTCTCAGGAGTCCATTCTGAAGGGGCGCTTTGCACCATCAGGGAGGATCGAGGGTTTCACAGCAGAGATCGGTGCCAGTGGCTCCTACTGTCCCCAGCATGTCACCCTGCCTGTCGACGTCACCTACTTCGACATCTCTGAACACAGCGTGCCCTCGCCTTTCCTGGTACATGGATGTGGGAGAGCTGTGGGAGGCTGTGCCCTGGCATCCTGGGGTAGCCACTCACTGTGGAGGGTGCCTCAAGCAATCACCTGCTTGTGGAGATGGCTGCCTGTGCCAGGAGCAGCCTTTAACTTGAAAAAGGAAAAAGGGAAAGAAGAGGGATCATACACAGGGCCCCGCTGCTTCGTGGTTGTCATTGTCATCACCTCTCTTGTCACTGCCTCTCTGTTTCTGCTTCTGACTTGGAGAGGGGCTGAGCTGAGGGTCTTCTTGCTGACTTGTGCCAAGTGTTCCCAGTGAGGGAGTCTCAGGCCCATGCTGGTTCCCAGCTGGGCTCTCCCTCAGCTTTCTTCCTCTCTCACATGCTGTTTATTTTGCCACAGGGAGTGATTGACTTGGAGGCCTTGGGAAAGAAGGGTTACAGTGTCCCCAAAGCTGGAACCATCCAAGTGGTGAGTCATTCCCTGGCCAGCAGTAGCACTTCGTGGAAAGAGCTAGATGGGCTCTGGTTGCCCTGCTTGTGGGGGGTATGCTCTGTGACATTTTAGGCAGGGCAGCAACTGGAAGGGGTGTCTCCTGCAGAGGAGAGCAGAGGGTACCAAGGGGGCTGTCAGGGAGACAAGGTGATGGAAAAATGATGGAAGGAAGAGGTGGGTGAGGGTTTTGGCAGGAAAGTGTATGTGCAGTGGGAATGGGATGTGATGGAAGAGGAGCACAGGTGTGAAGGTGGGTGGAAAGAACTTCTCTATGACAGTCAGACTCAGGCTAAGCCCTCTAGGACTGGTAGGGGGCTTTCTGCATCCTTGGTCCAGCAGCTTCTGCTCCCAGATGCCCCATCTCTGCCCTGCATCCTTCCCAGTCTCACCCCCTACCCGTCTGCCCCCAGACCTTATTTAACCCCAACAAGACTGTGGTGAAGATGTTCTTGGTGACATACGACTTCCAGGACATGCCGGCCAATCACATGACCTTCCTACGCCATCGCATCTTCCTGGTGCCCGTGGGGGAGGAGGAGGGGTCCACAGTGGCCCCCAGTGACGCACTGGGCACCAGCCCACCCCGCAGAGTCCTCTGCTACCTGATGCATCTGAGGTAAAGCATGCTGGGGGGATGGGTGCCTGGCCCAAGGCAATGCCTCCACACTCTTCTCCGACATGTCCCAAGCCTGCAAGACAGGAGGAGGGACTGAGTAGGAACCAGCTGCTCCTTTGGGGAGGTGGGAGCTGACACCCTGCCCAAGGGCAGCTGTCTCTGTCCCTCTGAAGGCAACCGGAGGCTGGCCATCTTCACCAGGGGCCAAAGTAGTCAAGGGGGTTGTGCCCTCGCTGAGGATGCCTTGCCCTTGCCTGGGGAGCCTGAGGTCCCTGTGCCCTGCTCGTTTTCACGCAGGTTTCACAGCTCCAAGTCGGGGAAGATCTACCTTCATGACGACATTCGGCTGCTTTTCTCACGCAAGTCGATCGAGGTGGATTCGGGGATCCCCTACGAACTTAAATCCTTCACAGAGATGCCGCGGAACCCCTGCTACTCACCCCGGGCCTGACCTTCTTCATCCCCTGCCCCCCAGGGCCACTGGGGAGCCTGCAGCCCAGCACTCTGGGGAGAAATGAGTAAAGGGCCAGCAAGCACTGCTTAGAGATATCACCCACCCTCCTGACCAGCACAGACACCACACTCTGCAGCAGGGCTGGGATCCCGGGGGGCTTCACCAAGAGGGGCAAGGACTGAGGAGCAGCCCTGGCACTCCAGGGATGTGCCCGGGCCTTCTGCTGGCACTACTCCCAGCTTGGAGACTTGGCTGTGGCTGAGGTGGGTGGGTGTGGAGTGAAGAGTTGGACTGGAGTTGTGAGTAAGACCACCCTCACTGGTCCTGGATCTGGGAGCAGAAAGTGTGGAAGAGTTTGTATTTATTAGTATTTATTGTTGCTGGGAGCACAGAGGAGGCTCATGCAGAGGATCAGAAGTGCTGTGCTTGTCCTTCCCCCCCGCCCTGCCTGCACCAGGCTGCCTGTGTTTGGGCAGGGCTGTGGGGACTATGAGGATGACTAGGGACGGGGATACCTCAGCCCATGTGCTCACACAGTGCTCCCACGGGAAGGGTGTGTTAAAAGCCCTGTGACAGGCTGAGCCTCGCTGGCACCACCTTTGCAGGGCCAGCCCAACTCCAAGCAGCTGGGGGAGGCCTGTGAGTCTTTTAGGGCAAGCCAGTCCTCAAGAGGCCTATGGCTGTCAAGGAAGTGGCCACTGTCAGGTTCCTGAAGGTAAGAGACACAGCTGCCACGTGGATGGGGATCTGGGGCTCTTTGCAGGAATATGGGGATAGCCCTCTGGGCAAGAGCCTTCAGAGCACGTGAGCTGTGGATCTGAGAAGATTGCCAAAAAAAAAAAAAGGAACCTTGCACTGCCTGTGGGGTGAATCCCATGCAGGAGACAACTTTGGGCGGGGGTCTGCTGGCAGTGTGATCAGGGGCTGGAGGATGGTCAGGAGCCCCAGTTTAGTCCCTGGGAAGTGGGGAAGCAACAGAAGACATCAAACCCTGGGAGCTGGGCCAGATCCTCAGAGGCAGGACTGGGAGAACCCAGACTGGGGCAGTCAGAGGGGCATAAAACAAGGATAAAACAAGCTTGCACATCCCCAGTCTGTATCACCGCTCTGCTCTCTGAGGTCTCAGCAAGGGTCCCCCTGCCAGCCCAGGCTGTAGGGATCCTCAGCCCCTGCGTCAGAGGGAACAAGAGGGGGACAGGCCTGACCCCATCAACTCCCAGTCCTGGGCTGAGACCCCAGCTTGGGGGTCTCGGTGTGGGGATGGTCAGGAGTGGGGGTGTGGGGGCGAGGTCCTGCTCTGCCCTGTCCGGGGGCAGTGAGGGGCTCTGGCCCTGCTGCACTGGGGTTAGGAAGCCTGAACCTGCCCCTATACTCACACTGGGAGCCTGAGCTCCCCAAACGGAGGCTTTGAACCCACCTCACACCGGGGCTTGCTGCCCCTAACCCGGGACCCTGAACCCCCCGCTGCCCTCGGGCGCCGCCGTGACACCAGAGTCCCCCACGCCCCCAGGTCACCGGGGCTACCCCTCCCTTGTGGGCTCCCGAAGACTGTGCCGGTACTTTCCGTGTTCGTTTCTAATTTAATAAACGTCTGTTTGGAGCTCCATAACGACACCGGGGCTGCCGCTGCCGAGCTGGGGGGGAGGGTACAGAATCGCGGGCGGGCGGAACTTGGGGGCCGCGGGCGAAGGAGGCGGAGGGACCGATCCAGGCGGCGCACCCGGAAGCGGCGCGGCGCGGGGGCCTTCCGGGAGTGCGGGAGCGGCGGCGGCAGCGCCGGGCGGAGGGGCGATGCTGTCGCGGGTGGGGATCCGGGCCCGGTCCGGCCTCGGGCTGCTGCAGGTGCGGGGAATGAGGACGGGTGAGGAGGGAACGGGGAGAACTCGAGGGGTGCCCACGTGGGGAAGGTGCGGGTAGCGTGTACTACTGCTACTACTACTACTAGTAGAGGAGCCGGGAGAAGCGGTCTGCACTGGGGACACCGGGATGAGGGGGATGGTGTTGGGGGTCTGGGAAGTGTTAGGGGGAACTGGACAGGGAGGGGATAAAGCGGTGTGGGGGGGACAGAGGACGGACGGGCATGGGTGTCGGAGGTGAGGTTTAGTGGGGTGGTGGTTTCGCGGGTCCAGGAGGAGGTGAGCGGGAGTTGGGCAGGGGTGGGGGTACGGGGCGGAGAGTTGGAGGGGGCTGTGGACAAATGGGTACCGGGCAATTGAGGAGATAGGGGCGGTCTGTGGTGTTGGGCTCCGGGAAAGTGCTGGAGTGGTGGTGAGTAGCTGAACAGGAACACGGCGGGGTGAAAAAGGTAAATGAGTATGGGGGACTGAGAGGTAGTCGGTGCGGTGGTGTTTGGGGTCCGTGAAGGGCTGGAGGGAGAGAGCCGGGCAGGGATGCGGGAAGGGGTGCAGTGGGGCGTGCAGTGGACAGACGGGTGTGGAGGATTGAACAGGGATAGTGGCGGGGTGGTGGGGTAGTGTTGGAGGTCTGGGGAGAGCCGGGCAGGGATAGAGGTGAGGAGCGGGGTGGTGGTGGAGAGAACAAAGCTATAGAGAGGCTGAAGAGGTTGTCAGTGTGGGAGTGTTTGGGGCTGGGAAGAGCTGGGGTGTGGGCAGGGGAATGGACAGGGATAGAGAATAAGGAGGGAGAGAAAGGTGGTGCAGAGGACGAACGAGTGAGCAAGTAACTGAGGATGTGGGGGTTCACTGGGGTGGTGGTGTTGAGGGTTTGGGGGCCACTGTGCTCCTCCTGGGCAAAGAAGAAGGTGTGAGGAGGAGGAGTGCAGAGGACAAGTGGGCATATGAGGGGGATTGAGAGAAGGGGGTCTTGGATGTTGGGGGTCTGGGGAAGTGCTGGGATGGTGGTGGTGAGCTGGGCAGGGATTGGAGTACGGAGAGTCATTGCAAAGGAGACATTGGATGAATGGGTATGGGGAGGCCAGTGGGCAGTGACTGAACACGGGAAGCAGTGAGGTGGGGCTGGGTTGTTGTAGGAGAAATGGATGTGTGGGGCTGTGGAGGTGTGAGCTGGGTTGGGATGTGGGAAGGTTGAGGGAAGCTGTGTGAGTGAGGGTCTGTGGGGAGGTGGATGGGGGAACACCTGGATGTGGGAAGCCCTGGAGGTAGCCAGACCTGAGGAGGGACTGGTTGTTGGCCTGTGACTGAGGTGAGGAAGAAGACTGGTGGGAGTGGACCTGAGCAGGTTATGGGGGCTGAGTGGGGCAAAAGGGACCCACATGCACACACCTTCACTGCCCTTATGGCGGCAGGGAGTTTTTATTCCCCTCTCCAGGGTGAATCTGATAGGGGTGGAGATGTGCAGAAAGCTCTGGTGTGGGAGTGAGGCCCCCTGCATCAGTAGAGAAGACTGTCCCTGGCACCCAGGCTTCATGCCTGTGGGACCACCCTTACAGTTAGGGTTTTTACATTGTTTCCTGCCCTGGTCTCCTGGTCATGAGCCCAAATGGGATAACGGGTGTGGAGCTGGGCTCTAAGATGCCAGCAGCCGGTCTCAACCCTGCTCCATCTCCTTCCCCCAGCACTCCCAGCAGCTGAAGCATGCAGCACGGCTGGCCCCGGCTCCGTGCCGCTGGAACTCCGGGCTGCCCGTGAACATCGGGGTGCTCTTTGTGCCGCAACAGGAGGCCTGGGTGGTGGAGAGGATGGGCAAGTTCCACCGAATCCTCGAGCCTGTAAGGAGCAGCTTTTCTCCCCTTCTGGATTCAGCAGGTTCCTGAAGCTGTAGCGAGGCGTGTCCTTTGCACGAGGAGCCGAGAGGGGTTGTGGCTTAGTTTCCCCAGCTGAAATCCTTCCGACTGCCTGGGGACTAGTTTTCATTGGTGGGATGTGAAAAGCACTGACTAACTGAAATTCCCTGTGTGTGAAACATGTTTGTGTGGCGTGGGCTTTGTTTACATTACTCTCTCTAGTCTATCAGCCATCTAATCCCACCCTTTTCCCAGGGTTTGAACTTCCTCATCCCTCTCCTGGATCGAATTCGTTACGTCCAGAGTCTCAAAGAAATCGTCATTAATGTCCCAGAGCAGTCAGCTGTTACACTGGGTGAGGAACAGCTTCCATGTCCTGCCCCTTCCCTTCTGCTGCATCTGGGATGAGCAAGGAACAATGTGAGGATGAGTGGGATTGTCCCATGCTCCTGCACTGAGCCCTGTCTCTTGGTACCCAGGCTTGGCCATAAAATCACATGATCACTGAATGATTTGGGTTAGAAAGGACCTTAAAGTTCATCTCATTCCAGCCTCCCTGCCATGGGCAGGGAGCACAGTCCACTTGGCTGAGTTGCTCAAAGCTCTGTGCAGCCTGGCCTTCAACACTTCCAGGGATGGGCATCCACAGCTTCTCTGGGCAACTTATTTTAGTGCATTACTACTCTCACCCTCAGTAAAGAACTTCTTCCTAACATTTAATCTAAGCCTGTCCTCCATCCCTCGTCTCCCATCCCTCCATATTTGTGTGAATAATCCCTCTCCAGCTCTCTTTAGGTACTGGAAGGCTGTTGCTGTGAGTGGGGGCACCCCAGGAGGTTCCAGCGGCTCTCTCTGTGCTGCAGCTGCCCCTTCTTGCTGAGTTGAATGCATTTGGCCAGAAATAAAATTTTCAGGTGTTTTTATTGAACCACAAAATAAATTTCTGTTTCTATTAAAAAAACTTAGAACAGTTTAATGGATGTGATGTTAATGGCAGCTCTGTTGTGTTTCTAGTTTTAAGTGTTTGTTTTGGTTTTTCCATTCTTAAATCTTTATTTATGAGAGCTACAGTGTTAAATGCTTCTATCTGGGCAATCAAGACCTGTTACGTATCACATCACAGCGTTGTCCAGGGAATGGAAGATCCTTTGTATAAAGCCTTTAGATAAGGAAATCTATATCAGCCAATACTCTTCTGTGCCATGCTGCTGTGTCAGGGTGAAAAAGGATGAGCCTGCCCAGTTGTGCTGTGGAAGAAGGGGTTTCTGTGTTTGGTTTGTGCTACTTCAGTAAAGAGGGTCTGTTCTCTCCTGACAGATAATGTCACCCTGCAGATTGATGGTGTGCTCTACTTGCGGGTTATGGACCCCTACAAGGTACCATCCCTGCCCCTTGGGCACCTTTCTCCTGGCTCTGCCCATTCCCTGGTCTCCAAAATGTGTGCTCCAGCCTCTGTGTTTTGTCTGGCAGATGGACTGGGCACTTTGACTTCTCCCAAGGCTCCAGACTCCATGTTTTCAGCAAGAGTGTTTGGCAGATTTCTTGCTTTAGCACTGTTTGTCTCTCCTGCTTTGTTCGGGGTCCCTCTTGGCATCCCTATCCACTCTGTTTTGTGCTTCTGCTCTTCAGGCCAGCTACGGGGTGGAAGATCCTGAGTACGCAGTGACCCAGTTGGCCCAGACCACCATGAGATCTGAACTTGGCAAACTTTCTCTCGACAGAGTCTTCCGGGTGAGCTGGGCAGGTGGATCACAGAGTTGACAGTCTGTCCCAAAATCCCAGGGCAGCCTGCATGGCCAGGCTGATGTGCTTTTAACAGCAAAATGCCCTTTGCTTGGAGGGCTTATGGCTTCTGTTTCAGTTGACCTATTGGTGAATCCTTGGAGATGTGTCTTGTTTCAGTTGTTTTTTTAACAGGAGCTATTTTCTCTCTGCCCTGGGTTATTTGGAGGGGGTGATGGGTGGCATGTGCCCAGACCCAGCTGGTCCAGCTGCCTTTCTCGAGTCAGTGGCTCTTTGCTCAGCCCGAGGGATGAATATCCCTGACCTAGGGGTACTGTAATCATTGTACTGTGTTTGCTAGGAAGAAACTGGAGTTCTGGCATTCTCTTGTATCCAGATGTTTTATCCCAGCAGTTCCAGTGGGGGGCACTGCCCTCCCTAGGATATGGTGACCCCTTCAAGAGCTGCAGGAAGCACCTGACCCTGCCTGAAACCTGTGGAGATGTTTTTCTCTGGCAGACCTTGTGTCAGAGGGAGGTGTCTGTTTCCCTCCTGACACCTCTCTCATGCTAAGCCCCTCTGCTCTGCTCACTACCATTTCTTTTGTGCCTCTCAGGAGCGGGAGTCCCTCAATGCAAGCATTGTGGATGCCATCAACCAGGCTTCAGACTGCTGGGGCATCCGGTGTCTGCGCTACGAGATCAAGGACATACACGTGCCCCCACGCGTGAAGGAATCCATGCAGATGCAGGTGAGGCTCTCTGGGAGGGAGGTCTGGAACAAGAGGGAAACCTTCTCTTCCCCAGAATCACAGAATCAGTAAGGATGGAAAAACCTTCAGATCATCAAGTGCAACCTATGACCAAATACTACCTTGTCAGCCAGACCATGGCACCAAGTGTTATGTCCAATCTTTGCTTAAAGACCTCCATGAACAGTGTTTCTGCCACCTCTCTGGTAACCCATTCCAATGTCTAGTCACCCTTTCTGTGAAGAAATTCTTCCTAATGTCCAACCTAAATCTCCCCTGATATTGCTTAAGACTATATCCTCTCATCCTGTTTGTGACTACCTGGGAGAAGAGGCCAGCCCCTGTGTGACTGCAGCCTCCTTTCAGGTAGCTGTAGAGAGTGATAAGGTCTCCTTCTGAGACCTTGTCTCCTCTTGTCCAGACTAAACAACCCCAGCTCTCTCAAGAGCTCATCATAAGACTTGTGCTCCAAGTTTTCCCCAGCTCCACTGCTCTTCTCTGGATGCTCCAGCACCTCAATGTTCCTCTTTAACTGAGGTGCCCAGAACTGACACGCGACTCTCACCAGTGCTGGGTAGAAGGGCCACACTACTGCTCATGGGCTATGGTTTTTTATTGTTACCTGTCCAGACCTGGCAGCACCCACCCCTTGCTTCAGGAGGGCATTTTGGCTGCAGATATACAGCTACTGAATAAGTAACTCATAATTTTTGTGGTGGCAGCCCTTGCCTGCAGCATACAAGCCCTGCCAGCTCCCTTTAAAATCCCTGCTGGGCTCTTTGGGGAAGCAAATCTCAGAGGTGAAGGTCTCCCCTTGAGAAAAACTGGACATCAGGTATCTGGGTTTGAAGAGGAGGAGGGGAAGCAACTGTCCACTTAGTTGGGGATGGGGCTGGGAAGGGCTGTGTGGCATGAGGAGCAGAACCAGCCCTTGCTGAGACCACAGAGTGTTCTGTAGCTGTATTTTCTTGCTTTGCTAATCCATGCTTCCCCTAGCAGAACAGAGGAGCATGTCCTTGCCCCACAGATGGGATTTCCCCAGTACAGGCATGGCAGGCTGGTGTCTGACTTGTGTTTGCAGGTGGAGGCAGAGCGACGGAAGCGGGCAACAGTGCTAGAGTCGGAGGGGACAAGGGAGTCAGCTATCAACGTGGCTGAAGGCCAGAAGCAGGCCCAGATCTTGGCCTCAGAAGCTGAGAAGGCAGAACAAATCAACAAAGCTGCTGGTAATGCCTGGGGCTAAAACGTGGCCATTCTGTAGCCCTCTGAACTGAAGGGTGGTGCTATGGGGGAGAGACTGCATCGCTGTGAGCCAGACTTCCTCAGCCATTTTGATCCTTCCCTGCTGGCACCTCAGGCTGAGCTCTAGTTCATGTTGCTGCCCCACCCCTGCCTCCCGGCAGCAGGAGGCTGTGACAGTGTTGCTGCTGGGGAAGAGACAACCATGCATGCATGCAATTGTCTTGATTCACTCCCTGAAATGGTCAGCATTCAGTCCTTGCAAGTGCTTTGTTGTGATTCTAATGTGCACCCTGCTGTGGTTCGTTGCAGGAGAAGCCAATGCCATGCTGGTCAAGGCCAGGGCGAAGGCAGAGGCAATTCAGCTCCTGGCAGCTGCTCTGGCACAGCAGGTGAGTGATGGCTACCTGGACCAGCCACTGCTTCGGTGCTGGCACTGAGGGGAGATGAAACTGCAGGCGGAGTGGCAGCTGGCTTTCTCCTGGACAATCCCTGGGAGCAGCAGGGAGTGTGGATCTTTGCTGGACTGGGGTGGGCTGGGGATACAGGCAGGGGTGAACTGTTGGTAGCACATGACTTGTCCCTCTGTCCCCCAGCACGGCAATGCTGCTGCCTCCCTGTCTGTGGCAGAGCAGTATGTGAATGCTTTCTCCAAGATTGCCAAAGACTCCAACACCGTTCTGCTGCCTGCCAACACTGGCGATGTCACCAACATGGTCGCACAGGTCAGTGTAACCCCGTGTGTCCTGGGCTACATCCAGAGCTCTGTGGGCAGCAGGGCGGGGAGGGGATTCTGCCCCTCTGCTCTGCTCTGCTGAGACCCACCTGGAGCACTGCACCCAGAGTGGGGGTCACTGTACAGTAAGGACAGGGAGTGAGCCCAGAGGAGGCACCAAGATGATCAGAGGGCTGGAGTACCTCTGCTGTGAGAAAACGTTGAGGGAATTTGGATTGTTCAGTGTGGGGAAGGCTCTGTAGCACTTTCCAGTACCTAAAAGGGTCTTACAAGGAAGATGGAGAGATACTTTACAAGGGCATGTGATGATAGGATGAGGAGGAATGTCTTTAAACTGAATGAGTAGTTTGAGATTAGATTTTAGAAAGAAATTCTTCAGTGTGAGGGTGGTGAGGCACTGGAACAGGTTGCGCAGAGAAGGTGTGGATGCCCCATCCTGGGAAGTGTTCAAAGTCAGGTTGAATGGGACTTTGAGCATCCTGGTCCAGTGTGGGGTGTCTCTGCCTGTGGTGAGGAGTTAGAGGATCTTTAATGTCCCTTCTAACCCAACACATCCTTGCTCTCACCTAAGTGAGTCTTGCTCCGGGGAGATGAAGAGGGCAGCATGCTGGGATCTGGCCCTCTCCTCTCCTTCCCTCCCTATGAATGTCTGGTTCCTTCCAGGCCCTGGGGATCTACACCACACTGACCAAGCCACAAGCTGTGAAGACCCAAGATGAGATGCCCTCAGCCCGTGAGGACTCCCGGTCTCCTGCCACAGAGATGCTGAAGGCAGAGCAGGGCAGCTCCAGCTAACAGGGCTGAAGCATCTCATACCCTCTCCCGAGGCCTGCCAGCAGTCCTGTTCTGCTGCAGGCAGCCGCTCTTGTTTCCTTAGTCCCTATTTTGTATTGGATTTAAATCATGTAATAAATGGTAACAGTGCTGCTGCAGCACGTTCCCTTGTGGTTGGGTGCCTGACCCCAGCATTCGATGCCTAAGGAGAGCTATCCCTCCTCAACAGGCTCCTGCTGGGATCTCCCATGGACATGCAGTGACATACAGGAGTAAAAATTCAGATATTGCGAAAAAATTATTCCTGTGAGGGTAGTGAGGCACTGGAACAGGTTGTCCTGGGAAGTTTGTGGATGTCCCGTCCCTGGAAGTGTTCAAGTCCAAGTTGGATGAGGCTCTGAGCAACCTGATCGAGTTGAAAGGTGTCCCTGCCCACAGCTAGGGGGTTGGAACTAGATGATCTTCAAGGTGGCTTTCCAACCCAAACCATTTTATGATTCTATGATTTTGGGGACCCCACTCTTAGGAAGAACACCTCTGCCAGTGCATCACTTCTCTGGGAGTGTGAGCTGCTCTCATCAACCCCTCCTCTGTCACCTCCAAGAGGCTGCCCCTACAGTGTGTGAGTGTGCGTTCTCTACAGCGAGCTCCTCACAACGCCCACCACAGGGCGGGGAGCGCGTCTGTCGGTTAATTGATCACTTGATTAATTAAAACAACACTTCTCGCCGTTATGAGTGTGCCTCCCCTGAAAGGAGGTGCACCGGGACCTCCCGGCCGCCAGGGGGCGCCGCCGCCCCACGCCGCTCCCCGCGGTGCTGCTCTAGCGCGGTCGGCGCCACGCGCGGCGCTTCCGGGAACGACGGGCACCGGGAGCCGCAGGTGGGACGGGGCGGGAGCGGGGTCCGGGGGATCAAAAAGGGGCTGAGGGGGGCTGGCGAGGCGGGAG
>PYHW01010247.1:1084824-1143226 GCA_013186435.1 Turdus rufiventris | reverse complement strand
GGGGGTGTATGAAGGGAAATGGGGGTACCGGGGAAGGGCTGAGGGTCTGTGAAGGGAGATGGGGGTACCGGGGAAGGGCTGGGGGTGCCGAGAAGGCGCTGGGCAGGTGGGAGGGAGCAGGACTCGGCTCCCGTTCGGGAGGGGACACGAGGTGCCCGGGGCAGGTGCCAGGACACAGAGTGGGTCCAAGTAAAGTCAGGTGAGGCTGATGGAGTTACTGCGGGACGGGCGGGGGTGAGGGGTATTGGGTGTTGGGCCAGGGGTGTGTGCTGGTAAGGGATGGTACCTGCCCAGGCAGAGCCGCCAGGGACTGAGCCTGCCTGTCCTTCCCTTTAGGATGCAGCGGTGGCCAGTGGTGCTTTTCCTGGCCTGGGTTTGCTTTCTCTTTTTTGCTGGTATCGGGCTCTTCATGAGCGGCTTCCTGCTCACCCGGATCGAGCTTGCCAGCAGCAGTTCCTGCTCAGACCCACTCGTGCCTCCACCTTGGGAGAGGCAGAGCCTGCCGCCGGGCTCCTGCTGGGCTCCCCAGCGCTTTTCCAAGGCTGTGCTCGTCATCATTGACGCTCTCCATTTTGAGTTTGCCCGCTTTGACCCTGCCAAGGCCAGCCCGCTGCCCTATGAGAACAAGCTGGGTGTCCTGCACCAGCTGGCCACCTCCCAGCCCCGCCATGCCCGGCTCTACCGCTTCCGAGCCGACCCCCCCACGGCCACCATGCAGCGCATCAAGGGCCTCACCACCGGCTCACTGCCCACTTTCATTGATGTGGGCAGCAACTTCGCCTCCTACGCCATCCAAGAGGACAACCTGCTGGCGCAGCTGGTGCAGAACGGTGAGCTCCTGGCCTTTGACTCAGCCAGAGGAGTTTCAGGCTAGATATAAAAAAAAAAAAAAAAAAGTTTTTCCACAGGCATAGGAATAAGTTGCCCAGGGAGATGGTGGAGTCACCATCCCTGGAGGTGTTTAAGAGACTTCCAGATCTCATGCTGGGTGGTGTGGCTTAGGGTCTAGAGTGGTGGGTGGATCATTGTATTGGATACTTTTGAAAGTCTCTTTTAGCCCTGATGATTATGTTACTGAGGCTGTTTAGCCTGGAGAAGAGAAGGCTTGGAGCAGCCTTCCAGTACCTGAAGGGGGCCTGCAAAGAAGCTGGAAATGAATTTTTTGCCAGGAACTGTAGTGATAGAATGAGGAGCAATGGAAAATTGTCAGAGAAGAAATTTATGTTAGAGATTAAGAAGAAATTATTCGCTATGAGTGTGGTGAGACACTGGAACAGGATTCCCAGGGAGGCTGTGGATGCCCCATCCCTGGCGGTGTTTAAGGCCAGGTTGAAAAAAGCCTTGAGCAACCTGATCTAGTGGGAAGTGTCCCAGCCCACGGGAAGGGGCTTCTAACTGCAGAATCTTTAAGGTTCCTTCCAACCTCTTAACATTATATGACTGTGTGGGCAGGGCAGCAGCTCACTGGGACAGGGCACATGCAAACCTCTGCTCAGTTTAACCTGTATTCAAAACCGTGATTGCTTTCTCCCTGGGAAGAGCACTGCTTACGACAGATCCACTCTGTGAGCTGGCTCTTTTGCTCTGTTTAATGATGGTTACCTAAGGCAGGGTTGTCATGCAGGCAGAGCTTGGGTTGGGAGTGAGAAGTAGCTATGACCATGGCATCATCTTCATCAAAGATGACAAGAAATCAGGTGAAAGTGGCTGCACTGAGTATGTTTGTCTCAAGGTCACCCACAGGAATGCCTGTAGGAAGCCAAGGGCAGTCTGTCGTCCTGCCATGTGAGGCACATGACAGGGGAGGAGCCAGGTGTGCCAGGTGGTGCCAGGTGTGCTGTGGGGGTGTCCCTCGAGAGCCAACCTGCCTGGACAGCTGCCTGCAGCTGTGAGGCAGCAATCTTACCTCATTTTCATTGTAGTTTGGTGCAGCTGTAAAGAGCTTGTTATGGTGGGATAACAGAGTAGAGGGAGGAGGACAGGCCACAGTGGTTTGTTACCCAGAGAGACTTCCTCCCAAGGCTCAGAGTGGGCTAAGGGTACATGACTTTGTGTCAGCAAGGTGGGCAAATGCAGTAAATCATCTGAGGCAAAATGCACCCGTAGATCCAGAGCCACAGAGGTGGTCTCAGAGGAAAGAGTTCCTGCTCCCAGGCTGAAGAGGCTCTGTGGAAACACAGCTGGCTAATGGCAGGCAGGGCAAGGAGAGCAAGGGCAGAGAGAATCATAAGTGCTTTTGCCATCTGTTTTCCATGTCTGGAGCACCATCACCATTGTGTTTAAGAGACAGAGCTCAGGACTCTTTTACTCCTTCACTTGCTGCCTTGCATTTTGCAGTGGGGTCACAGGCATCAGGTGAGGCTTCGTCTGCTTCATGCTGCACCCTGTGCAGCACCTGTGTTGTGGTGGCCCGAGAGTCTTTCTGCAGGGGTGACACGTCAGGTCAGCAATAAGTCCTGAGATTAAGCAGTTTGGTGTAGGAGCACTCGTGGGCCTAGAGATACCTGTGGGCTGGTCCTGCCCTTATTGAAAGGCATTTACAGACAGATGGTCTTTTTTTTTTTGTGAAAAATTAAGTTTTGAGTGTGGGTTGGAGAGGAGCCATTGCTCCAGACCCTGACCTGGGTCTACCCAGGTTTTTTGAATTGTTGTGGTAAAAGCACGACTCAGGAGGGCTCCATCTCTCATAGTTTCCTTTCTCTCTGGTTCAGGAAGAAGAGTGGTCTTCATGGGTGATGACACGTGGGAAGGACTCTTCCCAAAGAAGTTTTTCCGCTCCTATTTCTTCCCTTCTTTTAATGTGAAGGATCTTCACACTGTGGATGATGGGATCCTGCAGCATCTCTATCCAACTGGTAAGTAGCTGTTTCATCAGGCTGTGGATCAACTTTGGCCTAATGTGGGACTCCTACTGCAAATTTGAGATAGGGCTGAAGGATTTTTTGTGTTACAAAGCATCACTGGGCAGTTACACACTGCTGCCCAAGGATTACAGTGCTTTAGCTGGATTTCCAGAGATAAGCCAGTTCTTGGAGTCCACAGACCATTTCTGTAGCTTTCCTCTGTCTGTGACAGAATTCAACTTTTTGGGATGAGGTTAGACTTCTACATCTGTCTTACAAAATATGTTGGCAGGATGGGGACAGAGGAGCAGCTTAACTTTGGCACGTGACTGCCTAGGCACACAATGCTCTGGGGAAAACAGGAGGCTGAGACAGAGCACTGCTCTCAGCAAAGCATTAGTGCTTCCTAGACACGGGAAGGAGATGAAGCATGAAATTGATTTGTGAATTTTAGGTGATTTTCACCTTCGTGAGATCCTAGGACCAAAGGAAATGCTCTTTCATTTTTCTGTGTATGAATCTAAGTGAATTAGGTGCAGTGGCCTTTCACAGGCAAGTCAGTGTGCCTTGTGTGAGAGCTGCAGTTCATCATTTAACTTCAGATATGTTGGTTTTCATGTGTCAAGGCCCTGAAGCAGAGAGAAGAGGCCAGGGTAACTTTCTAACGTGGGACTGTGTTGGTGTGTCATGCCTATGTCCCGGGTGGGGTACAGAGGGGCATATTGGTGGTTCCAACATAAAATGTCTCTGGGGAAGGATGGGAGTTTCAGGTTGTCCTTTTTCTGAGCATACCTTTGTTTTAGCTCAGTCTGTGACAGTTTAAGATGGGTGACATTGTACTGTTCCCCTCCTGAGGGACAGGGAGAAAAAACAGGCATCCTGGGATGTTGGCCAGGTTTTGACGTCCATGTTGCATTGCACCTAGGAACCTCTGGCCAATAGTGTGCCTCACTTAAAAACTGCACCAATTTCCTGGAGAGCTGACAGTGACAGTGGCAGGAGAGGAAGAAACAGCAATATCCAGAGGCAATCAGGAAATTCTGGCAGGAGGACCCAGGCTTACAATTACAATGGTGTGTAATAAGTTTGCTTTTGTTCTGCAGTGGACAGTGGTGAATGGGATGTGCTGATTGCTCACTTTCTCGGTGTGGACCACTGTGGGCACAAACATGGACCCGACCATCCCGAGATGGCGAAGAAGCTCACCCAAATGAACGAGATGCTCAGGTGATTAGCGTGAGGCTGAGGGGCTGCTAGCTGGCCTCTTCCTTCAGCCAGACTGGTGAGATCTTCAAGGGAATTGACAGGTGCAAAGAGGAATGCTTACCGAGCCTGTTAACATGGAAAACAGGCAGCAGCTGGAACCCCAGCTATGGGCAGTATTGTTTGCATAGATGAGTGTTGAGAGGCTTGGTTTCGTAAGAAAGGCTGCCTTCAGGTCTTGGTTCTGCACCAAACCATGATAGTGCACCTGGGCACAACTGACCCTTGCTCTTTCCATCTTTAACATGGAGATTGTCCCACTGAGGTCTGGCTAATGTTTGAGAAGCAGATGGAGGATCCTGGCTAGGGAATGAGTGCTGCTACATTTACCACACAGAACCATGAGCTGCACCTTTGAGTTAGAGGGCAGGATGGGATTAAAAAATTTCAGTCATGCAGATGTGTCTCAACCCAAAATGCTGTAGCTTTTGATTCTTAGGACTGCTTTAAGTTTAGAAGGAGTTGGTAACGTGCTCTTAGATACATCAGGGCAAAACATATACTGTGTCACACCTACTGCATCCTTCAGGGACTAATCCCTGCTTTTTTCCTTCGATGTGGGAGATGGCTCACATAACATGATTCATGACGCAAATAGAAGCAGCGTAAAATATTATTTTTATCAGGAGCCTTTCTTCTGAATTGCATTTTGTCAAGATCCCTGAAGGCACTGTTGACTGAGAACCCAAGCAACACTGGTCCACTCTGTCTTAGGGCTCTGAATTTTCAGAACTTAAAAGCAACCAAAATTTCTCTGAATTTTCAGGCTTTAAAACACCCTGGTCCCTGGCTTATTACTGTTCTTTATCAGTATTTAGTTTTGCTCATATCCTTTTGTGGGCTTCACCTGTGTGGTGCAGCCAGGCTTGCTGGGGAGATGTCCTCTTCCACCTAGGCTAGAGGGGCCCTTGCCCAGGGAGGAGGTGACCTTCCTTATCTCGGTGACAGGTCCTTGGTGGATCACCTGGGTAATGACACTCTTCTTCTGGTGGCTGGGGACCATGGCATGACAGAAACTGGAGACCATGGTGGCGACAGTGAGAAGGAAGTCAACGCAGCACTGTTTGTGTACAGCAGGACACCCCTGTTTGGCAGTGGCCCTCCAGAGGTGAGAAGCTGACTCTTAGCTATCCGTGCCTGAGTTGGTGCCTGAAAACTGCATCCTGAAATTACAGAGTAACAGTTTGACTGGGATGGTTTAGACTGAGAGCGATGGGGAGTCTGTCATAGAATGATGGAATAAGTTCTCAGTTGGAAGGGATGCATCATGATCATCAAGTCTTAACTCCTGGCCCTGCACAGGACACCCCACCACCATGAGGTCTCCTCTCAGTCTCCTCCCTGCTGAACAGACCAAATTACCTCAGCCACTCCTCACACAACTTCCCCTCCAGACCCTTCATCAACCTCCTGGCTGTCATTTGGATGCTTCCAATTAGCTTAAGATCTTATATTTTAGTGCCTAAAACTCCCCCAGCATTTGAGGCCGCCCCAGCACAGAGCAAAGCAGGACAATCCCTTCCCTTGCCTGGCTGGTGATGCTGCCCCTGTTGCCCCCAGGACAGGAATGTCCCTTCTGGCTGCCACGGCACTGCTGAGTCACATTCAACTTGTCATCAGCCAGAACCTCCAGGTCACTTTCCATGGTGCTGCTTTCCAGCCTTTTTATCTTTATTGAGGAGGTGGGGGGTCTTTCACCTTGTCTCAATGGAATAGTGGAAGGGCTGACACAGAATGGAGAGGACTGAAGTGTATGGAATGCATGTTCTTGTCACTACAGCTGTGGGGCGTGCTTGTGTGTGGTCACATCAGCTGTTGGACAGTCAGTGCCTTCCCCATCAACCTGCAGCTCCCAGCAGGCATGCTTGTCCCCACACGACCCTTGGGGAGAGCAGGGTTGTGCCTCTACCTGGATTCACCTTTGAGCAGGGTGTCTTCCTCACTGTTATCTCACATGGGTGAAAAGCTGTATTGCTGTGTTCTCTCTGAATTTCTGATTCCTGTGCTGTCTCTCCAGGAGCCTGAGACCATTCCCCAAGTGAACCTGGTGCCCACTGTGGCTCTGCTGCTGGGGGTGCCCATCCCCTACAGTAATATTGGGGAGGTGATGGCCGAGCTGTTTGCCGGGGATGGTGATGCTGTGTCTGCAGCCTTGCAGCAGCTCTCAGTCTATCACATCAATGCCAAGCAGGTACGTCCTGTAGTAGGCCTCCTGTTAAACTACAGGGGAGAAGGAATTGGTTTTTAAGCACAGACCTCTTCTGTTAGATGGAGATGAGATGTGAGAATGCTGTTATCGTCATGGGGAACTTACTTGCAGTGTTTGCTCCAGTAAAAGAGACCCTCATTTTCCCTAAAGAGAAATGAGAGCCACCTGTTTAGTGCTGTGGTATGGAAAATACTTTCTGGAAGGGTGAAGGGTGGTTGGACCAGATGGTCAGAAGTGGATTAGGTAATAGGATATGCTGGTTCCTCAAGTCTAAAGATGAGCAGAGGCAGGTGTAGTGATTGGAGATTTGAAAGTAAAAGTGGAGATTTTGATGCTGCTTCAGTTTTGAAGGAGAAACAATGTTAACAAAAAGCTATTGTAGTTTAGTGAAAGAATGAAAGACCAAATTTAAAAAATAACCATGCAACAGGTAATACTAAAGTAGGATGGAGAAGCAATTTACAGAAAGTGCAACAAAATACATAACCCCAGGAGCAGATGGACAAATTTGAATGAGAGTCTCTGCACCAGGTATAAAAGACACCTAGGCAAGTGGAGCAGGCTAAGTGTGAGCCTCTTTGATATCAGGGCCATCTGTTGTGGCTCTGGTCATGCTACAGAGCCAGATTTGCCACAGGCGTTGCAAGTCATGTATTTCAGCTAAGGGCCAGTCTGCCTTTGAGGGACTCCGGATGGCTGGGAGCACTCCTCCAGTGCCCAACTACCTCCTTGGAGTGCCAGTTGGACACCACTGGTACATGCCAGTAAGGAGCTGGAGAGAATGATTGCTGATGGGAAGAACAGAAATACTCTGCTCTATAATTACAGAGCAGCAGAGTGCTCTGACATTTAAAGATCATAGTGTATGTTAGTATCCATTAATCACTGAGGATATCAATCATCATTTGTTAGGAATTAGCGTTATCAAGTTGTGCCTATTTAAATATTTGCACTCCTTGTTTGAGGAGGTTTCTGACTCCATCATGGCAGTGTTGAAGAAGCCATGGCCGTGAGAGACCAGTGCATGTGTCTGCCTGCCTTGGGCAGGGGCAGACTGATGCTGGCTGTGCTCTGAGGCAGGTGGAAGGTGTGTGAAGGTACAGATACATTTTAAGACTGGAGCAGATCTACACTGCTAAGCAAATGCATGTGTGTGCAGGTGCTCTGCCCTGCTAATGCCCCTGTAAGAATTCTTCCATGACTTTGGGATCATAGCTGTCTCTTTTCGTGTCCTCTTGAAGTAGAAAGCAAAAAGAATGAGCTTTCCTTAAGCTATGGTGCAGTGTATTAATGTACTAATATTGAAGAAAGGGAAGCAGTTTGCTTTCATCCACTATATATTTTTAATGTGTTTTTCCTCAGACAAAACCATAAAACTCAACATGGGGTGCAGATTAATGAATCACTAATAGTAATGACTTGACCTTCTGGAGGACATTTGCCTTATTGCTGCCAAGGACTCTATAATAAAGCCCTTAGTGATACACAGCATTAGCAGAGGTGTAGCTGTAGGAGTCATTGTGGCTTTCTCTATGGATGCATCTCTTGAGAGGGATGTCAGTTTGGCAAATTGAGTTTCCTGATAGTGACATCCTGGATTTCTGTGACCAGCCCTGGGTGATGTGACAGGGGACAGGACTGCCCTGGCAGGGTTTGGTAAATGGGTTGTTTCCATTATGGAGGGGCAGTGTGAAGCAGTGAATCCCATTCTCAGTTTTCCCAGTGCTGCTGTCTGATCCTGTGTCTTCTGTTCTGTAGGTGGATCGCTTCCTGCAGTCCTACTCACTGGTGGCACAGGACCTGCCAGCAGAGCAGCTCCAACACTTGCAGGAGCTCTTCTCCAGTGCTGTGGAGGAGCACACACAACTCCTGACCCAGATGCAGGGGACGATGGTGCCTCCGGAGCTCGAGCCAAGGCTGGGAAACCTCATCAGTCACTTCCAGCACTACTTGCGGGAGGCACGGGCTGTGTGCACCCAGTCCTGGGCCCGCTTCCACCCCCTGCGTATGGTGGGGGGCTGCATCCTTATTGCTTCCTCCTGCTTGCTCTGCTACATGGCCTCAGAGCTGGCTGCATCCTCACAATCTTTCTGTCGCAGCTGCCTACTGTACCCACTCTTCTGGGGCCCTGTGGGGGCTGCTCTGCTATGGCTGGTCCACGTTTTCACCCAGGAAGGGCTGGATCTGCTCCTGATGTCGTCATGGGCAGCCGTTGCTTCTCAGCTGGGTTTTTTCTGGCACTGGTGCGGCCAGCATCTCAAGAGAGCCCGTTTGACAGGCAGCCAGCCACCCTTGGCCAGTGGTGGCCTGAGGCAGAGGCTGCGAGCATGGCTGGGGCTGGCCTTCCCCATGGGCATTCTGTTCTTCCGCTGTGGAGCTATGTTCTCCGACAGCTTTGTTGTGGCCGAGGCACGGGTGGCTCCGTTCCTGCTGGCCTCGCTGGTGATGTTGCTAGTAGGGAAGCTCCACTGGGATGGTCGCCTGACTGTGCCAGAAGGTCCCAAGCAGCAGCTCCTTGGCTTTTCTTCCTACCGAAGAGAGATCTGGTACCTGCTGTGCCTCGTGGCCATGCTTCTGGTCTGCGTGCGCCTCTCCAGTTTCTTCCACCAGTGCCGCGAAGAAATCCCTCAGTGCCGGCCCTCTGTTTTCCTCTCCCCGCTTGCCAGCCTGAGAAACACACGGGCCAAGAACCTCTTCTACCTCTTGTGCGTGGCCTTGCTGGCTGGGCTGGTGTATGCAGTGCAGAGCTGGCTAAGGCACTACGGCAACCTGAACAGCTCGGACCCCCTCGTCCTCTTTGTGCGCTGGGGTTTCCCATTGGTTGTCCTCTGCATTGCCTGCTACTGGGCTGTTGCCTCCAGTGCTGATGACTCTCTTGGCAAGCTGCAGGAGCTAGTGCAGGTTGCAGTTGTTGTCTTTCCCAGGGTTGTCTATGGACTAGCATCCGTGGGACTGCTGGTCCTGGTGTGCAATCCCATGACAGTGTTTGCAAAGGATACACGGGAGTCAGCAGGATCCATCGTCACTCCCTATCTGGGGGTCCCTGGCTCCGAAGTCGACTTCCTCCACGTCATCCCTCAGATCTACAAGAGGATGCAGGAATCTCAGAAGAGCCAGCTGGAGCGGGGCAGCTGCAAGGCCACTGTTGCAGCGTATGGGCTGGGCAGTGTGTACTCAGCAGCCCTGGTCATAGCCCTCACCCTCCTGGGATTCCTCTTGATGCTTCTGCACAGTGAGCGACTGAGCTTTGCCTTCCTGCTCCTCTTCGTGGAGGCCTTTGTGCTGCTGCACATCCACACATGTGCCAGAGGTCTTGCCGGAGATGCTGGTGAGTCTGGGCTCAGTAGGGCAACCACTGGATGTGTGACTTGGGCCTCACCTGTAGTGACCTTGCCTTAATTCCAGTGGGAGAAACAGGATCTAGTTTACAGTCTTGGGATATAGTGGTGCACTGATCCTCAAGATAATCTTAGCTTTTTTTAAATCCTCTAGTAGAAGAAAGATTCATGCAGCAGGGATGTGAACATGGGAGAAGGAGGAGTGTCTTGGGTCAGGGAAAGGAGCTCTTTTTCCCAGGGAGTGAACAGTCACCAAACTGTACTGGTGCTGACAGAGTGCAGTAGCGAGGCTAGTGGCACCAGCAGAGGGAATGCTGGCCCCTTGCTGTATGTGTGGGGGGAGATGGACTGTTTCCTGTCTCTTAAAAGAGCCAACATGGAAAAGGAACCTAGGAAAAAAGGTCACTAGGTTTTTTTTGACCATGGATCTGCCTTGTTCTTTGATGCTGATATCCCCAACCCCTGTCTCTGTTTTTCTTTTATTGTCTCAGAGCTGTTTTCAGTGCCGTGGTATGCAGTCATCTCCTGGCTCCTTGCTGCTTCACAGTTCTTCTATTCTACAGGCCATCAGCCTATCTTCCCAGCCATCCACTGGAATGCTGCCTTTGTTGGCTTCCACCTTGATCACAGCACAAACCTCCTGCCTGCTGTCCTGGTGGGCGCCAACACCTTTGCCTCCCATATCCTCTTTGCAGGTAAATCGACTTCTTCCTGGGCTTTGGAGCCTGAGCAGATGCAGCTCACTGCAGTGCCTTGCCTGGGGCTCTGCAGCTTGAGCACGAGGCAGTAAAGGCTCCAGCACCTCTCTGGAGCAGCAGCATCCTCGCTGTTCCCCTTGTGGGGCCATAGCAGCCTGGCCTGGAGCTGGGATATGTGCTTCCTTCATATCCAGGGCAGGATGGCAGAGCCTAGGCTGCTCCTCACCTCCTGGGCTCCAGTAACTTCATGTGCCTTTCTCCTTGAGGTAGTTGGCTGCCCGCTGCTCCTGCTGTGGCCCTTTGTGTGTGAGATGTCCAACTCACAGAAGAAGAAGCCCAAGAAGGAATCCCGGGAAGAGCTGCAGGAGGTAGAGGAGCGCATGATGGAAATGAGGCTGCGGGAGTCTCCAGAGGAGTTCTCCACTGCTCTGTTGCGGCTGGGATTGAAGTACCTCTTTGTCCTTGGGGCACAGGTACAGGCAGAGGCAGGGTGGCTGTAGGAAGGGCTGTCTAGGAGGAAATTGGTGTGCTGTGCTAACTGTGGGGCACTCTGATGAGAGAAAGGGGTCAGCCAGGACACAGACAGGCCCAGGGGTGGAGCGTCTGTTTGCAGGTGGAAGAGCAGGTACCTTCTCAGCCATGCCATTTGCTCTGTGCTTTGGGAAGGGCTCCAGCATGAAAGCTGCTATACAGATTAGGATGCTTTTCAGACCCGTATGCCCAGAGTGGAAATGTCTGCTCAGGAGCTGCAGCTGCTGTAATCCTACTGTCTATCTTCTTTTGCATTCCTATCTCACACCAGTTCTAGTATTCATATGTGCTGTGATGATATAGGGAGCTAAACACCAGAAATTTTAATCCTGGGAAAGAAGTGAATAGTTTTCTGGGATTTATATCTTCAAATCATTCTCCTGTGTTGTCCGACCAGAGACAGTGCAAGGGAAGGGGTAAGTCCTGCAATATAAGAGCAGCAGTGGGCTGCTCTCAGTAAAATAGTAGGTCAGATCAGCCACAGTGTGAACCCTCCCTTGTGCTGCCCTAGCCTGGCCCTACAAGGGCCTGCATGTTCCCCAAGCTGCTCCCCAAATGTTTGCTGACTTGAGGACAGCATTAGGATGCTGATTCCTGATGTATGCTGTGCCAGCCTCTCAGGGATGTGCAGTTTAGTACCACCTTCAGATGTGAACCTAGTTGCCCAGGAGGTCTCTCCAGAGTCACCTATAATTTGTTTTTCCTGATCTTCCCCACAGCTTCTGGCCTGTGTTTGTGCAGCTATGATCCTCAGGAGACACCTCATGGTTTGGAAGGTCTTTGCCCCAAAGTAAGTCCCAGGGGTTGCTCTGATGCTGGATTAAGACTCATATCCCTGACACCTTGACTAAAAGTGACAGACAATAATGTTGGAAGAGAGCCTGTGATTGATCTTCTGACTCATTACCTGCTAGTGGTTGTAGGAATGTCCCTAACTAATTCCTGCTTGAAATTCAGAAGCTAGACTTGAGCTAGAGCCTAGGAATTTCTCCCCATCTTAATTTCCAAGGATACACAAAGCCCACCTAAAAGCTGAGAATGTTGTAGTCAGAGAGCCAAAGAATACCAAACCACAAGTGATAAATCCAGCAATGCTGAATGAGCAAGCCTTTGAACCAGTTGGTGTGAAGGGTGGCCTCAGCCTCTGAGGGTTTCACAATCCCACCTGAATCAGCAGATTCTGAGTGGCCTCTAAGCCAGATGAGTGCTTGGCTTACAGATTTCAGGCAGCAACTGCTGGGGAGTGAATGTAATTTAGGTTTTAGGATGTGGGATGCTACCAGCCTCTCATTGTCAGGAAAATCAGTCAGCTGGAGGGTAGCAGCCTGTCGTTGTAGTCATGCTGGCTGTCGTATCCTTAACTGCATCTGTTGTGCCTGCAGGTTCCTCTTTGAGTCGCTGGGCTTTGTGGTGAGCAGCATTTGCCTCTTGCTGGGGATCTCCCTGGTGATGCGTGTGGACTGTGCCGTCAGCACCTGGTTCAGCCAGCTTCGGCTGAGGTAGCCTTGGAGGCCTGAGGAGCCTGACCTGCTCGTTGGCCAAGGCTGTGGTTGCCTCCTTGCCTCCCTCGGGCTGGGAGGGATACACGAGCCGCCAGCAAACAGTGCCTGCCGACAGCAGTCAGGGATTATCCCCAGCTCCCTGCCACTGTGCTGAACAAAAGGACTGGAGACTGGAGCCAGCTGTTCCTGGCTCACGGGGATGGTGTTTCTCAGCAGGGGATATCAGAGCTCTCGCTGGGCCTTTGCTGTCAGCAGGAGGGCTCTGCTGCAGGAGCCCAAGAAGCAAGAGTCCTGAAGTGCTTCTCTGGGGAAACACCAAC
Organism: Turdus rufiventris; assembly: GCA_013186435.1. Classification (NCBI taxonomy): domain Eukaryota; kingdom Metazoa; phylum Chordata; class Aves; order Passeriformes; family Turdidae; genus Turdus; species Turdus rufiventris. Next base: position 1,130,522 of record PYHW01010247.1, on the reverse strand, counting down.
AGGGGTCTTGCTGCTACTTTCCTGACACCTGCCACAATGTGCAGCTGGTAGACTTCAGCAGCCAGCAAGGGGTCACCTTGACTGTGCAAAGACTCATGAGTTGGGACCTGCTGCAGAGGGCAAGGTTGGAAGAGGAGGGAATGTCCCACAGCCACCACTTGTTTTCATATGCTCAGTTTTCACGCTGGAATTACATGGTTCCATGCAGATGGTTTCTGGAGCCTCAGTGGCAGCTACTCCTCTGTAAAGCCAGTCAGTTGCTCTGTAGTGAGGCTTCTCTTGCCCTACACTCAGTCCCACTTTCCTGGTTCCCCTCAGCCCTGTGAGGTGCAGTGGGGAGCACTCTGGTCTGCGTTGTACAGCAGGCTTAGCTTGGGCCAGTAGCAGCAGGGACAACTGTGTGCATGGGCAAGAAATTCTCCACTTCTGTTCTCAACTCAGGGTCCCCGTGGGCTGGGTGGGAGCAGCCAAGGCTCTTGGTCTCTTCCTGGGTGTGTGCTGCTGCATTCTGGCTGTTGACTGAACAGTTAAGATGCCAGGATGCAGTGATAGAATATGGGCTAACCACCATACTGGGCCTGGCCATCTGGGAAGGGGAACCTTGAGTAGCTGTCCCAGCTGCACGAGTAACCTTGGTGTGAGCTCCAGAGCCTGGGAACAGCCACTTGAAAGGCTGGAGCAGGCACCAGTTCTTTTGGGAAGTGGTTTAACTCACTGCTATCAGTGTGTGTGCTGGGTTCTATGGACCAGGGGCAGTCAATCACATCCATGATCCCATATTTGGGGCTTGTCTCCCTCTTGGCCTTGGCATTCTCTGTGGGACTTCATGCCACAAGTAAGCTATGCCAAACATGCCCTTGACTGCTCACAGTCAGGAGACATGGTGTTTCTTTCTTTATGGGCACAGGTAGAGGGTGGTGACCATGGTGCCTGGCCACATCCCGGCTCAATTCCTCCTGCAGTTTCCATTGGAGCGGGGATCCCTTACTGCCCTGAACCACTGTGTGGCATTACTTGGTGCTATGAAATCTTTTGGCTCTTTCCTCTCTGGAAAGAGCCAAGGACTGCTTGCCTGGGATTTCTGCAATGATATTTGCTTGATCCCATTAATTTTTAACTCATGCACCATGACTGCCCCTGTTTGAGTTCCTTACTGCAGACTGTTAGCATAACTCCAGGCTCTTCCTCTCCTCTGCCCTGCAGAGTCCCAGGGAAAATCTCTGTCATTATTTCATTTCTTGCCATTTTTCCCAAGTGCCCAGTTGCTGTGGCTCTTGAGGGCAGGTGGAATTTTGTATTTACCCCTGCAAATTGCCTGCTCAGGTGTTTAGATGCCATTCCAGGGAGGCTTAAACTGTTCTAATATTAGGTTTCCATTGCCTGACCTGCTCCTGATCTGCTGGCTGTGCTCTGCTACCTCAGCCTCTCATGTCCTCTGCTCTGTGGTCCTGCTCCGTTTCACCTGACACAACCAGGGACTATTTTTCAGCTGGCGCCACACCCTGGCCACCCTGCCTGGATGCACAACACCAGTGCTAGGACAAGGAGGGGGTAGTGGCAAACCATGAGGGAAGCTGGAAGCTACAGGAATGCATCAGCCCACAATTAAAATGGACTTAGGCAGTCCCACCCTTGAAAATAGGTTATTTGCTGAAAGCTGACTCCCTGATGGCTGTATGCTTCTGAAGGAATGAGGGGAGCATCGATATGGGGAGGAGGAAGTGGGTGGAGGTAGCAGTTACCCAGTAAATTTTCGTTTGGTGTGAGGTTAATCTGGATAACTCTTGTTGCTAAACCCCAAGGCTGGAGCTCGAATTGGTCTTTTTGTAACCTCATAACTTAGTCAGGAGCTTTCTGCCTGCCTGTATGTGTGCTGGCAGAAGTCCCTGTGGTCACTGATAGTGTAGGACTGGCTGCTAATGTCCCCACAGCTGCCACCCAGGCCCCTTGGTGTCCATCTCTGGGACTTGTTCCTCTTTTCACTGGTCACTCTGGTGCACCTGAGCCTTCCCATGCCCACTGTTTATGGCTGGAGCACACAGGGCTTGGGCATCCTCTCCTCACCCCTCTACCATGTGTGGGCTCGTGGTCCCAGGAGACCAGGAAGAGCACAGGGAACAGCAGAGTTGTAGGGTCTTCAAAGGACACACTTATCTCACCAGAGACTAAACAAAACTTGCAGTAGTAAGAGCTGCAAGTATATCCTTGTCACTGCAGAGATGCCACGGAGTGCTGGCTGCTTCGACACGGCAGCCTGGCTGCTACACCAAAGATTTCAGATTCATGAAGATGAGTTTTCCAAGGGCTGGAGATGCTCTTGCTTCTCTTCACTGACTGTTTCAGTCTTTGTCAGCCTTCCTCAGCTGCCCTCAGGCTGATTGTTTGGCTGCCATTCTTCTGAGCATGCTGGGGATTACAGAGTTAGTGCCAGTCTAGGGCCTGGCGACCTTGGAAGCAAATCATGCTGCTGGTGCTAGAGCACACAGGGCTATGTTTGCTGATTTAAAACCCCAGGAGAGGGTTGTCTCCTAGTCCAAACCAAGGCTCTTTGGGAAATCTGGTGTGCTGGGAAGTGGGTTTTTTCCAACATCTCTCCAAAGAGGTTGTCATAGGGCCCTGCTTGGCTCTCCTAGATGAGTTATTCCAGGTGGTTTATTTCTGGTCCCTGTGTCCCTGGGCTGAGTGTGACAGGGGACAGAATGCTCAGCTGTTTTCATCCTGTACTCCACAATCTTTCTGCACTTTGGGCTTTGCAAATGTTGTGCATGTGTTTCTTGGCAGGAGAGAGCCATTGGGAAACTTCCATGGCTCTGGCCCATGGTGTGTCCCATGGTCCTGACACAGAACAAAAATTCAGTTGTGTCTCTCTTTTGCTGCCTAGAAAATAGTGACCAAAAGCTGCTGCCACTGTGAAGAGTTGTGAGTGTTGGGAGCACCCGCAGCTGTGTTCCGTGGGGCTAACATGCATCCCAAGGGATGGCACTGTTTTAGGGAGCCCAGGTCTCACTCCAGCTGCTGTTCCCACAGCCATTCCTCTGTCCCATCTCTCTCTGGTTTTCTGTCAACTCTTCAGGCTGCTTTTTTATGCCAAGGCACAGTCCCAGTCTCTGTGCATATCCCCCCTTCCCCTCAGGAAGCAGCAGTGTCTGTGTGAGGGGAGGGAAAGCCCTGCTTTCTCCTCTAACCCTGACTCAGTGCACCACATGGCTTGGAGCAAGATTGTTGTTTTATTTTTTATTAACTTCTTTGTACCTCAGTCCCTCATTTGGGAAAAAAAAAAAGGGGATGGACCCAGTTGTGGAAAGCAACCTGGGCGCTCTGCATGCAGCATGGTGCTACACTTTCCTGGGTATCTACGTATCTGGCTGTCAATGCTTTCATTCACATCCAGCAGCTACACCTGGAAGGTGGAAACCATGCTCAGCTCTCTGCTGGGAAGCAGAGCTTTTTTCCTTTCAAAAAACCCTCCGAAGCAAGCAAGTTGGCTGTGCTTGTTCACCTGGTACCCTGGGTACAGCACCCTGTGAGACAGCCAGGGAGGGTCGCTCCGTTGTTAAATTGCATAATTAATTAATTAATTGGGATTGCGGGGAGGTGTGCGTGATTTGCTGTCCAAGGGTGGCAAGGGGCTCCGGACAGCTGTGAAAATGATGTCTGCAAATAAAACGGTGAGAGCCAAGGAGAGCTGTGTTGTCTTCTTTTCTCCATCTCCCCAATCTGTCCGGGGTCTCGTTCATTTGGATCCTTATCTGCAATTTCCTCCTTAAGGAAAATGGAGGGTTAGGCACTGGTCTGTTCTCTGTGGAACCCAGCAACAGGACCCGAGGGAACAGCCTGAACTATGTCAGGGGAGGTCCAGGACTCTCGAGGTTTAGGAAAAGGCACTCCCAAGAGTGGTGGGGCACTGGAACAGGCTCCCTAGGGTCGAGGTCACAGCTACAAGCCTGCCGGAGTTCAAGAAACGTTTGGGCAGCGTTTCAAAGTGTGGCGTGGTTCTTGTGGGCTGTCCCCGGCGCAAGGGATTGGAGTCGCTGACTTGATGGGTCCCTCCCAGCTCGGGGTGCTCCGAGGCTGATTCAGTGACTGGTCGCTTCGCCTTGCGATGAGGTTTGTCCCTCCGCGGCCTCCCTCTTCCCGGCGCGCGCCCCCTCGGCCTCGCGATTCCCTGTTGCCGTGGTGACGGCCGTTCCCGCCAATCGGCGCCAAAGGCGGGAAAGCGGCGGCGGCCATGAAGCAGCGGCGGCGGCGATGAAGCGGCTGCGCCGGTCCGACCCGGGGACGGAGCCAAATCCGAAGTCAGAGCGGGGCTGCCTGCAGGCCTGGGCCGCCCACAACCGGGAGCTGGTCCGGCGATGGACGGTGCGGCACGTCCTCTTCCTCCCCCCCCCCTCCACCGCCCTTCCCCGAGGCGCGGGGCTGCCGCCGGTGCCGCTCCCCAGCCGGGCCCGCGGTAAGTGCGTCCCTTGCAGACGGCGCGGTGCGGCAGAGAGGCGCGGCAGGTGCGGCGGCAGCAGCGAGACGAGTTCCAGAAGCTGCTCCTGAACATCCGCGGTGAGTGGCGGCCGCCGTGCCCCGCCTTCACTTCCCGCTTCTGTCCCGGGCCTGGAGCGTGTGGGCGGGGAAGCACCGGCTCTGACACCTCTGTGCACCGGGATGCAGCTCCAGTATCCCAGTGCTGGAAACGAGCCGGGGTGAAATGATCCCTGTTTCCCCCTGCAGACCTGGGCCAGCAAAAGGGTTACTGCCCAGGCCCAGACTCCACCTTAACTTGCTGGGCAGAGCTTTGGGGTTTCTCTATAATAAAAAATGAGGCAGCCTTTTCTATGGGAAGTCAGGGAAGAGGCTCCCAGACATAGGTGTGGTGCAAAGAAAGCCCAATGTGAGGCAGCCTTATTTCCAGTTTTCTCAGCTCCTGAGTGCAAAAGAGACACAAAGATCCTGGAGAAGGTCCAGCAGAGAGAAAGGAGGATAATTAGGGGACTGGAACATCTTTCTTACAAGGAAAGCCTGAGCAATCTGGGTATGTTCGGCCTGGAGCAGAGGTGACTGAGAAGGGATGTTATCAATGTCTGTCAGTGTCTGCAGGGAAGTGTCAGAGGATGGACCAGGCTCTGCTTCCTGGTGCCCAGCACTGGGACACGAGACAGTGGGCAGAAACTGTTGCACAGGAAGTTCCACCTGAACATGAAGAATAACTTTGCCCTTGTAACTGCACATTGGAACAAATTTCCCAGAGAGGTTGTGGAGTCTCCCTCACTGGAGATACTCAAAAACCATCTGGATGCAATCCTGTGCCATGTGCTCTAAGATGGCCCTGCTTGAGCAGGGAAGTTGGACCAGATGAGCCATTCTTGTCCCTTCCAGCCTTACCCATTCTGTGATTCTGTGATAAGGAGACACAGTATGTGAAAGGGTGGATGTATATTTGAACAGAGTAGGCTGTTGATGCTCTTCTGGGAGAGCTGGAAGACCTAACTCCTGGAGGACTGCAGCATTTGGATAGCTGGGGAGTGGATGTCTAAAGCAGTATTGGCACCTGGAGTGCTGACACATGCTGTCTGTCTGGGCACTGCAGTTCCCAGGTGGCTAAATCACACCACCGTCACTAAAAACTTCTTGCCAAGCCACTTCTCTTGTCACCAAGCCACGTGTTGCTACCTGAGCATGGATGGCTGTTTATTCTTAGCCTGCTAAATTTCTTGTTGGATTGGCTGTGCCCACAGTGCTGCCAGCTGCCCTCCCTGCCCTGCCTCTGGAACTCACTGTCCTTTACAACTCCCTGCTTTTCACTGTGGATGCATCTGACTCTGCCATCAAAGGAGAAGCAGAAGGAATACGCGAGGGGCTCCTCAGGGGTAAGAATGTGGTTCTTTGTATGGGGAGTTCTTGGGGTGAGGAGAGTGTTCTCTGTGCTCTGGAGATACTAGGTGACTGGTTGGAGGTGCAGGAACTGTGAGCAGACACTCCTGGCTGGGCCAGGGAAGGCCAGAGATGGGGGAAACTGAGCAGACACACCTGGCTCCATCTGGAAACTGTGGGCAGGCATGCTTGGTTGTGCTTGGAGAAGCTGGAGATGGGGGAACTGTGAGCAGATATTCAGGCTCTGCCTGTAAGGGCTGGAGGTGGAGTGGCATGTGGCCAGGGACAGTGTGCAGCTGCTTGCCTGCTGCTGTCTGCAGGGATGGGCTGGAGGTTTCAAGGGAAACAAGATTTTTTCATGTATAAGGTGCCAAGTCCCTAGAAAAGTGTTAGTGATGGTAGAAAATTAGTGTTTTCTTTAATTATGGTGTTCTGGCTTCAAAGAAAACTCACTGAAACAGGCTGCAGTTCAGAGGTGAATCTGCAGTGTTGGCACATGCTTACCTGAGGGCAAATCACTTCAAGAGATCTCAGCAGAACTGGAGTCTAGCTCTGAGCTGTGCTGTGTTGTCTCCTGAGTGTGCTGCCGTCAGTTCTTAGAGATTGTTTTCCATTCTGCTGAGGCCAGGCCAGCCCTGCAAGCTCATTCCTTTCACTGTTATGAGCAGTCTGTTCTTGCTTGAGGTTTTCTCTTCCTCTTGCATCTAGGGTGTCTGTTACAGGGCACCAACCCATTGTCTCACAGCTCTAGGTCTTTCTGCTTGGATTTTTTTGGTTTTTGGTTTTTGGTTTTTTGGGTTTTTTTGGGGGGGTTTTTTTGGGTTTTTTGGGGTTTTTTTTTTTTTAGGTTTTGTTTTGTTTTGTTTTGTTTTGCTTTTTTCAGTTCTGGAGGCTTGTGGGGTCTGCGGACAGGATCTTGGCACAGAGGAACTATGGGAAAAGGTGCTGCAGGAGGTAACCATGGAGGAGCTGCAGGCACCTCTGCACCGCCTAGGGGCCCTGCAAGCAGCCTGGTGGCTGGCAGCCAGTCGGCTGGGAAGTGTTGCTGGCCTCTTTCATCTCCTGAGCACTGCTGAGGTAACTGGGCACAGGCAGATGCCAGCAGAGCTGGCACAAATACCATGTTTGTCATAAAAATGTTGTTGTGGCACTTGGACAGCTGAACCTATCAGTGCTGCCCAGTCAGCATGACTAATCCTCCCCCTGGCATCCCAGCATAGCCTAATGGCCCTGAGAGTGTTAATGGATCCCAGAATATTCTGTCTGTGTGGGCCCTGGACCTCTGTGTGTCAGGCAGGACACTTGGGCAGGCTGGAAGAGGGCTGCAGATGGACTTGCAGACTCTGTAGGGAACAGCAGTGGGATGCAGAACCTTCCCTACTGATCAAAAGGCTGCAGATGGGTTCCATCTTTCTGAATGAACTCCAACAGCCTCCTGTTGCATGCCAGGAGGCCCTGAAGGTGCACTCCACTCAGAGGTGGGGAGGTACTGCCCCAGGCCAGGCAGAAATCACTGCAGTAAGGGGTTGTAGCTGAAGTGAACAGATGGTAGGACATTGCTCCTCAGTCTGCAGGGAGCAGTCTTGGGTTTGGTGGGGCTTGTTTCTCTGTGCCTTTGGACCAGTGTTTCCTGCTTCCCTGAGCATTTCCTGCTCTTTCTCCTCTGTGCCTTCACAGGATCCAGGAAGAGCTCACTGCAGTCAAGGGCAGAACAAACTCCTCTCCATGATCAAGGCATGGCAGGTGCCTCCTGAGAGGGCCTCCCTGCCCCTTGTACAAAGTGCCAAGGACTTGAAGGAAATCCTCTGCACCGCAGCAGCCTTCCTGCAAGGTTTGTGGGGGCAGGTACTCATGCCAGCACAGTCTCCTGCTGCTCTGTCCCAGGACCACTTTCCCTGCCCTTATCCTGGTTTCTCTTCCCAAGCAAACTGGCCCTTGGGGTTTTTTGTTGGAATTGTTCCTTTGGAATTGGGTCTGGGCTGAGCCTCTTAGTCTCAACCTTTACATTCCATATTCAGAAATCTTCCCTGCTTTTCTCCAGCCCATCCTTTCTCTGCACTACCACAGGGCTTCTCTGCCTGTCTGTGACTGTAGGAGAGGTGTCTAGGCCCTGCAGTGATCTTAAAGCAGAAGGCTGGCAGGGGACTTATGAAGATTTTCCTTTCTTCTGTCTCTTCTGGAACCTGCCTTTTTTCAAGCACTTTGTTCCCATTGGATTATTCCATCAGTGCTGCAAGACTCACACAAAGCTTTGTGAGGATTTGTAGCCTGGTGTCACAGCAGGCAGTGGATCTCCTCTGGCTGTTGTGTTCCATCCTGTCTGCTTTCTCTGCCTTACTGTTTTGACAACCCCAATAGCTCTGAGGCAGCACTCTGCTGTGCTTGGGCTCACACAGGGCCTCATTGTCAGAGGCAGAGCAGGAGCTCTGGCCCACAGAGCTGGAGCCAAAATACTCAAGGATGGCACCAACACTTCCAGCAGGGAGGTGGCAGATGTGAGTGTGGTGCTGGTATATGAGAGCAGCCCCAGAGGAAAACCTGAAGACTGAAGGAAAAGCAATAACAACTTCTGATAAATATTAATTAATTGATATCCCAAAGCATCCTGCTGGGAAATTACTCAGATGGAAAAATTCTGAAGTTCTGTGTGCACTTCTCTATCTGCACTGCAAGTCATTGTGGATGTTGTGGAGGTTAACCTGCCCAGCACATACCCCTGTCCTTGTTCTGGGCCAAAGGAGGCATCCTGAGCTTGGAAGCTGCTGTTATTCCTGCTGGGCTGGTTCTCTTGCGAAACCATTAAAGCAAAGCTGGCAGCTTTGGCACTATCCTGTGTGTCGCTGGGTTTGGAGGGGATAAGGCAAGTCCCTATGGCACTGTGAAGAAAAGGACCCCCCACTTGTTTGGGGCCAGGTGGGATAGGAAGGTGAGCCACAGAGCCAAGATGTTGGGTCTGTCCTAGGGCTGCAGGAGCTGGAGGCTGGGAACTTCCCCACTGCCTTCTCCCTCCTCCAGGAAGCTGCAGAAGGATTCTGCTCCAAGAAGATCCTGACCCAGATCTACACCTGCCTTGGCTGCTGCAGTCAGCAAATGGTAATGACAGCATAGAGGGGAAAGGCAGCTGTGGGGTGGGGAAGCTGATGTTCACAATGCCTCTGTGTGATCCAAGGCCTCTGCATGGAGGGAAGGCCTTGAGAAATTGCCCATGTGGCCCCAGCCTCTTTGGACAGGCTGCAAAATCCATGCAAAGATTCTGGCTGATTGCAAAATGTTGCTGCAGAGAGAGAAGCTCAAAAACTAACCTGAGGAGGGCTGCCTTTGGCTGAACTGCTGCCCTGCTTAGAGGGGATCTCTTGGGGGAACAGAGAGAATCTGGATCCCACCAGTGAAGACATCAGCAGGATGTCCTTTCAACATGCATATCTTCCCATCCACCTAGGGCAAGCCTCAGACAGCCCTTCAGCACCTGAAATGGGCCCTCCAGGTGGATTTCCAGTGCCTTCCTGCTCTGTTCCACGTGGCAGCAGTGTACCATGAATTGGGAGAGACTGATGCAGAGCTGCAAGCCCTGACCCTGCTCTACGAGGTTTGTCTGGTTCCTGTAGTTCTGGAATGAGTTGTGCCCAGCAGAGCCTGCACAGAGCTTCAAGCAGGCTTCTTTTTGGGGATTCCTTCTGGGTTTGACCCTGGAAGGAGTCTCCAAAATAGCAAGTGTGCAGGAAGGAGTCCAGCGAGATCTGAAATTCCTGCTCACCACCATGTTTGGATGTGTCACAACCTTGGGTTCCTAGTCCATGTTCGTGTTGCTTGGGAGGTAATACTCTCAGGTCAGAAGTATCAATCTCTTAGTAAAGTATGTAATAGTAAAGAGGCCTTTAAGGGCAGATTTTGGCTGCAGTGAGGCAGTGTGCATTAGCTGTGTGAACCTGGGAGAGTAGGTCACAGCAGTAGACCCTGAATTATCTCTTCAGCTGTTTGAAAACTGTCAGATACATACAGAAAGGAGAGGGAACCCTCTCCTTAAAAATGGTCTAACTTGGTCTGTAGCTGCAATAGAAGATGGTGTTCCAGGCAGCTCAAAGCACCTTGAACTAAAAACCTGAGATGATCTGGGTGATCTTGTGCCAAATCTCCTTGTGCCATGTGGAGATCAGACAACTGCCTCCTCCTGTGTGATCCTGATGGCTCTTGCTGGGAGTGACTGTGAGAATAATGTGGCTGTGCTTGCCTGAGTGCATCTCCAGATATCAGAAGCGACTGCACCTGCCTGAGACTTGACCAGTGTAGTGTTGATAATATTTCCCATTCCTGTTTCACAGGCTCTGGGAAAAAACCCTCCAGCAGCTTCCTCTAGTCCATATTTCCTAATGCGAACAGAGCTGCTTGTCCACACACCAGTACTCACTTCTCTCCTTCGCCATCACCCCCCCTCTGAAGTGAAGTACCTTCTGGCACAGCGGTGTCTCCAGGATGGAAGGTAACAGTGCCTCTGGTCTGCTTGCAACATGCTGCTTGTTTGGACTCTGCAGTTTTCCTTATGCTCCTGGAAATGGTCCAGTTCAGTACTGCTGTTGTCGGTCTGTCCAAAGCATGGAGATTGTGAACAGGGCGTGTGGTGCAGGGAGAGAGACTGTGGGCTGGTAGTCCAGGTTTCACCTGGCTGATGGCACTTCTCTTTCCACCACGTGTCCTGTTCCTGTTGCAGGGTGGCTGATGCGGTGGAACATTACCTGGATTTTCTGTCTCTCCTACAGGAAGGGCTGCAGCAGCAGGTGGGTGTCCTGGAAAAGAGCTCCTTTGGTGACTTGGAGGGACCCAAACCAATCTCAAGGGCTAGGCCCAGGCATCAGGCCTGGACCCCAGACTTCAGTGTCTAGTTTGAGATGTGAAGGAAGTGAGGTGGGGGCTTGCACCCCCAACCTGTGACCTTGCCTTTGGATTCACACCAGAGAGAATTTACCATTGTTGTTTGGAGAGACAGCTTCCCTTCCCTGTGGGGAGCAGCTGTCAGCTTGATTTTGGATGTCCTTCACTTCCAGAGTAGGGACTTAAAGCCTTGACTCTGCTGAGCTGTGAGTGCTTTCCATCCCTGCTCCACCAGGCTCCAGAGACTGTGTGAGCTTTGCTGGGCAGCAGCTCCACGTCCCCAGTACGCACAGAGTCATTCTGCTTGGCTGAGAACTCTGCAGTTCTGCAGCACTGATGTCACTTTTGCTCCCCAGGTGCCCCTGGATGGTAACTCAGCTGTGCCCAGGATCCCAGAGGTGTTCCTGGAAGCAGCGTCTGCCTTGGAGCAGGCTGGGAGGCACCAGGATGCCATAACTGTGTGTGAGGAGGTCATCAGCCGGACGACTAAGCTCATTCCACGGGTGTTACAAGTGGAGGAGAGGTTGGAGCAGCCGGAGTGCTCGTTGCCAGGGGCAGAACTGGCAGGTGAACTGTCCCAGAAGAAGGAGAGCCTGTGCTGTCTTGCCTGGAGAGCAGCTGGATACCTACACCAGGGCTGGGCATGGGCCAAGCTAGGCGAGAGCAAGGAAGCTGTAACACAGTTCAGCAGGTGATAAGCCTTGCTGGGAGAAGGGGCCTCCCCAGCACGCAGGTGGGGCCAGGGCAGAACACAGCATGGCACTGGGGCTGCCCTGACAACTTGACACTCCTGACAGCCCAGGAGTGGCTCCAAAGCTCCTCTGGCCTCCCACCCACAGGTGCCTCAGTGATCTCCTGCGTGTTCAGCTTCATGGGTCTGGTGTCAGACTGACAGGTAAGACACTGCACAGGTGGGACCTGTGGGGGTCTCGGCTGGGTCAGGATCTGTGCTTGGCAGCAGCAGGTACAGAGGCAAGGTGGTGGGCCCAGCATCACTCTGGCAAGAGGCAGTTGTCCCAGGGTGCACAGCTCTGGGCCATGCTGAAGCCTCTGAAGATACTGGCTGGTTTTTTTTGGAGCAGAGTTTTCTTTGGCTCTGCCTCCTTCTTCACTATCTAGATAGGAGTTAAATGGGCTGTGAACTGGAAAGCTTCTCCAATTCAGTTTCTGGCAAAAGATACATGCCAGTGGTGCAGAGGGACAGCCAAAGGCCAGGCTGCTGCTGAAGTTCACCACAGCCATGTAACATTCTGGGCTCTTGACATTCTTCAGTCTCCCCCTCTGCTGGCTCCCAACCTCTTCCAGCCTGGCAGAGAGACTGAGCTTTGCCATCTGTCTCTGAAGCTGGAAGATGAGCAGCCCAAGTAAATGCTGTCCTGACTGCTAACCTGGCTCAGCCTGCTCAGAACAAGGGAGACAACAACTGGAGGATGCTGTGTTCAGGTGTGTGTGTCTTCCTGTGACAGAGACTCTCCAGCCAGAAGTGGAGGTACTCCAGAAGATCAGGTTGCTCGCTCTCATTGGGCGAGGTACGCAGTTCCTGGAGCTGGGGAGGCACAAACAAGCCCTGTTGGATTTCCAGTACAGTTTGCAGCTCTCGCCAGGTAGGCTCATCTTGGTGAGGAACACAAGAGATTTCTACAAACTTGTCCTGGGCTGTTTTGCGGTCTTCAGCAGGAAGCTCTTATGCTTTATACCAGATTTATTCAGGAGTCGGTGACTACAGTAGGGCCAGTAGCAATGTTACATACTAGAGATACTTCTCTGGGGCCTGGTCAGCTCACTGCCGTGGAGAAACAGACCAAAACTGTTGTCAGAGGAGTATATCAGAACCCTGACAACAACCTGTGCCCTCAGATAGCTTGGAAATTTCCTGCCTCAACCCCAGCCTGGTACAGCCAACTTTCTCCCAGACAGGTCTGCTTTCCCAGAACAGAGGAATGGAGTTGTGCTTCACCTGAGGAAGCAGCATGTCCATGCCTGGCAGTACAGAGGCCTGCAAAGCGAGTGTTCGTGTCTTGAGCTCAGCCAAGGCATGGCTAGTGCTGCTCACAGGGCTGCTCTCTCCTGTTCAGTGCTCTGACATGCTGAAAAAGTGTGAGCTTCACCAGGACCTGCCAGACCTGCTGGTTCCAGTCCTGCCCGTGGGTGCAGATGTGCCTGCAAAGAAAACCCAATCTGTGTCCAAGGAAAGGTGTGGCAGGCTGTGCCACAGGGCTGATGGTATCTGCCTTGGCTGCCAGCCCTGGGGTTAATTAAAGCCTGTGACACAGCCAGGATGGCCTCCTCCCCATTACACCACCTCTCCTTACACTCATTGCCCTCGTCTGGCTTCTGACTCTTGTGTAGTACCCTGCAACCCACAGCAGTGCTGAGGACCTGCTCCTTCCTTCTCTGATCCTTCCTGTCTTGCAGGTGACCCAGCTGCTGCCTCCTACCTGGTGCAGGCCTTGTGGAAGCTGAACCGAAAGCAGGAGGCGGCTGCTCAGTGGCAGAAGTTCTCCCAGAGTGGCCCTGGGGAGGATGGGCAGCAGCAAGGGCAAGGAAGGTGTGTAGAGGGATGGGTGAGATCTCATGTCCAGCAGTGCGAACTGTCTGTGAGGGTGTCTAAGGAGCTTCCCCTAATGACTGCTCCAAGGGGCCACAGGGACGGCAAAGGCTGCAGGTAGAACAGGGGGACCTGCTGAACAAATGTCTTAGGACATGGCAAAGGACTGGTGCAGTCCTCCCTGCTGCCATCTTCCCTTCTTTTCCAGGCCACTCCCTTTGTACCTGGTTTCGTGCCTGAAGCAGGCAATGTTCCCTCACAGTGAACCTCTTGCCAGAAGCATACAGGATTACCTCAGGGCAGCAGCCCAGGACCCCTCAAGCTGACCTCATCATGCCATCCATACCCATCTGCTGACGTCTCCCTGCACTTGGCTGGCAACAAGGCTTTTAAGGACTCCTTCAAGACTTAGAATTACTCTGTAATAAAGCTGGATTCTCAAAGGACTGAAACAGAATATATCTCCTTTTCTAATAAAAAAAACCTCAGCTCTGTTTAGCTTTGTTTTTTTCCATGCTCTTTTTCCAGAATGAAATGTTGCAGGCATGGCCTTGGCCCTGCCCCCAGCTACTGGGAGCCCAGGGGCTGTGGGCCCTGGATGTGTGAGAGATCAAGGTCAGAGATACCTTCATCTCTGTGCCCTGCGTGTGGTGGGGCTGGCTCTGCACTCGGGCTCCAGGGAGCTGGTGCTCTGTCCTATTTGTGCTTTGTCTACTGGCTTTTTGCTCGGTGAGTGTGGTTTGGAGCCCAGAGAAGGGGCTTTGTCTGAAACACATGCCTCTGAGATCTGAATTTCACAATGCTGCAGTAGCCAGAGACAGCAGCAGGGTACAGACCCACACCTGTGTGTCCCCTGTGTCCCTGAGGGTCTCTGCCAATGCCATAGCTCCAGGCCCCTCACCCTCAGGGGTGAAGGAGCACATGTCCCAACCCTGTGTCTGCTGGAGCTTTTTGTGGATAAGGAAGGTCCCCTGACCCATTACCTGAGCCTTTGGCACACCTTGCCTCCCACAAGAGGGAAAGGGTGCTTGGGCGCTGCAAGGCAAAGGAGTGAGCAGAGAGGAAAAGGATCATGACAGAACTGTGGAAGAGTGCAAGGTAGGAGCTGCTGCAGCCTCCTCTGAATGCTGGAGGGACAGAGAGGGGCTTTGGGTGGACTTTGTTCTGCAATTCCTTCAGAAAAACAGCTTGGCATATCCTGAGCTACATCCAGAGCCCCGCGGGCAGCAGGGCAGGGAGGAGATTCTGCCCCTCTGCTCTGCTCTGACCCACCTGGAGCACTGCACCCAGAGCTGGGGTCCTGCACAGGAGGGACAGGGACCTGCTGGAGTGAGCCCAGAGGGGAGACAAAAAGATGGTCAGAGGGATGGAGCACCTCTGCTGTGAGGAAAGGCTGAGAGAGCTGGAATTGTTCAGCCTGGAAAAGGCTCCACAATTTCCATGCCTTCAAGAGGCTCCAGCAGCACTAGAGAGGGACTTACAGACAACGACATAAAGTAACTAGATGAGCGGTAAGGGTTTTAAACTAACAGAGGGCAGCATTAGATGCAGTATTAGGAAGAAATTCCTCCCTGTGAGGGTGCTGAGGCCCTGCACAGATTGCCTAGAGAAGGTGTGGCTATCCCTGGATCCCTGGCTGCGTTCGAGGCCGGCGGGACCCCAAGCAGCGCGGTCCGGCGAGCGATGCTCGTGCCCAGGCCAGGGCCGGGCCGGACCCTCCATGAGGGCCGGGCCATTGCCTGACCACGAGCACCACCGAGGCTGCTCTGAGTGGCGGGAAGAGGCGCGCGTGCGCACCACGCCCCTTCTGATTGGCCTTGCCCTGGGGCGCTGCCCAATCAGCAGCGGTTGAGGGGGCGGGACTTCCCTCCCGCATGTTCCCGTCGGTGGCTCTTCGCCATTGGTCGCCCGGGAGCTGTCGCTCGAAGACAGAGCCGCACTGCGATTGGCTGCAGGAAGTGGCGCCTGGCTGATGACGATTGGACAGAGACTATGGAGGGGCGTGGCTTAGGCGGAGCCCTCGGTCTTTTTTTTTCACCCTTTTCTATTGGCCGAGGCGGCGGCCGGCCGGAATTTCCGATTGGCCGGCGCACGCTGTTGCTAGGCAGGCGAGGCGGCGTGGGCGGGGCTCCACTCGCCGATGAGTCGGCGCTGAGGCTCAGCCAGCGCGGACGCCCCGAACCTTTCGCCCGCCGCCCGCGACCCCCGCGACTCTCCGGAGCACCCACCCGCCCCGAGGAGCCGCCGTCCGCCGCCCCTCGCCCCCTCCCCGCAGCGCCATGGCCTCGGGATCCGAGTAAGTGCGGGCTTCGCCGCCTCCCCGCGGCCTAGGCCCCACCGCGGCCTGGGCCCGGTCCGGCCCGCTCGCTGCACCCGGAGCGGCCCGCGAGCCCCGGGCGGGCGAAGGCGGCGCCGGAACGGGGATGAGCCGCTTCCCGCCGTCCGCCCCGCCATGGCCGGGCCTCGCCGGGAAGTGTCGAGTCNCCCGCCGTGCCACGGCTGGGCCTACGGCCGCCCGCCCGCCGGGCCCTGAGTTACGGAGGGCTTTGTTTTCTGGACCCGACCCGGGCTCCTCCTGCTCCCAGCGGCCCTGGGGCCGGGTCTGGCGAGTGACTCGGCGCTGGCCGAGGCAGACATGTTGTGCCGGGCATGGCCGAGGCCATCGGCGGTGTTTCCGTCTCGGGTGTCTTGCCTCACTCTTCTTGGCTCTGCTCACTTACAGGCTGAGGATCATCTTCCGTGCTCCTCAGGAATGAGTAACAGTGTCTGCACGCAGCCCACGTGCATTTTGAGCGGAGTAAAATAGAATCCAAAGATAAATTTTCCCAGTCGAAGAATAGTTGAAGTGACTTTTTGACTTCACTGGAGGCCCTTTCGGTCCCTTTTGGTGTTCTTTGAGTATGTTTTTCTTTTCTTTTGTAACTCCTAGAATCCAAACCTGCTTGGCCCTGCCGGGTCAGTTCCAGCGAGGTGTGCCAGGCATTCCTGTCTGCTGTGGAAGTGACATTCCCAAACTCCAGTTGTGCAGCTGGGCGAGGTTAATAGTGTTTTTAAAAAGGGATTTCTACTTCAGCAAAGTTCTTCTCACCCACGCAGGAGCCAGCAAAAGTTGTTTTGCCGCAGGATCACGGTTACTTTTTAGATGCCATTTTTTGTCACAACTGCTGGCAGCCATCTTGCTGAACCGAGCCCCAGCATGGCAAGTAGCATTCCGAAAGCTAAGGGAGTGTGGTATCCTGTTTTCCTCTCCCAGCCTGTCTGAAACAGTGCTAAAAACTTGGCTTTTGCATTATGGGTCTAAACTCCCCCCATGGTAGTCTTGTTTCAGTAAGTGTCTGCAGTCACCATATACTTCAGACACTTAACTTGGAGATAAAAACGTTTTATGATTTTTTTTTTCTTTGATACCTACCTGGAAAAAGCAATTCAGTCTGTAAATCAGATGTTCAGATTGGTAAGAAATTGCTCATGGGTTTTATCTGGCAAGTGATTTCATAAGGATGGTGGTAAAAAGTCACATCAGCGTGCAGAAGTTATGGCTGATTTCACTTTCGTTACTGCAGCTGAATCATTCTGGGAAGTGACTTTTTGGTTTATTTTGGCACCAACTTGGAACAGCTCGTTTCCTTACTTTAAGTGGGCTTTGGAGGTTGGTTATCATTTTCAGAAGGATCACTAATTGGTAATTACTTTCTGCTCTGGCTCTTCATACCCTCCCCTGTGATGCCTCTGGGCGTTATCAGTTGGTGAATGAGGAGAGCTCTGACACAGAGAAACCACCAAGAAGTGTAATTAAGTCCATGAGGCTGTGTCAGGGGAGGTTTAGGTTGGATATCAGGAAAAGATTCATTCTGAAGGTAGTGGGTGACTGGAATAGGCTCCCCAGAGAATTGGTCAGAGCACCAAGCCTGGCAGAGTTCAGGAAGTGTTTGGACAATGATCCCAGGCAGATGGTGTGATTCTTGGGGCTGTCCTGTGCAGGGCCAGAAGCTGGAATTGATAATCGTGGTGGATTCTTCCAGCTCAGAATGTTCTGTGATTCTCTTAAGTTGTAGAAAGTCCCCCTGGTTCTCCCATGTGTGAGATGGGGCTGTTGAACTGCTTTACTAGGAGAGAAAAGAAGGCTGAGAGAACCTGTTAGGGTTGGCCTTTAGGGCTAGTACATATTTGCTTCAGTTTTACAGATGTCTTGCGCTTCATGTGCAAGCTTGGCCATTTGCTGTGCTGGTGATTGTGTCCTCATTTCTGCCTTCTGTCTAGGGGCAGCTTAATACAGAGCTGGAATTTCCTTTTAATTCCAAAACAGCTCTAAAACTACATTTTGTGTTCACTTTCTCTCTTTAACTCAGGGAAAGAAAGGGGTGAGAGGGAAAGTGTGTGAGGGAGCTGATAAACGGGGTGGGTCAAGATGGTGATCTGGGGGTTTCCACTGGGCTGTCTCTGACCAGAAGCTCATCAAGGAGCCTTAAAATTTACCTGTGTTACCTTTCTGTCCCGGTGTTTTCCTGAAGTTTCCCAGCAGAAGTGGGAAGGTTGGCAGGAGAGAGTCCCAACCCATGCCTTAGGCTTTCCTGCCTGGTATTTTCTTTTCCTGCTCTCCTTCCCACAGGTGTTTGGGTTTGTCTGAGTGTGGTTGAGGTGCATAGATATCTTTTGCCCTGTTATTTGAGCAGCAGCATGAGGAACCCCTGGGGAGTTGCAATGAGGGCAAACGGTGATTGTAACAATATTGTAAATTGCCGCTGAAAGATGGGTAGTAGTTGTCTGTGTAAACCTTACCCTTGTCTGCAGGAGAAACATCGTTTCCTTGCCTAGATGACGTGTAATTTTGTAGCACCTATGCTTTTTCCTCTGCGGAACTGTGGGGTCAGAGCACTGAAGCTGACCCTGCACACTTAGCTCTCTGGATGCTTTTTCTTGGACACTTTTATTCCATTTTTAATGCCTCCAGTTCTTTTCGATCGCTCTAAGTGTATCTGACACTGATCCAGCCCTCAGTTCTTAGGGAACTGTAGGTTCAGTTCTTCCATACTAAAACTTTTTTGTCTCATTTGGCAGAACCAAGTGGATTCTAGCTGTGTTCTTCTGCACTGCAGTATGTCAGGAGTTATCCAAACTTTCTCTCCAGTTTTTTGCAGCTTTTATTTTCTGTGCAGTGTTGATTGAAAAGTTCCTTTACCATTGGTTTTTGATCTGGTGCTCTGGGCTGTTTTTTAGGCTGTGATAGCAGTCCCTACATGCCAAGGAACAGACATTTAGTTTCAGCAACAGTTCAAGTAGCCAAAGTCTGACAGTGGTTTCTTATCAAAAGGCTTTGGGATTCACATCTTTTGGCAGAGGGAGGAGTTACAGTCACACTCTGAGTTACCCAAATAACGAGTGTTGTGTGTCCTTCAGTTGAAATCTTGAAATCTATTTGTTGTGTTAGTTTCCAGTGGCTGGTAGCTAATGAGGAGGCAAAGTCCTTCAAGTAGGTTGGTTTTTTTTATGCACTGATAATACATTTTTTCAGTTTTCTTACTGCTCTCTAAGTTTTCTTGGAAATTGCAGACTCTTTAGGACTCACAACAAGACCACATTTTTATATTGATTGTGGAATTCATGAGCCCTTTCCAGTATGTATCCAGCAGCCTTTATTGTGTCTTTTTTTTTTCTCAGATAATAGATTTGCAATGTCTTACCTCTTTCACCCTTTAATAGAGAGAGGAAAAAAGGTAACTTTCAATCGTTCTGGTAGTCCAGGAAAGAACATGTTTTACAACTTGTTTTGTTCACTTAAAACTTGTTCACTTTGTTCACTTGCCTGTTCTTTGCAACATATTTCCTGTGCTACCAGTGTTAAAGGGAAGTTTGAAAAATCTTTTGAAAGCAAAGCTGGCTGCTCTCATGGGCTTGTTTGGTATCGTTTCCCCTTTTACACATCACAGAAGGAAGCCGGCACTGTATAGCCTGTCTTGGAAAAGCTTGTGTCTTGAGGTGGGGAGGGATCTGAGTAACATCACACCGTAGGTATGTCACCCCTCTCTGATGGACTCTTAAAAATGCAGTGAACGTGCCAAGTGCTGCCATTTCCACTCAAGGTTTTGTTTCTTCTCATCATTCTGTCTCTAAAAGGGTGAGATGGTGCCAAAGTTATGACTGCTGCCATTGTCCACAAAGCTCCCTGTGCTTTGCCTGTGCTTGCTGCTTCCTTAGGTCAAGGGAAGACTTTATTTTTCTTTATTTTCTTTCAGAATGAAGTCTGACTATGCAAGGTTTTCGCTTCTGACATTAAATATTGACACAGACACATACTTGGAGAAAGTAATCAGCCCACTGGCACTCCACCACTGTTGTGTGTTGCTAATTTGCTGTATTAGACTTTGAAGGAGAACAGTTACTCTGCCCTTCTTCCATTTCCTTGATGTTTTACTTGCTCTACTTTGCCAAGGCAAATGAATTATCTCTCATATTTCCTGTGGTGTTGTAGGCCAGAGCCTCTGTGACTTTTGAGAAGGTATTATAGAAAAGAGATAAAAAAACCCCAATACAAAATCATTTTCTATGAGCACTTGAGTATTTCTACAGCTTGCTAGGTTTAACAAACAGACCTCAACAGGCTAAACTCTTACAACTCTTCCTGTCAGGGTTGCTGCAGCATTGTCCTTTAATGCCCCTATTTATCTGGGATTTGACACCAACTAGACTTCAACTTTTGTTTTGTTGGCAGCAGTTACATGTGATTTCAGATGAGTCTGACTAATTCATTGAGGCAAAACATCTTACAGTCAGCAACATCTCACTGACCACTTCTTTTCATAGATAGCTTCATAGCTGTATCCAATGGAAGCTCATAGTTCCATTTACTGACAGGAAACATCCTCCCTTGAGCTCCTGCAAACTGGTCCCTGGAAAGTGATATTCTCCATTGTGCTACAAGCAAGTACAGTTTATAAAAGACAACAAAGAAACTTGTGGAACGTGGAGATGAAAACGGGGGTGGCTGGACAGGGCCAGTATCACTCAGGCTCATCAGCTGTGTTTTCTCTCCCAGCTCTAAGGCCGATGACTTATCCACTGCTATTCTGAAGCAGAAGAACAGGCCCAATCGGTTAATTGTTGACGAAGCCATCAATGAAGACAACAGTGTTGTGTCACTGTCCCAGGTGCGTCATCTCTAGAGGCAAAGCATTTCATCTGGTAATTTGAAAGTTGTTGCTGTCTATTAACTTGAAATGTAACTTTGCAACTTGAGTACCAGTGCTACAGCTATTACCACTCTTTTTTCTGACACTCCTCTATGATAATATATTTTTTTTGAGCCTCAGTTTGTAGGATTCACTTGAGTTTGTGCCCTTCCTCTGGTTTCAGGATTAGCTCTATACAACTGTAGTAAGATTCTCTGTCCTCTGGATTTAGTGTATCACTCCCAAGGTGTAATTTCCAAAGTCAAATAACTCTCCTTCAAATGCTTGAATTCCTATTTTTTCAAAAGCTTGTTTTAACACTTTGCTGTTTACAGGCA
Source organism: Turdus rufiventris (assembly GCA_013186435.1). Taxonomy (NCBI): domain Eukaryota; kingdom Metazoa; phylum Chordata; class Aves; order Passeriformes; family Turdidae; genus Turdus; species Turdus rufiventris. Next base: position 1,109,745 of record PYHW01010247.1, on the reverse strand, counting down.
AAGATGGATGAACTGCAGCTGTTCAGAGGAGACACTGTCCTGCTGAAAGGAAAGAAGAGGAGAGAAGCAGTCTGCATTGTTCTGTCAGATGATACCTGCTCAGATGAGAAGATTCGCATGAATAGGGTGGTTCGCAACAATCTGAGAGTTCGCCTGGGTGACGTGATCAGGTGAGGACACAGTGTTGCCTGTGGAAAACATTAGCAGCATCACACATTATCTCATAGTATTTAAGCTACCCTGTTACAAAAGCAAGTTAAAGACTGTTAGAAATGAATGCTAGAAAAAAGTGGAGCAGCCGAATAGGAAGAAATCCTGCAAGGAGGTTTATATTCCAGTTTTTGCTGTAAGAATAATTTTTAAGTTATGAATCCTTAAAAAATGTTGCAGGGGTTTTATTGTGCAGCACTTGCAGGAAGTAGAATCATAAAATGATTTGTGTTAGATTTTACTACCTTAAAAACTTGGAAATATGGATCTCTGCTTACAGAATACAGGTCCCATTCTGTGATGGGAGAGGGTAGAACGGTAGCACATGAGCATTTCCTGAACATAAAAATGGTAGTTTGCAGGTTTAGATAAAGGAGGGCTAACAGCTTCTCTTCCTGAGCATTATTGCTGAGAAAATGAGGGCTGGTTCTGACATCAGACTTTCTGAAGTGGTATCTGTAATAATTTTTAAATGCAAAACGTGCTTTGTACAAACTTAGTAGATGGGAGAAATGAAGGTGTTCCACCTATCTCTCTACCACTAAAAATGCAAGTTTTAAACACTGCTGTTATTCAGAAGGGTGCTTTGTGTCTTTGTATTTAAAGTAGAGGTCAATTCTTACTTTGACTTGATGTGAGATTTCTATTGGAGTCTCTTCTAGCATGCTAGACCTGTGCTCTCATCTTCTGTTAGCATTGTGTCCGTAGTGGCTTCCCAAATGTGAAACCAATTGTCCTCATTCATTGTGAGGTCAGGGAATTTTAACACACTTGCCCTCGAAGTTTTTCTTGCCAATCTTTAACTGCTTATAGAGTTACTGTGTCTTGGTTTCTGCCAGAATCCAGATTTATGTACTAATCACTTCCTCTTTGTGGTCTGTCAAATTTTTTTCTTTCTGCTATGTCCTCTCTGCAATGCATGTGGTAAAAGAATCTGTTAGGAGTCCCGAACAAAAGTCACATATGAAAAGCTGCATGCTCAGCTGCAGTTCTGTGGCTTTTCTTAGCTGCTGAAGCCAGTTTCTGCCACAGCTGGATACTTTGAGCTGTTGCTACAGTAGTAGACTGATTGCTGCACTGCAAAATAATAACAGTAGCACATATTTAAAAAGGGGAAAGTGCTTTCAGCCTTTCACCTAATCGTCAGCCCTCACAAAGTGGGACTGACACCTGGCTGCAAAGGTGTCTTTACCCCCAGTTAGTACTGAGAGAGCCTTTGCGTTTAGTCAGATTTGTTGGCAATAAGGACTCTGGGCACTGTAGTAAGAGAGTTTTCCCCAGCTTACTTTTTCTTTGCAGCTGTTTCTGCTGTAGCTTGTTGAAATAAAAGCTACCTCGTGACTCTCACAGGTCTTTAGGCTACATTAGACATGTGTGAATGTGATGGGGGTGTCTGCAGAAGGGTAGGAGAAACTCTTAAACTCTCCAGTGGTCTTGGACAGGACTGAAAGGAGTGAAGGCAAGTGTGTGCTGTAAAGACTAGCTCTTGATTTTTGCCGTGTCAGCATTGAAGTATTCCTGTGTCAGTAGGAAGTCTCACCAGGGCTGTTGGTGGTGTTTGGATGTTCTTTCCTGGGAAGGGCCATGTCTCCTCTTGTCCAGTTGTAACACTGGGGGGCAAGTCCAGCATGATGTGGCTAACTGAGGTTTTCTTTTTTTCCAGCATCCAGCCTTGCCCAGATGTGAAATATGGCAAACGTATCCACGTGCTGCCAATTGATGACACAGTAGAAGGGATCACAGGGAATCTCTTTGAGGTCTATCTCAAGCCCTACTTCTTGGAAGCTTACAGACCTATCAGGAAAGGTAATAATGCCTGTCACTGAAGTCCTCACAGCCACAAGTGTGTTAGTCCTGAGACTAAATATAGAGAATTTCTAGAACCCTGCACAGATCTCCATGAAGCATTAGACCAGCATCTGTAGGGAGAGATTTTGCTAGTGGTGATTTAAATTTTCTGTAATCTTCAGAAGGAATGATTGTTGCTGCTGGCTGGCAGAGAAATTTGGTAGTTCTCCTGCATTTTTTAAAGCTATATGAGATGGCAGAATATCAGAAATTTTAATGAGATTTTCTCCCAAATTCCACCTGAGCCTGAGTTGCTACCATGTGATGTATGTGGTGGTTAGTTGCCTGCATATTAATCTGTTGATTTGGTGTATGTTGTGCTTATCCAGTTTCAGAGTCCATCCTTCATAATGTGGTAGTTGAAGAGGACTCAGGTTCAGATCTCTACATCTGGAGTGGTGGAATTGGCTGCTGTCAGGTGCTGAATGTCATGGAGTGCATATAGCTGCCGTAGAAGTGATAATAGGAGCATTATGTAACAATTAACATCATGCAATTTAGTTAATTTCTTACTCTCGCCTAAAATCAAATCGCCTTGACCCGTACACTGGACTTCTCCATCCTTTCACATCACACATGAAGTACACCCTGGTCCTTGAGGAAAAGCAAAACCATGTGTGGAAAAGCAGAACCATGCATGGGTTTGCCTTTGCCTGAGGCAGCAGTGACCCAGGCTGTTTATCCCAGCATATTTTTATGTGCACCACAGGAACTTTGTCTCCTTCTGCAATATGTAAAAGTGTTGGCTGGGGAGGGCCAGTCACCAGGTAACTTTTGCTAAATGTGTGTTGCAAAGTTTGCTGGTTCCACCAGCCTTTGCTCTCCATGTGGTCATGAGCAGTCCATTGCATCATTTGATTTTCCAGAGGTTGGTACATGATATGGAATGCAATACACCCTCTCAGAACCATGCTTTGCCTGTCCCTGGGATTGGAATAACCAGAGGCTGATGTTTTGTCATCAGATCCAAAGACCTTTTTTTCCTCTTAGAGTACAGAAGAATATGGGCCAGGTCCCAGCACATTGTAGTGATTTGTGTCTCTCTGGAACTGCCTGCATGACAGTATACCCTTCTCCACATATTTACTAGTTTTTCAGGATTCTGCACTTGGTCAGAAGTGAAATTACAAAATTTGAGAACTGAAACAGTGCTTGGGCTGTTGCAGTGGATGCAGCTCTTGAGTTTAACATGCAAAGGAGAGTTATAAATGTCACAGTGTCTGCCTGTGTGACCTACTTCCTAAACTCTCGGGTGGTTTTTAGGTGGTCACTGGCCTGGACACTTTACCCTCTGAGTGATGTTCTTAAATACATTTACTTTAAGCAAGACCAGAATCGCTTATAGCAACGCGCTGTTTCGCAGCACACAAGCTTGCCAGAATTCCAGACGCATTTGGACAGTACTGTGCAGGTCCAGGTGTTGGACTCAGTGATCCCCGTCGGTCCCTTCCAACTCAGGAAGTCCTGTGATAAGAACCAGGCTAGCTTCAGCTGTATTGAAAGGATATTAAAAATCTTTGTAATGCTCAGATGCTGCTTTAATGAGCATGGAAAGACAGTGGGAGGGAGATGTCAGAAGTGCAGTTACCAGTAGTTCCCAGTGGATGGCTCCCGAAGTGCAGCAGATGGCAGTGCTCAGTTCACTGCTCATATTTGTCTCAGGACCAGTGATTCCATTGGATCATAAGTCACTACTGCAAAGAGAAATACAAAGATAACCTTAGCCCAAGTGGCAAGGACAATAAACCTCACCACGGGGGACACCTACACTGAGTGAGGTGTTAAAAAACACGCCCTGAGAACAAGCATGAATAAACACCATCACCAGCTGCTCTTCTGTGCTGAAGGCATGTAACAAATTTGGCTTAACATGCTCTGCTCAGTTCTGTTGTTATACCTACCCTTTGTCCCTGTGTTGGCTGCCAAAAAGGACTGTTGTCCTTTAAACCTAGCATGTGACTAAATAGCAAACAGCTACTTATTCCCCACTCAGCTGTAGGATGGGGAGCAGATCAGGAAAAAGGAAAAACTTCTGAGTTATGAACATTTTAGTAATTGAAACAAAGTAAAATATAATAACAATATTAATAATAGTAATGGAAAAGACAGGAGATGAAACCCAAAAAGACAGGTGTTGCACAACATCTGAGACAGTTGGTCACTACATGCTTAATGATGCCCAGCCTGTCCCTCATCAGTGTGTGATGTCTCCCAGTGAAATCCCCACAGTTTATACACTGGCCATGATGTTTTAGGGTATAGAGTATCCCTTTGGGCAGTTTGGGTCAGCTCTCCTGGCCATGCTCCCTCCTGCTTTCTTGCACACCTGCTCCCTGGCAGAGCATGGGAAACTGCACGGTCCTTGAGTGAGGGTTAGCACTGCTGAGCAACAACTGAAACATCAGGGTGTTATCAACATTATTCTCATGCTGAATCCAAAATACTGCACTGAAACAGCTGCTAGGGAGAAAATGACAGCAATTTCACGACTATAAGGCACACCCTTTTGACTAAAATTTTGGTCTGAACCCAGAAGCGTGCCTTATTCTACAGTGTGCATTGTAATGTACAAAGTTGCAAAATTTGCCAGCCTGGAAGTGGGAGCTGCCGCAGCCCTGGCGCCGCGGGAGCCCCGGGCTTGGGGCTTCCGCAGTGCCAGGGCTGCCACAGCTCAGGGCAGCTGTGGCTCCTGCTTCTGGGTTGGCTCGGGGTGGCCACGGCTCCTTTGGCACGGGGCTCCCACGATGCCGGGGGTGCTGCAGCACAAGGCTCCCGGAGCGCCAGGGTGGCACATGCTGGTGGGATCGCAGTGCTTATAGCATTGTGGCATGGCTCGGGCTGCCGCCATCGCAGTGCTGCTCGCACTTACAGTATCGTGACACAGCTCAGAGCACTGGGGCAGCACAGGCTGCCACCATTGCAATGTGGCTCACGCTTACGGCATCACGGCATGGCTCATCCTTATGGCATTGTGGCATGGCTTGGGCTGTCAACATCGCAGCGCAGCTCAGAGCACTGGGGCAGCACGGGCTGCCACCATCGTGGCACTGCTCGCACTTATGGCATCGCGGCACGGCTCGCGCTTAACGGCATTGCAACGCAGCTCGGAGCGCCGGGGCGGCACGGGTTGGTGGGATTGCGGCATGGCTTGTGCTTACGGCACTACGGCGCAGCTCACGCTTATGGCATCGCAGCATGGCTCAGGCTGACGGCATCACAGCGCAGCTCGGAGTGCTGGGGCAGCACGGGCTCCCAGCATTGTGGCGCGGCACTGGCTCCTGGCACCGCTGGGCAGCACGGGCTCCTGGCAATGCTGAGCGGCAGAGGCGCCTGGCACCGGCAGCAGGGCCGAGCCCTCCCGGCCCTGAGCCGAGCCAGTAAACGCCGCGATTGCGCGATTCTGTTATTAATTCATTGCTTTGTTGAGCGCAGCGCAGATCCTTGCTGTAAAAAAAAAAAAAGTGCACCCTATAGTCTGGTGCACCTTACAAAATGTACAAAGTTGCAAAATTTGCCAGCTGCTGGAGGTGCACTTTATAATCCGGTGCGCCTTATGGTCATGAAATTCTGTAACTCTATTCCAGCTGTATACCAGCACCCTGACTAAATTCAGTTTTTCAGAGCAATTTTAAGGAATAACTAGGGGGATGAGTAGAAAACTAAACACACTTTTGGGGTTGTGTTCCTAACGCTTCTGCTGTACCACAGATGAAAGTACACTATAGACACAAGTCATCCAGGGTCTGTCACCCAGGAGAGGCAGTGTTATATATTATTCTGCTTCTGGACGCAAACAATTATAACTATTAGCAGCTACTTAGAATGAATTCAAAATAATTTTTTATTAAGTTAGGCTTTTTGCCTCTTCTGCAAAATGTTAAATTGAAACTGAAAAGAAAAAAAAAAAAAGATTTCTTGCCTTTGTGTTTTGTATTTGGCAGGGTATTCTTTTCTATTGTTTGCTGAGTTTTACTGGATGAAATTTGAGAACTGAAACAGTGCTTGGGCTGTTGCAGTGGATGCAGCTCTTGAGTTTAACATGCAAAGGAGAGTTATAAATGTCACAGTGTCTGCCTGTGTGACCTACTTCCTAAACTCTCGGGCTGCTGGTCATACAGGGATTGACATTTTGCAGATGTGGGTTGCAACAGGCCACTGACATGTGGGATTTTACAGGTGACATCTTCTTGGTGCGTGGAGGGATGCGTGCAGTGGAGTTCAAAGTGGTGGAGACAGACCCAAGCCCGTACTGCATAGTGGCTCCAGACACAGTGATCCATTGTGAGGGAGAGCCCATCAAACGGGAGGTGAGCAGAATCCTACCGTGTCATTCTCCTGCTGGACCTTCTCTGTCCAAAGCCTGTTTCTGGGACAGAGCTTGAGGGCAGTGGTGTTTGCAGTTCCTCTTTCAACATTTTGTCTACTGAATGTAATGGTCAGAAACTCCGGTTTCAGGAGATGAGCTGCTGCTGAAGGTAGTCAGAGAAAGGTATCCATTGTCCTCCACATATGCTGAAAGCACTAGGGGCTAGGTTTGCTGATGAGATGCCGTGCTTTGGCAGCAGCTGCTTTGTGTCTGCTTCCAGATACCTCACACTGTGCTTGAATGCATCTTTTAGTTCCAGTGTTCCCTTGATCCATAGCAGGGAGCGTTTACAATGGTGCTAAATTTCATGCAATGTGAAAAGAAAGTAACAGGTGCTTTTTCGAGAGAAATTATGTTTACAAATGGTTTGCATTAAAAAAAAAAAGAATTCCACAGTCTGTTAAGGTGTTTAGCCTTGAGTGTTGCAACCTTGTGGCTGCCTGAGGGACTTGTCTGACAGGTCTTGGCAACCTTACGGTACCAAGTAGGAAATTTCAGGGAAATGAGCTGAGGTGGGTGTGCACTTCATGGAACAAGTACCTTTTCCTGCTTGCAAATAGTGTGAGTACTATTTTGTTGTTAGCTGCCCTCTGGAAAACACCTCTGTGATCATTGTGAGATTGCACCTGGGCCCTCCATGAATCGCACTTGGCCTCTGCAGGCCATGGCAGAGATAGAGAGGAATAAGTTCAGCCTAGACCACCAAAATTATGAGGACCTGAAGGCCAAGAATGAAGGAAGAAGGACTGCAATCATGGGATGATGCAGCCTGGAGAAGGCAAGGCAAAGGGACAGGCCTACTGGCAACTGCTTGATGGGAAGGAATAGATGACAGGCTTTTCTGAGAGATATGCCCACGGACATGACTGGATACAGCATAAGCTGGTGTTTTCAAAGGAAATTCCTAGTAGATTCTTGAAAAAATGTTTCCTGCAGTCCTGGAGCAGAGCCCAGAGAGGACAGAAATCTCCAAAACTGATACCTTCAGTGCTTGTTAGGTCCAGTCCCTGAGTGATCTGGTTGAGGGAGGTGAAGCGAACTGAGCCCCTGTGAGATTCCAGGCTATGTTATTATTTTAGTGTGGCCTAAATAACTGAGGCCAGTAAAAGGTTGGACAGCTGAATGAATGGATACTGTGAAGGAAGAGTTGGTTAGAACTGGTCTTATCCATATATCTGGACCTTAACATTCTGTGCTAAATTGGAGTTAATCTCCAAAGGAAACACTGCACCTGAGTTACTGGCAAATAGAATACGCCAGATAGTTAGGTAGCATTTACTATAAGGGGTAAGTCTGTTTTATACTGACATTGTCTCTTGTTACTTCCATTAGCCCCATCAAAGAGTCACAGAGCTTGTTTTGTGCTAGAGTCTGTAGGGAACCAGGCAGCAGAGGCTGTCATGCCAGAGGGTGGGCTTCAGTGAAGTCTGAGTATGTGCAGGCAATTCTCTGTATGTCTGGGAAGACAGAGCTAAGAAACAATTATAGAAGACATGAGGAAGACTTGAAAGGGAGAATCTCAAGACAGGCAAGAAGTGTCTAAAAAGCCATATTCCCGACTTCTGTAGACTGGGAGGGTTGTTGAACTATTGTTTTCACTCGGATGTTTGATGTAATTCCTCCTGGTAGGATGAAGAGGAGTCGCTGAATGAAGTGGGCTATGATGATATTGGTGGCTGCCGGAAGCAGCTGGCTCAAATCAAAGAGATGGTGGAGCTTCCCCTCCGACATCCTGCTCTCTTCAAGGCCATAGGGGTGAAGGTATGTCCCCATGTGCAGATGGGTAAGTGGGCTTGCCCTGGGAGATGTCTCTCCACAGCAGATTTAGGAGGTATTGAAGAGGAAAATAAAGAATTTGTGGTGGTTTTTTTGGGGGGGTTTCTTTTTAATGCTAGTGTTAGGAAAGTACAGTAATTTCACTACTATAAGGCACACCCTTTTGACTAAAATTTTCCCCGAAGTGCTCCTTATAGTCCGGTGTGCCTTATATAATGGACAAAGTTCGGAAATTTGCCAACACAGAAGTGTGAGCTGCAAGCCGCGGGGGAAGCTGGCAGGGCCACGGCTGCCAGGTGGAGGCAGGGCCTCTGCTGCTGGATGCAGGAGGGCCCAGGGGCCCGCGGTGCCCCGGCGGGCATGCCTCGGCCCCGAGGAGGCGGCATGGAGCAGTGGTGGGCATGCCCCGGCCCCGCCGGGTACAGGCGGGCCTGGGGGCCCATGGCTGCCGGGTTGAGGCGGGGCCTCAGCCAGCAACCGCATGGGGGGAGCTGGGGGCGGATCCTCACTGCAAAAAAAAAGTGCGCCCGCCTTATAATAGGTACAAGGTTGCAAAACTTGCTGACTCCTGGAGGTGCACCTTATAGTCCAGTGCGCCTTATAGTCGTGAAGTTACAGTACTTACTTACATGTTCTTGACAGAGACTGAAACTCTGTCAGCTTGTAAAGCAGAGTGATGCTTTGAATCAGCACTGCCAGTTACTGGCAAGGTTTCTGTTGTGTGTTGTGTGAAGTAGTGAGGGTGTTGATAGCAATGCTGACATGGCAGCTGTTGCATGAGTTTACATCACAATTTCAGACTGGCATTATCAAATGCTTGCAAATTCACTGTGAAGCTGCTTAAGTAGTCTAAATCACTTGCCTTTGTCCTCAGCCTCCACGTGGGATCCTGCTATATGGGCCTCCTGGCACTGGTAAAACGCTGATTGCCCGAGCAGTGGCCAACGAAACCGGGGCTTTCTTCTTCCTGATCAATGGTAAGTTTTGTGGCTGCTTTGGCCCCAGGTCTGCTGTGTGCTCACTTGTCCATCTTATGGTAAGAATGGTGTTAATAGGGCGTGTAGAGCCACGTTGTCTTCCTGACATCCTTCCTTACCTCTTTCAAGTGTGCCTCTGGGGATATTTGGAAGCCCTTTGTGTGGAATTATCAGTAGTGGCGCTTCCCTGAAGCTCGACTGTGTTGTAGCAGAGTGCTTGGAAGATTGTGCTGAGACACAGGGATTCGGCATCTGTCTGTCTACCTGTCCATTTTTGTTGGTGAAGGCAGAACTGGCAGGGCTTCTGGCTTTGCTCCCACCATATTCATTCAGAAAAGAAGGTGCTGCTATGGATTCCTCTTTCCCCTCAAGTAAAGCACAAAGACCTCTTTTGTTTCACAGTACATTATTTGGAAGGAACTTCCCTGAAAACTATGAGATCCTTTGGACTTAGCTGCAAGTGACAGAACTCCTATTGATAACTCTCATCAGTAACAGTTGAAGTGGCTACTAGTTGACACCCAGTCAGGAGCAGATTCTGAATTTTGTACAGTACTTTCCTGCTCCATTTTAGTTGGTGCTGGAATAAGTGAACATTTTTACTGAAAGAATGTGGCTTTTCTTCTCTGATTTCAATCATGAGACAGTGATAGCAAAGGACAGTATAACACAGCAATGACCAGCAGTAGGATTAGGGACTTGCTTTTGTCTCAAAATAGTGGATGTAAATGGGCTGATTTTAGCCATATGTCATCCCATCATATCCTTCCTCAAGTGTGTGGAAGCTGTCACTGAATGCTAATGCACCAGCCGTTTCTTTAGCTGCTTGTACATCTATTGCATAATAAAAATAACCCTGTCAGAGTTAGCATTTGCTGCCTGCTGGCCCCAATCTGGAGCTGCAGGCAGTGTTGTAGACAGAACTCATAAGAACTGGTGAGTTACCTGTAATGAAATACTCAGAGCACCTGCCCACACCTGTGTCTCTGCACCTGGCAGCTTTTATGCCCGAGAGTCAGGTTTATTTTTCTTGGATCCTTTAGAAACATGTTTTCCCTTCATTACCACTGCCATCAGTGTGATAGCAAAATCTGTAAAAACAGAGTAAGTCTTTAAACCTGCACTAGTTCAGCAGTTGTAGATGTTGGGGAAATGCTCTCCGTCTATTTGTGATTCATGTGTTTACATGCTTTTATTTTGTATTTAACCTTTGAGAGTAGGTGGGGGTTGTGTTGTTGTTTGTTTGTGGTTGGTTGTTTTGACTTTTTAAAACTAATTTATTGGATCACACAGAGGTAATTGTATACCTGTGTAATGTAAGCTAAAGATGGCTTCATAGAGCTGTTTCCTTCCCTATCCTGATAATTCATCACCTTATAATTTGATTGCTTCTCTTGCAAGCTAGGACTGGCATTAACTGTGTGTGGTGGCACATTACAGAGAAGCTCACCAAGTGTGAAATAGGGTAAGGAAAGAGGCAGCTAAAGGTAGCTCATTGACTAGTGCTGCATTCTCTTAGAGTAAACTGGAAACACTAAAACAATGATAGAAACTAATTCTGCATGCTGGTCTTGCCTTTCAGCTGCAGATTTAGTGAATTTGATTGATAGTGTTTGCTTTGGCTTGAAATATAGCTTGTCCCATGTGGATGTTGTACTAAAAAATTCAGCTGCGTGTTTTTGGGGCTAGCTGCTTCTCTTCTGAATGGCACAGCATTGCTGTTTTTTAGGTCCTGAGATCATGAGCAAACTGGCTGGTGAGTCTGAGAGCAACCTGAGGAAAGCCTTTGAAGAAGCAGAGAAGAATGCTCCTGCCATCATCTTCATTGATGAACTGGATGCCATTGCTCCTAAGAGAGAGAAGGTAAAGAGAGCCTGTAGGAGGTAAATTAGTATGTCTTTTGTTTTTTTGGTAGCAGCTGGCATGAATCTCTGCATTTCGCTACAGGGTAAAGTGGCATTTCCTTAACCCCTGAATTCAGCTGGACATGAGGACAGTCAGATAGAGTTCGTGACATTTGCTACCATCTTGTGGCTGATGTATCTGCCGGCTGGGATGTAGAGCTGGCTGCTGTGCTCCTTGTGGGGCTGGTGATCTCAGTGCTGCTTTCTATCCCCACAGACACACGGGGAGGTGGAACGTCGCATCGTGTCTCAGCTGCTGACCCTCATGGATGGGCTGAAGCAGAGGGCACATGTGATCGTCATGGCAGCCACCAACAGACCCAACAGCATCGACCCAGCGCTCCGGCGATTCGGTAACCACCCCTACCCTCTCTTCCCTACGTGTCACACACTTTGTGACAGGGCATGCTTCAGGGGTCCCATAAGGATTGAGCAGAAAGTCATGCTGAACATCTGGTACAGAAACAATTGACTTGTCTCCAGCTCCTGGCTAGAAATTCTTTTTCAGGCTCACAGCATTTTCTATGCCATGTTAGATGAGAATGTGTAGACATAAAATAATACTTTGAAGTGGGAAAAGTGTGCTAGCCTCTATTGGGTGAAGCTATTTCAGGACACACTTAAGGAGGAAATGCCTGAGGGGATATTCATGCATTAGATTGCAAAAGGCTGTGAATTACCTGAATTGGGTTTCTTTTATTAATGAACAGCTGCGGCTGGAGGAAAAATAGAGGTGTACATATCTTAGTGAATATTGCAGTGATGCCCTGTTCTCCTTTTTCACCACTTGGGTAACGCAATGGAAATTCTAAAAAATTGAATCTCTCAGTATTTTTTGACTCCTGTGACGAGGACACAAAGTAGAAATAAGCAAAAATGTCTCATGGTATGTTGGTTCTAGGTGAAGGCTATTTTCCCAAAAATTGAGCTCAGAAAAAGAATAAATGAGCAATCATCTGTGCTATGTAATCCCAAGGTCTTACTGTTACTTTCACTTTTCCTAAGTGCCTAATGTGTCTAAAGTTCCTTTCCTCCTTCTCTGGTCTGTCTCTTCTGTGCTGATAGATGCCACAGGCAAACCCAAAACTGTTATTTTCTGATATTTTGTGGAAAACATCACAGTCAGAGGGAGGCAGCAACTGCAGCTCTTGTGCTGTGCAGAATCAACAGTTCAATGTGAGTTTGTACTCCCCAGGTCGTTTTGACAGAGAGGTAGACATTGGTATCCCTGATGCCACCGGGCGCCTGGAGATCCTGCAGATCCACACAAAAAATATGAAACTGGCTGATGATGTGGATCTGGAACAGGTGAGTAGTGTGTGATTAGGAAAGCTTGTCTTGTTCCCAGTGCTCTGTTTCATACTGGAAGGATTGTTAAGGCTTGACTGTACAAGTTCAGTAGCTCAATTAGGATAGCATGGGACTCCATGAATGTGTGAGCTCTGGGATTCCTTCTGACCACTTTACCAGTGACCAAAAGTCCTCACTAGTAAGGAATGGCATGGCCAAGTGAAACAATGTTTATCATTCCAATCTGGAAGTGCCTTGCCACTGTTGTCATGGATTCGTTTGCTGTGTCATGGCCTTTAAAAGTGAAGCAGCCCTAAAAAAGTTTACACACAGCTGGGTGAGCATTGTGGTGTTGCTGCACCACCTGTAAGCTGGATGGTTCCTGTCATCTCTGTCCTGAATGAAAAACTACAGTCCTCAGGGTTACCTTTCTACACACCATCTGAATTCCAAATGCAGATTGGATCTCTAATAGGCAATAGAAGGCAGAGTGTCTTTGCCTGAGTGTTAGCACTTATCTTGAATGTGCAGCAAATCCCTGGTGTTGCTCTCCTCCCTTCCCAGTGAGGGACCAGAGCATGTGTTGCTCTTGCTTGTATTCCTGTGAGTCATGGTCAGTGCTCTGCTTTCAGGTGGCGAACGAGACCCATGGCCATGTTGGTGCTGACTTGGCTGCCCTTTGCTCAGAAGCTGCTCTTCAGGCTATCAGAAAGAAGATGGATCTCATAGACCTAGAAGATGAAACCATTGATGCTGAAGTGATGAACTCTCTGGCTGTGACTATGGATGACTTCAGGGTAATGCAGGAGTGCCCCTCCTTCTTCTGGGTGCAATTAATTGCTTCTCTGAAGTAAACCAATGTAACATGTTAGACTTCATATAATACCATTTCTTCTAACAACAGTGGGCTCTGAGCCAGAGCAACCCTTCTGCTCTTCGGGAGACTGTGGTGGAGGTACCACAAGTTACCTGGGAAGATATTGGTGGCCTAGAAGATGTAAAGAGAGAACTCCAGGAGCTTGTACAGGTAAGGCTTTGTAACAGATTTTTTGCTCAGCCAGCATAAAAAATATGAAATCTAGAATATCTTCAGTTTCCTGTTTGGGCTGCAAACAGAGTAAATGCAGAGGCTTTATGGAATCTACTTGCAATGGACTGTAAATATCATGCTGTTCCATCTTAGTGAACTTGGGGAGGAAGGTACTGGGAAGCAGCATCAGGTTTTCCTGAGCTGAGTCTGCAGTGACATTTTATGTGGGTGTTGTGCAACATGCAGAAACAGCCACAGTTCTGCCTCTTAAGTGGAGACCAGCAGTGGGACCACTGCTGAGAATCGTCCTACGTGGTAGCTTTATCTGCAGGCAGTGGATGAAGGTGCTCGTACAGAGAGCTTCTGAAGGGCTCCCCATCAGCTTTAGCACAGGAACAGGTGAGAAGTAATTGTGAAGCACTCTACAAAGGAAAGAACAGGACAAAATATTACAAATGGTCTGTGGAAACTCCAGGTGTCTGCACTAGCATGGTTTGGGTTTGATGCAGTCCGGCTTTCAGCTGGCAGTATAGAAACATGCTGTCTGAGAATAAAATAATCCAAATTTTTAGTCTAGTTTTCTGACGTTAAAATCATCACCTGTCTTGCATATGACCTTGTTGCTGAGGATAGAGGCTCACATCATATACCTTGCTGTCTCTGGAGAGCAGAGCAAATAGTTTAAGTAATGAGCTGGGGCAGAGTGAAGCTGAGGTTAAGTGTTCTGGAAAATATTGAACTGGTTCTTGGGAAAGTACTGAACTGTACTTCGTTCCTAGAGGTAAATAGGTTGTTTTAGGCACCTTTCCAAGCCAGTGTCCACTTAACTGCAGTGGCACCTGGCAGGATCGTGTGTTTAATCCACCAGAAATCTCAGGTAGTGCTTCTGGTAGAACTAAAACTGACTCAGAGATATGTGTGCCTTCCCATGGCAGAGGAGTTGGATTGGAGATGTTTTGAAGGTCCCTTCCCACCCAAACCATTCTGTACTTCCAAGGTAGCCTGTTGTAGCTCATCATGAGAGGTTTTTGTTTTCTCCTCTTTCAGTATCCTGTGGAGCACCCAGACAAGTTCCTCAAATTTGGCATGACCCCATCAAAAGGAGTTCTTTTCTATGGGCCACCTGGTTGTGGTAAGACACTGCTGGCCAAAGCCATTGCCAACGAGTGCCAGGCAAACTTCATTTCCATCAAGGGGCCGGAATTGCTCACCATGTGGTTTGGTGAGTCTGAAGCCAACGTGCGCGAGATCTTTGACAAGGTAAGTGTTTCTCCCACTTCCTGTGCTATCTTTGTGCTGAGATACCCCCAGAGCTTTGTCTCCACTGCATCTGTCTTACTGGTTCTTGTTTGTGTGTTCTGTGTTTTCCCCACTTGCACTGAGAGCAGAAGCTCTTTCCTGGTGTTGGAATTAATCCTCTTCAGCAACATAGCTGTTGAAACTCTTTTCTCTGACTGCAGTTGGCATCTGTCAGGATGATAAATTCCCCAGTGCCTTTGGCAGAGGCTGTGGTTAGGAGGGCATGTATGCTCCACACTCCTGGAAACCTTTATTAATGCTTCATTAACTGTCATCATCTACAGATTTTCAGAATATCCTGTGGATTCTTGTCCTGTAATGTACACAGTTTATAAAGAAGCTTGCTCCTGCTCAGTTGTCTCATAGTGTCATGTCCTGTCCCAGAAAGTGTCTGCGTGGATTAACCTGTGAATCCTTGCTCTTTTGGTCAGGGACTATTAGAAAAAAGTTGGCAGGAGAGTGAAGGTGGGAGAGAACCTCAGATATTGTCTAGTTCAGCTGTTTGTCCAGAGCAGGGAGGTAACTATGAAATTTCATCAGCTCAGTGCATTGAGTTCTGGACATATGTAGAAGGTGGAGAATCTCTGACCTCTCTGGGCCTGTGTGCTGCTGTTGGAACACTCTAATTATGAACAATTTTTTTTCCTTATTTCTCACTGGGATTTTCTCAGCTGCTCACAGCTATGTCTCCAGGTCAGGAGGTTCCCAACACCCTCCACGGGTGGGGGCTGGAGAGGTGTGCATGAGTCAGGGCTGCAGCAGGCACCTCCTTATGCCTGTGATCTTTCCTTCTTTCACTGCACACTGTAAAGAAAGATCGAGCTCCCTGTAACTGTGCATTAGGTAGCTGAAGACAACAATTGGATCCCTCCCTTCCATTGGGTATATCTAATCTGCTCGAGTGCCTGGATAACCAGTTAACATCTTCAGGTCTTGCAGGAAGAGTTGTAGTCCAGCAGAAGGGCTCCATCTTTTGCTCTAGGCATTGGAGTTACTACTTTTCTGCCTGGTTCACAATGTCCCCACTTAAAGGAAATCAAACTTGTTGTTCAGGAGAATTTAATGGAGAGGTTGTATGGCAAGGGACTGGAGCAGTTCTTCCAAGCTTCCCTTGTGAAGAGCTTCTGGTACTCCTGAGCTGTGTTAATGGCAAGAAAGGCTTAGTGTGAAGTCAGCATGCTCCTTGTTGGGAAGTATTAGCATGGAATAATGGTGCCCACTGCTTTTTGCAGGCTCGCCAAGCAGCCCCGTGTGTGCTCTTCTTTGATGAGCTGGACTCCATTGCCAAGGCCCGAGGCGGGAATATTGGTGATGGTGGCGGTGCTGCAGATCGTGTCATCAACCAGATCCTGACCGAGATGGACGGCATGTCCACCAAGAAAAACGTCTTCATCATTGGTGCCACCAACAGGCCAGACATCATTGACCCAGCCATCCTGCGCCCTGGACGCCTGGATCAGCTCATCTACATCCCCCTGCCTGACGAGAAGTCCCGGGTTGCAATCCTTAAGGCCAATCTGAGGAAATCACCAGTTGCAAAGGTAATATCTGCACCCTAACTACTTCTGGCTTGGGTTTGCTGTGTGCTGCTCACAGGCTGTGGACCGCACAGAGGATTGGAGGCTCACTGTATAGTAGAATGGGAGAGGAAGCTGGAGCTCTGAGGTTAGGTATCAGCAAAGCTGGAAATGGGTTTGCAGGCACAGCAGCTCTTTGTCACATAATCAGGTTCTGCTCACAGTGCAGGATCAGAAAAGTATATTTTGGTAAGGTGGAAAAGATTCTTGCATTCTGGGAAAAAAATAAGTATAGAACACACAGGTGTGAAATACAAATTGAAGAGGAGTCATTGCAGTGAGTTTTTGCTGAACCCTGTCATAGGTAAGAGCTGTGTCCCTTGCCTGGGAAGAGGTAATAATACAGCTGAAAGTTAATCAAAGTAAAACAGACACGAAGTGAGAGCCCAACCTTTTTTATGCCAAACTGGCTTAGTTAGTTTCAAAGGAGATTGCAGTAATACCCTCTCAACTGAGGGGGAAGAGAGGAGGAGGTCGGCTGTCTTGGTCTGCTTGTGCCCCGTCTCTATTTCCAGTCTGATGGTGTTTTGCTTGACTCCTCGTGCTGAGACCTGAGCAAGTCATATCCTAAATCTGTAAGTGCAGAGGCATTTACAGCCACTTCACGGATCCTTGGTGGGTGTGAGGAGTGTAGCCTGCTTTTGTGTGTGGTTAACTTTTCCTGAAAACCAGAATCTTAACAGCTGATCTTTCCAAAATTGGCCATAGTTAATGCAGCACCTTGATACCCTGGGATCTAAAGACACATCTCTCTCAGTTGAGGATGTGAGGTATAAAGGAAAGGTCTCTCTTCCTTTTTTATTTTTCTCTAGGATGTCGACCTGGATTTCCTGGCTAAGATGACTAACGGCTTCTCAGGGGCTGACCTGACAGAAATTTGCCAGCGTGCCTGCAAACTGGCCATCCGCGAATCCATCGAGAGCGAGATCAGGCGAGAGCGTGAGAGGCAGACCAACCCTTCTGCCATGGTGAGTGGGACACGTGTGAGGTGTGATGTGTTCCTCTGTCATCCTCGGAGATGAGTGGGCTCTTGTGCAGAGCGTGGAGCTGGAGCACTTTGTTCTCATCTCGTGGGAGGCTGAGGACCCTGCTGGGATGCCTCATGGTCAGCATTGCTCAGGAGGTGCTTGCTGCAGCCCTGACTCATGTACACCTCTCCAGCCCCCACCTTGGAGGGTGTTGGGAGCCTCCTGACCCAGGAGGGAAAGCTCTGAGCAGCTGTTGGGCCCGTGGAGCTTGTGCACACAGCTCAGCTGGTTCCTCTGTCCTGCTGCAGGAGGTGGAGGAGGATGATCCGGTTCCTGAGATCCGCAGGGATCACTTTGAGGAGGCCATGCGCTTTGCTCGCCGCTCTGTCAGTGACAATGACATCAGGAAATACGAGATGTTTGCACAGACCCTACAGCAGAGCCGTGGCTTTGGCAGCTTCAGGTACCTCTGGGGTGTGAGAAGTGGGCAGTGTGGCTCAGCCAAGCCTCTGGGCACAGCACTGGGGCAGCTTTCTGATGCATTCTGGGCAGCAAACCTCTTTTGCACTGCACATTCCCATTCAACTTAGTGCATAGAGCACCACTACTCAGCGTGGTGGGTGTAGGCTGTGCTGCAGGTTGATTGTAACTGCTCTGTTGGTGCTTCTAAAGTCCCTTTTTCCCTTTAACTCAAGCGACAGCCAGCAGCCATGAGCCCTTTGGCCTTCCCTAAGGCTTCATCCCATTCCTCTTTCCCCATCCTAGTTGTCACTGGGGGTTTGCATGGAAGGGAGGGAATGGTGCTGAGCTGTGAGGAGGCTTTTTAACAGCTTCTCTTTTCTCCTGTCCTGCACTGCTGTATGCAGGTTCCCATCAGGCAACCAGGGTGGTGCTGGTCCAAGCCAAGGCACAGGAGGTGGCAGCGGGGGCAACGTGTACAGCGAAGACAATGATGACGATCTCTACGGTTAACTCACTGTCCTCGGTGGACCAAACTCCACATCAGGCCACGTTGTACAGGGAAAAATCCAATGTTCAGTGGACTCTTGGCTTCTTCATTCCTCAGTCAGAACAGTGTAGCTGCACGTCAGACTTTGTACAAGGAATGTTTTCTGCAAACACAAATCCAGAGCGGTGTTCAGTTGGGAGGCAGACAGTGAATTAACAAGGAGGGGAACTGACTTAATTTCTGAGAAATTTCTGTTCTAGTTTATGTGGCAGAATCAGCAGCTTTAGCAAGGGTACAACGCTAGCCTGTATTAAAAAAAATAAAGCCCCACAAAAAATAATAAAAAAAATTAATAAAAATCCCACAAAACCCTAGCAAGGTCCTGGCAGTTCCTTTGTGTGGTGCTGCCACTGTCTAAACCCATATCTCTGGTGCTGTGTGAGCACTCCTTGCTCCACTGGAGCCTATCTGTGTGTGTGTTCCCCTGCTGTGGACAGGGCTGCTCCTCATGCTTACCACCTCTTAGCTCTGCTAATGGAAGAAATGGGTCTGGCAGTGCCTCTGCCCTGCCCTGGCTTGGCCGGAAGAGCCTGGCAGCAGGTACCTGCTGTTGCTTTTCCAAGGCTGGCC
Source organism: Turdus rufiventris (assembly GCA_013186435.1). NCBI lineage: Eukaryota > Metazoa > Chordata > Aves > Passeriformes > Turdidae > Turdus > Turdus rufiventris. The sequence goes on along the minus strand of PYHW01010247.1, from coordinate 1,090,921 downwards.
ATGAGCTGTCAGGTCTCTTGCTGCTGTGGCTCTGCAGCAAAGGGCCTCTCCAACACTCCCCATCTCATCCAGGCACAAGGGGCACTTGGGCTGTCTCTGGGGTTGTGGCACCACTGTGGTTGGGGAGACAGGACCTTCAACACATTCTATGTGTTCCAGATTCTGATGCTTGTCTCTGGTGGAGAACTGGCCTTGTGTTGTGACCCAGACTCAGTAGTTGGGTTCTGATCATGGTTTTTCTTCCTTTTCACCTGTTCTGCCTCCCTGCCTTGGTCCTTCCTTTATTTTCCTTTCTCTGAACTGAAAAATGTGCTACTGCTGTACTTGGTTGTTCTATGTCAGGGAAGCCCTGGGTCTTGGGGAGCAGGACAAAAGGCTGAGGGGAGCAGTGGCAGTAGAATGCACAGAGCAGCTCTTAGGGAATGCAGGAACTGAGGGTTTCTACATGGAGGGTAAAACGCAATTTGTGTGGCAGAATGTTTCCCTCAGCCTTTAGGGCTGAGCCACGCGGGGAGGGCAGGATCTGTGGGGTTTCTGTCCCAAAGCCTGGCACATCTTGAAAGTCTCCATCAAGCCATCTGTATTTAAGAGGAGAGGATTTAATGGCAGAAGGACAGGACTTGGAGCACAATGGGAAGGAGCTTGTGCACAATGAAATAGGGAACGCTGTATTTAAATAGCACAACCCCCTGCGGGGGAGGAGGCGGTGCAGGCCCCCGGGGGCCTCTGGCAGCTCACCTGCTGTCCGCCGGCACCACCCACCGTCCCTGTCCTCACACCACTCCTGCTGGGGACAGGCAGGGACACTTCTGGCAGCAGAGTTGAGGCTGGGAGGGCTGGTGCTTCCCTTGCCTCCTTCCATCCTGTTCTTTGGTTAAACATCACCTTTCTGGTCGATGGCTGATTCTCCTCCCTGAGTTCTGCAGGGACAGAGATACCAACTTTGCTTTGGCCACAGGTTACCAGACCTAGGTCCTTTCAGCCACCCAGGAAAGGAGCTCTCCAGGACACCCCAAAGTCTTCCTTGGCTTGGACAGGGGGTCCTTCCTCCCTGCCAGTGTGAGAACATCACCACCCAACAAGTCGAGGGGCAGATCCATCCTGGCCTGTGTGCCCCAGCCCCTGGCAGCCCAAATCTTCCCCACTGCCTCTCCTAGTTGCAAATGCTAGTTGAATCCACCAGAGGGGCTGGAAAACCTCTTTGCTTTCCTGCCATCTGTGGGACACGGCTCTCAGTGAGAAGACAGCATCCACAGGATTTCCAAGAGCATCTACCCCTGCTCTGAGGCTGTGTGGATCTGGTTGGGGGGCTGAGGGTGTCCCCCGTCCCAGCCCCTGCCCTGTGAATCTCAGCAGCCCCAGGGGAGCAGGTGGTACTAAGGACTGGGTTTGGCTCCTGCCCCTTTCAGGATTGCTCCAGCAGTGACCCCAGTCGGTCACTGCCAGGGCAAGAGTCTTTCTGCAGCATCCTCCTCCCCTGCCCAGATCCTTGCTAGGGGGGCTGGGCAGCTCCCAAAGGCGCTGGAGGCAGGAAGATGCTGTTGGCTCAGGCTTGCCCTGGAGGGTGTGGGATTAATGAGGGGGAAGCTGAGGGCATCTCCTTCCTTTGCTGACGTGATCAGCACCTCCCTGTGTCTCCCTGGGTTCCACCTATGGCCCAGAGCCCCTTCAGCCCCCTGCAGTCAGGCCCCATGGGGACCACTGGACTTTATGGGAGCCACAGTCCAGCCACACTCGATGCAGGGTGGGGGACCTCTCTCAGGCCACGGTGTTGGGGTTAGAGGCTGGTCCTGATCCAAGAGTCTGGGACCCTCCAGCACCACCCCAAAACCCTCTGGGCCCAGCAGGTGCTCCAATCAGCAGGGGTCCACAAGTGGCCTCTCTCAGCAGATCCCCATCCTGCTCCAGGCAGGCATGGATGGGCTATGGGTATCCCTGCTCCATTGGTATCACTGGCCCCCAGGATATCCCTTCCCCTTGAGCCCCCCAGACCATGTGCATCCTCTCCCCATGGCTTGTCCCGAGGGCATCCCTCTTCCATGGGCATCCCCTGAACTATGGATGTGCCCTCCCCACTGATATTTCCTGCCCCATGTGTATTGCTTTCCTATGGATGTTCCTACTCCAAGGGCATCCCTTTCTGTGGAGGTTTGAACCGAGCTGGCAAATCAGTAACACTCAGCTGCTCATTCACACCCCACCTGCCACAACCCCCCAGATGATACACTGGGCATGATGTTCTAAGGCATGGAACATCCTTTTGGCCAGTTTGGGTCAGGTCTCCTGGACATGCTCCCTCCTAGCTTCTTGTGCACCTGCCCACAGGACACTGAAAAGTTCCTTTGTCCCTCCAGAAATATGAATGTCTTCTTTCCTGTGTAGTCCATGACTTTAGGGTGCACTGTGTGGATAGAGGCCCTTCTAGTCCTGGTCATTGGATTTGCCACTCACTTGTTGTAGAAATGGAATCACAGAACACGCTGAGTTGGAATGGACCCACTGTGACTATCAAGTCCAACTCCTGGCCCTGCACAACACCCCAACACCCCTAGGACACACCATGTGCCTGAGAGCATTGTGCCTACACCTCTTGAGCTCTGTCAGGTTTGCTGCTGTGACCACTTCCCTGGGAACCTGTTTCAGTGCCCATCAACTCCTCTGGGTGAAAAACCTTTTCAAACTAAATCTCTCCTGACACAGCTTCATGCTTTCTATAGGGTCAGGAATACTACATCCTTTGACTCTGGCTGGGAAACTACCCACTGGACACTGGGCAGCAAATACTCTGGAAGAACTCTCATTTGTGATTGTTTTCCTCAGCAGTCCCCACACCTGTGCCCCTGTGGTCATGGTAGGTTTTCCTTCCCCACATTCTTTTGTCCTCCATATTCTCACAGGTAAAACCACCAGGTACCCCTATCTCCTTCCTCTTCCCTAAAAGGATGCCTGCTGTTACCAGCCCTGGGGAATGGAGGGCTTCCAAAGAGGGAAGGCAGGAAGGAATTATAGAAGTGGATGCCCCATCCCTAGGAATGTTCAAGGCCAGGCTGAGTGGGCTTTGAGCAATCTGGTTTAGTGGAAGGTGTCCATGGTAGGGGGCTTGGAATGAGATGAGCTTTAAGATCCCTTCCAACCCAAAACTTTCTATGACTGATTCTGTGAAAGAAGGGAGATGTAGGAAAAGGTTTCTGCCATAGTTTGACTCTCAAAGGAAAAAGGCCAGAGGTGCAGTTATGAACAGTTCCCAACAGATGGCTCCCGAAATACAGAGGGAATGGCAGTGCTGAGTGCTTGTATCAGATTTGTCTCACAAATGGAGATTCTGTTGTACCAATGGATCCATGGGTGAGGGCCAGTTGTGTGAGGTTCAACCAGGCCAAGTTCTGGGTTCTGCCCTTGGATCACACCAACCCCTGCAGCTCCAGGCTGGACAGAGTGCCTGGAAAGCTGCTGAGAGGGAAAGGCCCTGTGGGTGCTGATCAACAGTGGGTGAACATGAGCCAGAGTGTGCCCAGCTAGCCAAGAAGGCCAAGGACATCCTGCATGTATCAGCAATGGTGTGGCCAGCAGGACCAGGGCAGTGACTGCCCCTCTGTGCTTGGCACCGGGGAGGCCACACTCCAAGTCCTGTGTCCAGTTCTGGGCTCCTCACAAAAAGAAAGTCACTGAGATGCTGAGCAAATCCAGAGAAGAGCAACAGAGCTGGAGAAGGGTCTGGAACCCAAGTTCTGTGAGGAGCAGCTGAGGAAGCTGGGGGTGTTTATCCTAGGGAAAAACAAGCTCAGGGGGAGAACCTGATCACGCTATACAGTGACCTGAAAAAAGGGTGTAGTCTGTCTCTTCTTCCGAGCAGCAAGCAATAGGACAAGAGGAAATGGCCTCAGGTTGTGCCAGTGGAGGTTTAAGTTGGATATTGGGATAAACTTCTTCATGGAAGGTGTTGTCAAGCATTGAAACAAGCTGCCGTGGCCTTGGTGCATCCCTGGGGGTAATTTAAAAGTTGTGTATCATCGAAACACAGAATGTTTATGTTGGAAAAGAATTCTAAGGTCATTGAGTGAACAATTAACCCAGCACTACCAAGTTCACCACTGAACCATGTTCCTAAGCACCAGATCTGTACAACTTCTTGGAAACTTTCAGGAATGGTGTAGGTGTGGCACTTAGAGACACCTGTAAGACACTACTGCAAAGGACAACTCACCCAGGCCCCATGAAGGATCAACGTCACACAGGGGACACACACCAAGCAAGGTGCTCCTGGAAGCACCCGCACAGGAACTTTGAGTGCAAACGAAACAACTTTGTGACTAGAAACTATTAAACTAATACAGCAGATACTTACAGCAAACCTGGTTGAACAGGCTCTGCTCTGATCTATTGTTACTCCACCCTCTGGGCCCATATCGGGCACCAGAAAGGACTGTTGAGGTTTCACTAAGTGCCATGCAGCTACTCACTCCTCCCCACAGTTTATACACTGGCCATGATGTTTTAGGGTATAGAGTATCCCTTTGGGCAGTTTGGGTCAGTTCTCCTGGCCATGCTCCCTCCTGCTTTCTTGCACACCTGCTCCCTGGCAGAGCATGGGAAACTGCACGGTCCTTGAGTGAGGGTTAGCACTGCTGAGCAACAACTGAAACATCAGGGTGTTATCAACATTTTTCTCATGCTGAATCCAAAATACTGCACTGAAACAGCTGCTAGGGAGAAAATGAATTCTATTCCAGCTGAAACCACCACTTATTCCATACCATTTTTATCATGCTTGGTCCCCTACTTCCCAATACCACACCACCCTTCCTATCTTTTGATACCAGTCTTTTTATCCCTTCTATGGCCTAAAGAGAGCCTGTAAGAAGGATAGGGAGAGGTTTTTGACAAGAGCATCCATGTAGTGACAGGATGAAGAGTAATGACTTCAACATGAAAGAAGAGGAGTTTAGATTGGATATCAGGAAGAAATTCTATACTGTCAGGGTGTGAAGCACTGGCACAGATTGCCCAGAAAATCTGTGGATACCCCATCACTGGAAATGCTGAAGGCCAGGTTTGATGGGGCTTTGAGCAACCTGGTCTAGTAGAAGGTGTCCCTCCCATGTCAAGGGTGAATGAGGTGAGCTTCAAGGTCCTTTCAGCCCAAATCATTGTTTGATTCTGTGATGACATCATCCCCCTGTCAATGGATCACCCCCATAAAAGTCCCTTGATGCTGTTTAGTTCATGGCCTTGGGCTTCATCTGTCCTAAGAGTCTTTCAGGGCAGGAGAGACAGTGTGTGGTGGTGTCACAGGCAGAAACCAGTTCTGATTCCATCACTCCTTGGCTTGGCTGGTTTCACCAAAGCTCAGCCTTCACCAGTGTGACAATCAAAGGAGAGATGGTTTAAGATCTCCAAATTTAGGGAGGCAAGGTGCCCAGTGATGGTGATGGGCCATGGAAATGCTATGCAGTGCTGTGTAGCAATTAACATAATCCAGTTTAATTTATTGACTATTCTCACCCAAAATCAAAGCCACACACCAGATTTGAGAGATGGGCACAAGGCCCATGGGTTTTGCTCTCCCTGTGCACTGCTCCTGATGGGACCACTATGCAAACATTCCCTGGCACCAGCAGTGCTCTCCATGGGTGCCAGTAATGCCTCTGGCTCTCACCCTGCCCCAGGGCACTTCTGAGAAGAGATGGGCACTGCCCCCTCCAGCCTCCCCCCGCAGCCCTTCACTGCCCATGGCACATTCCAGAGCCCTGAGGGGACAAAGCCCCTCACCAGCACTGCTCCCAGTCCTTGGCAAGGTGGTCAGCACAACTGAGGCCATGCAGGAGGGAAGCAGCCATTCTGTGAACATTTATTCATTCCCTTCCTCTTGTTACCAGGCACTGAAGGTCCTGTGCACCAAGTACCAAAACAGATTTCTTCTTCCTCTCCCTGCCAGCCTCAAGGGTGCCTGGCCAGGGTGGTGGTGGCAATGATTCTGGCACAGAGCTCTCTCCTCCCTGTCTGCTGGAAACCAGTCTGGCACCTCCCACCACAACACACCCTGAGAAAGTGTATTTTTCAAAATACTTCTTTATTTCTCTCAATACCGACATTACAA